>OX578140.1:92710607-93310607 GCA_951213105.1 Amaurobius ferox | reverse complement strand
CTTTTAATATGCTTACGTGTTTATTTATTTTTATTTCATTTTATTTTATTCATTTTTTGTTGTTATAAATTGTAAAATGATTTAGAATTAAGATAAAATACTAGTTGAATGTCATTCATTAACCTATGCACTATAAATTGTAGAAGTTCAGGTTTTCTAATATAGCACATCTTATATTCCCTTTTTTACTACCAGACATTAACAAATTGTAAACAATTTTGCTTAATTATAGAGTTTGAAATACCTCAGGGGCTTTGAAAATTTAATAAAGCTGTATAATAAAACTTTTTGGTATTAATATTTCATTTACAATTCCATTGAAGTGAAAATGTAAGAAAGATTAAATTAGCTTTGTATTATTAAAATAACATTAACTATAATATAATGAAATATACAATGGTAACTTGAAATTGTAAGTTAGTTACTTTGCTTTTTTCCAAGTTATTTTAACAATTTTCAATAACATAATAACTCGCTACATAAAAAATAAAATGTGCCCAACCTAAACACAAATGACTTCCTAACCTATTCTTCTAAAATTTCAGCATGCCATAACAAATAATAAAAAATATACGTGCAATATATTAAGATACTATATCTTTTATATGCAATTACTTACTTATCAAACAGTTAAAATATGTTATTTGATGTGTGAAATATTCCATTTTACATTATTTTACTTTCATAACTTTAGTGTAGCATTTTTATTGCTACGATTTCTTACTATTGACAATATCTTAAAAAGAGAATGACATTTTTTTATCTGTATAAATAAAATTGAAAATACATGTATCTGTCTGTGTGTTTATCTATCTCATCATCACGGTAGAACTGCTGCATCGAATTTCATGAACATTCTGTGGGTAGCTTTGAAATAGCCCTACTTAAAATTTAGTCCATGTTTCGAGTTTCTAGGACCAGGGATTGTCGAGATATGAATAAAAATCCCACAATTAAACCTTCCATAAAAATAGAATTATGCAGATGATATATTTTCCACAAATTTATTAAGAAAATTATATCATGATGCTTAGCAACGCAATTAAATCAAATGTGTTTATTAGGCAGACGATTATTAAATTTTTTAAGATTTAAATAATAAAGAAATCAATATAAAACAAAATTTTATAACCATTTTTATACAATTTTAGCGCTTTTATATTAGTTTATATTGATCCAATTTCATATATATTTTATAATTTGTTTTCAAACGAGAATGTTTTATTCAGATCTGCTTGAAGATAATTTTGTATAGAAAACACAGAAAGGAGAATTAAATGAAATATTTTAATAGAATGTTTTGAGTAAGAATGTCATTTAGAATACTGCAGGAATTTGCACATATATTAAATCATGGGCAATGTCGGGTATATCTGCTATTAACAGTATACATAAAATTGTATGTTGTACATCTATCTGTCTGTTTATTATCTCAGCACGGTAGAGATCACCTATTTTCATTTCATTAGAATTATTATAAAATTTCAAAAATTGAGACTCTAAATATTAAAACTTCACATCAAATTCTGAATTTTAGGTTTCTTGTATTATATGGTCAGTATGAAGAACGGACATGCTGCTAGTCTATTATAAAATATTACACAACTAACAACATTATTAAAGTAATTTTAAAATATTTGCAGGAGACTGTATAATTTATGTATAATGACACATGTATAATAGCTGTATAATGACACAAGCTAACTTGATAAAATATACATTTTAACATTGAATGATTTTAAATACTTTACAATTACTTAGCAAAGCTTAATTTTACAAGTACCTGGGCAGTTCTTAATTAATATGACAACAATAAAATTTTAAAACAAACTAAGAAAACTCTAAAAGGTTTGTTGACGTTATAATTAGCAACAAAACAATTTGGAATCCAGTTAGCGTTAATTGAATAGCAATAATTTGATTGCCATATATTTAAAATTCTATATAATTTTAAATGACATGATAATAAGCAAAAAATGGTAAGCACTTACTTCTAAATAGCATTTTTCGTTTTTCACATTACGGTAATAAGGTAATTAGTAATCCAATGTTATAAGGTATGTAGTCGAAGGTATGCTGGTCAAAATGTTTATTAAATGATGAACTAACATATAAGACATTCAAAAATACGATAAAAAGACCGTTATGCATCCACACGCGCGAGCCCACGTACTGCACTGCACATACGATACTTCTTTGTGTGGGCTACTCTACTAGGGGAGAACTTTCCAGAAAAGTTGAGACGGAGGAATTCGAATTCGAAGGCCAGAATTGGGCCTACAGCTAATACGTCACGAGGTACAGGGGGGGAAAGTAGTTCGGCCTTTTCTACCGGGGGTGACGGTCGGATAGGTCGAGATGGTGGAAACAGACTGAGACAGACTTGGCTGGCAATCGGCTGTAGTGCTTAAGAAGAAGAAGAACATCTTGTTATGCAGGGTGTCAAGGAAAGCAAGTCCTAGACCAGGCCAACCACTCAAGAAATCTTATGGTTATCATATATTTTCATGTAGGTCTATGGTAAACCATAATGGCTTTGCACAGTGGGACAACTTTAGAGAAACTGTATCCCCGTTTTGGCTACCTCGCTTTCTGTTACAGACAGAGGAAAACAAACAATTACGAAGTTCTAAAGTCTTGCAAAATTAGTATCCAACATTTTTGTGCCCATGCAAAAGTTGTAAAGGAATCCTGAAAACCACTATATACAACCTCCCTCCCCCCCAAAAAAAAACAAAAAGAAAGAAAGAAAGAAATTAAATATTTGGACAATGCGGCAAAATAAAATTGCCTTTTCTATGCACAAAATACAAAATCTTCATCTTCAACGATGCATGCTTGCGCACCTGCAATAAGATATCTCCGTATTTTCCAATATCTCTACTTTTGCACTGTTACATGCAGATTAAAATTGTCTCTTTTAAAATCGTTATTTAGAGAGACATTTTGCAGCTTTCGCTGTGGGACAAAAATAGTTAGTACTAATTCTGCAACGTTCTACAACACTGTAGTTAATTTCCCCCTCATCTCTAACAGGAAGCAGAACAGCATCCATACGCCTCTAAAAAAGGTGAGCCAGCCCCCTTAAAATTATCTCATCGTGTAGCGCCATGAGAGTTTCCTATACACTTGAATAAAAATACACGATAACCCTAATACTTCTCGAGTTATTATCATTTCGTTAACACCGCGCTTGGCTGATTCTTCTTACAAAGAAAAAATGATAACGTTATAAAAAAAATTCAACTTACCGAATTTAACACTAATCCCCATTAATAGAAAATGCAATTGGTAAAACGAAATTGCTTCCTTTTTACGAAATTATGTTACAACCAAATATTTCGATGGTCACTGCTAATTTCATTTCAATAGACTCCGAGTGTATTTTGATTTATTTGTAACTTAAGAGATATTACGATTTGTTATTAATCTCTATACATGCAAAAAAAACTTTTTTATGAAGTTAATATATAAGAAAATTCTTCTATACGGTTCAATTCTTTTTATTTATCTTAAATGTTATGTCCTGTTATTACCTTTCAATAAATAGTATTAGTTAATTTATTTTTTATGCTACGGTATCCAGAAGACTATCATTAAACATAGATTTTAAGAGAGCTTCTGCATAGATTTCTCCACATCTCTATTAACATTAAAAAATGTACGTATTGTACTAAAACTCCAAGATATGAAATCATTTGTCTCTATTGGATACGGTTTGGATAAATAATACACTATGAGTATAATAGCCCAACCAGTAAAAACTTCATGTATTCTTCCCCAGCCTTATGCTCTCAAATCAATAATTTCCACATAGACAATTACTTATAATATATATATATATATATATATATATATATACACATATATAGTATATATATATGTATATATATATATATAAATATATATATGTATATATATATATATATATATATATATATATATATATATATATATATATATATATATATATATATAAATATATATATGTATATATATATATATATACACTCGTGTCCAAAAGTTAAGCATAATTCGTAAAATGCGAAAAATTCGGAGTTAATATGAATAAAATGGTTCACAATCAGTTATGAAGAATCGTGGAATGAAGGTAAATCATTGTGCATATGCAAAACAGTTCAGTGGACGTCGACATGCGTAAAGAACCGGCGTACGTCGGAACGAGTATAAAACGGCCTCGAGCGGCATGGCCAGTTGAGGCAGAATTTCTCAATTAATTTGGTACAGAGAGCTGTTAACAATCAAAAAGGACGAAATATGTCACAAAGATGCCAACTGGACATGTTTTTGAAGGGAGGAATTATTGGAATGCTGGAATCCGGTCGATCCTAAATCGAAGCGTCTCGAATTCTGAATGTGCCTTAGTGTGTGATTTCCAGACTGTGGCAAAGGTTCCAAACCACTGGAAATGTTACTCGACGACCAGTACCAGGTCAGTCAAGGGTACCAACCGCTCGGTAAGATCGACATTTGGTGATAACTGAGCAACGTCAGAGGAACCGTTCCGCCAGATAACTGGGTTCAGCCCTGACAGCCGCAAGAATTACTGTTTCGAGACAAACCGTTTACAGCAGACTCAGACACATTGGTCTCTATGCCAGACGACCAGTAATTTACATCCCCTGACGTCTGCACAGAAACACACGCATTTACATTGGAGTTTGGAACATCGGCATTGGAGTGGACAACAGTGGGGCAATGTCGTGTTCAGTGACGAGTCCAGGTTTAGCCTGCAAACTGATTCTTGTAGTACCACGATCTGGAGAGAACGTGGAGCGCGTTTTCACCCGGGAAACATCACGGAAAGACATCGTTTTCCGTTTGGGGGAGTCATGGTCTGAGCAGACATCATGATGGACGGTCGCGCAGACCTTCACATCTTTTACACGGGAACGGTTACCTGTCAAAAATGCAGAGACGAAGTCCTTGAGCCTAACGTTCAATTGTTTTGAAGTGCTGTTGGTCCTGATTTCATATTCATGGGTTAATTATTGTTTTAATCATTATAACGCGCCTCCTCACCGTGCGGCCTTGGTCGACGACTTCCTTCAAATTGAAGATATCCAGCACATGCAGTGGCCTGCCAACTCTCCTGATCTGAATCCAATGGAGCATGTGTGGGATATGCTCAGGAGACATCTTTCAACCCTCCGCTACCCACCAATTTCGGTTCCGGGATTGAAAACTGCTCTCCGTGAAGCTTGGAACTCTTTGAGCACACAACTCATCCAAACACTCACCGAAAGTATGAAAAATCATTATACAGCATGCGTGGCTTCCCGAGGTTCCCACCCACGGTATTAAACCGAAGCATCACATTATTTTAATCATTCTGTTTCACTGAGGTTGACACTCATATTGTGACCCTTTTCTTTGGATAATAAAAGTCGTTATTATCCTTGTTTTGCATTATTTTCTTCTTCTATAACCCTATTACACCAGCATACCGCTTTTCCTTCCATTCTTATGTAAATTTCCTGAAATTTTCACATAAACAGCAAGTATGCTTAACTTTTGGATATGGGGGTATAGTATATCTCAAATATAATTTACCAATTGGTAAAACTGTTTACAATTACAATGAAGTTTCCAGGTCATTAAACTCTGATAACCTTCCATCATGTGTATGCAGTGATAAGAATCTTTCTTCTTATGCCAACTTCTCTCATAAACAATTATAACTAGGGATCTTAGTATAGTTCAGGATGAAATTCTGAGAGATATTATGAATAAAGGATCCAAATTTCGAATTCCATTCTGCAATCATCCCAAACTTTTTCGCCAGTCTTTATCTTTTGATTTTGATAAATTTATATACCAAGAAGCTTGTTCTCCTTACATTCCTTTTGAAGCATGCCATCTGTGGAAGTATACTACCCTACATCTTCTTAAAAATGTAATTATATTATAAACATTAAATTTACGAAGCCTAATTATCCTTTTAATAACTCCTTTCTACTATTAAAGGACTACAACAACATTTTGTCATAACGTAGATAAAGCATCTAATAATTATGCCATTATTTGTAAAAAATATTATGTTTCTCTGTTACAGACATGTTTAAAAAATAATCATATTTTTAAACCTATTAATAATCAGTCTATCAAAATTAAAACTAAAACGCTAAAATTATGTACACAATTAAATATTAATTGTAAATTTTATAAATTTTCATATGTTACATTGGTTCCTAAATTCCATAAATCACCTCTCAGTTTTAGAACGGTCACTTGTGAACATAATAACTTTACCACTACTGCTAGTAAGTACTTGCTAAATTGTTTAAATAGAATTAATGAATCTCTTAAATTTAAGAATTCAGCATACTTCATTTTGAACAATTATTTTGATTTAGTTAGTAAACTTCCACATATTCTTGGTTAGGGCGCGGTAGCCCATTGGTTAGCGCGCTGGAGTTGCACTCGGTAGGCCCGGGTTCGATTCCAGCCACTGCCAAAACTGCCGCCGTGTTCATGCGGAGTACGATCACGTTAAACATGTGGGTCCGAAAGTCCTTCCGAGAGGTTGGTGGAAGGGGAAGGAGGGTACGGTCCCAGTGGATGCCTCCCCCACTAGGTTCCGGTCTAAATTGGGTGGCACTTCCCGACCGTCCAAACAGTTACCTTACACCTTTCTGGTAGGTCGGACGGTCTGGGTTTCAACAACAACATATTCTTGGTTTCCATACCTTTGATTTTAAAGACCTATTTAATAATATTAGATATTAAAGATTTATATAAAGTTATTATCTCTCTTTATAATGATTATCTCTCTTCCAATCATGCTCCATTTAAAGTTAATAACTTTCCTATGCTACTGCACTTTGTGTTATACAAGTATCTTATCCAAGGTGATAACATATATTTACAAACATCTGGTGTACCTCAAGGGGTCTACAGTAGCAGTATTCTAGCTAACTTATATCTTTATTATTATGAACGTCATTTTATCTCTAATTCTTATATTATATATCGATATGTTGACGATTCAATTTGTATTATCATTGATGATTCCTGTCCAATTAATATTGATTTTTACCCTTCTAACCTAGAATTAATTACTAATGAGCCTAGTGTTAGTCAAACTGTCGATTATTTAGATTTAAATTTAGATACACTCCATAATCATGTTATTAACAATCTATTTGATAAAAAAGATTCTTATAATTTCACCATCATAAAGCTGCTATCATTGTAATTATATTCAATTATTTAGAAACATGGTTTTAAACAAGCTTTTTCGAATACATACCCTTTCTAATCCTCAGTATCATTATCTCCACATCAATAATCTTAAACGCTGTTGTCAAAATTACCACTACCCGGAATTTTTTTGTTAATAATAGTACTAATAATTTCAAATACACTACATAGCACTTTTACAATTGCATTATTTATCTTTGCATGGATAACTCATTTTTATGAATTTCTCCAATTCTTTTAACCTGACTTTCCACTTGTCCTGAATCCTATACTGATTCTTATTTTTGAAGGTTTACTGTTAAAACTTTACCGTTCACGTTCACTCAGTTCATTCCGATTTCCATTCACTTTGGCCGGGATTTTTGTGTAATGTGGCTGTACGTTCAGTTGGCAAGCACACGTGGCCACAGCACATGTAAGTTTATATATATGCAAGTTTATATTTCTGTTTTTTAATTCTTATGGATTATATTATTATTATTCTTTCCATTAGCCAGTAGACAGTTCCAATGGGATCTATAGTTAAATACTATCGCCATTGTCAGAAACTGTCTATGCTTTCGGTTTTAATTCGGATTATATGGCTGTCCTGAGGAGTGAGTAATTCCGAATTAGCCATCATTTTTTATGAAGTTTTAACTGATTGTTCTCCATGTCTTGATCTCTTAGCTTGAGCTAATTGTTAATGCATTTTCTTATTTTTGCCATGTATACTCTTTCATAATTTTATATATTTATCTATTTAATGATAATTTTTGTATACTGTTATTCCCCTTATCTCCTTTTTCCATTTAACTATTGTTATCCTTAGTCTTGGTCTATAGTTACTTATTTGTAACGGATTTGCTAGAGATGGGCATAAAATATTTTAAAAACATAGTAAAACTTTTTTTTTTGAAAAATTAATAATCAAAACGTAACAAAAAAGTTACGTCACAAAAGTCTTTGTACAATTAAAAAAAAAATCTCTACATACAGTAAATATTGTAAAATTTCGGTAAATTAGTACTTAGTAAAATATCCTCTAGCATCCACAACAGCTTTCTTCTGTCATTACTGTTTTTAGTTCGCTTTTTATTTCAATGTCGTGTCTTCGTACTCCAACCTCCTGTTGTCTCCAAATGTGTTCTATTGGGTTTAAATCCAGCGACTGAGGTGGTGTTTTCAGAACTTATGGACAATTATTGAGACACCAGAGGCGAACATTGAGAGCCGTGTGCTTAGGATCATTATCTTGATAAAAAAAAAAGCAAAGTTGTTTCCAATACCCAAATTTTGGGCTGATAATTTTAAATTGTCTTCTAAAATATTTAAATAAAGAGCATGATTCATTAAGCCATCAATAAATACCAAATTATGTAATCCTAATGCTGACATACACCCACACACAAGGACCCCTCCACCGACATGCTTTACTGTTCCAACTAAGTTCTTGGGATTAAGTTCCTCATTTTTTCTTCTCCAAACAATTATACGCCCATCGGAACCAAAATTGTTAAATTTGCTTTAATCTGCAAATAAGACATGATTCCAATACGTTTCGGGCTTATTTATCATTGATTTTGCGAAGGAAATCCTAAGCTTTCTATTTTTCGCACTTCACACAAAATTTTCTTCGGGCAGAACGCCCATGTAATCCAGCTGATCTGAGCACTCTTCGATCAGTTTCAGGTGAAAGAAGTAGAAAATTTTTCAGTAAATTCTGTAGAAACTTTTATAGCACTCAAACGTGGATTTTTCACAAATTTTGTAACTACAAATCTCTGATCACGTTGAGTTAACTTTGCCGGACGACCTTTTCTTACCTTGTTTTCGATCTGATTTTCTTCTTTAAAGCGTTTTATCACATACTGCACCGTAGAATGAGATAAATTTACTAATTTAGCGATATTATGAACTGATTAATCACTGATGAAAAAAAATCTGATGTGGGCAACACATGACTTTCCTTATATAACGTAATGAATTTACCATATTTACAGTAAAATAAATAGGTTTTTCTTACAGTAGATACTAATATTCTTTCCAAGATATTGAATTTTCGACAATTAGTCGTCATTTCATTGATTTAGCGTCATTTTTATCCATTTGGCGAGATTTTCGTTAATTTGTCAACATTTCAAAACGTCGCCAAGTTGGCGACATTCCGCCAAAATTCGTCGCCAAAATCTCGCCAAGCATAATGGACAAAGAAATAAGTTATTCTTACAGCAGATAAATGAATATTGGCGTTCAAATATAAAAGTATTACTCAAAGTATCTTTTTTCATGAATGGAACGAGCTAGATCCACGAGAATGATGTCATCCAATATATCGCATGGTATTACTGAAAAGTGAACATGTCTCTCAAGAGGAAATATTTTTTTTTATTTTATATGACTTTCTGATAATTTTTTTGAAAAATGTGCAATGTCTCGAGAACGGTTCATGTTAGCGTTCTAAAATTTATGTCAATCGTTTTCTAATGCAAAATTACATAAGAAATGTCTATACGCGTAACTTTATTAGTGGTTTTGATTTTTTGACTATTTTTTCCAAATTTCATTTGAAAATTTAGAGGTGTTCTTAACATTCGATTGTGTATAAAAACAATAGGCTTCCAGTGTTTACGGATTGTGATTTTTATACCAAATTTGGATCGAATCGGTCCATTCGTTTGTCAGTTATCGTCTTCACAGACTCTCACACACACACACACACATACTTTCACACACACACACACAGACATCACTTCAAAAATGTTTGATTCGTGATCAGGGATGCTTGAAACGTGCTCTCCCGTCGAAAACTCGATTTCGAATTTTCGACCCCGTCACAATACTTTCCTTATACATTATGTATATAAGGAAAGTAATAGGATTTTCTTATAGTAGATACTAATATTCTTTCCAAGATATTGAATTTTCGACAATTAGTCATCATTTTCATTGATTTAGCATCATTTTTATCCATTTGGCGAGATTTTCATTAATTTGGCAACATTTCAAAAAAGTCGTAAGTTGGCGACATTCCGCCAAATTCGTCGCCAAAATCTCGCCAAGAGTTATGCACTAAGAAAAAAGTTATTCTTACAGCAGATAAATGACTATTGGCGTTCTAATACAAAAGTATTATTCAAAGTATATTTTTTCATGAATGGAACGAGCTAGATTCACGAGAATGATGTCACTCAATTTATCGCATGGTATTACATATGAAAAGTGAACATGTTTCTCAATAGGAATTTTTTTTTTTTTATGTGACTTTTTCATAATTTTTTTGAAAAATGTACAATATATCGAGAACGGTTCATGTTAGCGTTCTAAAATTTATGCCAATCGTTTTCTAATGAAAAATTACATAAGAAATGTCTATTTGCGTAACTTTATTAGCGGTTTTGATTTTTTAACGATTTTTTCAAAATTTCATTCGAAAATTTAGGGGGGTTCTGAACATTCGATCACGTATAAAAACAATAGGCTTCCAGTGTTTACGGATTGTGATTTTTGTACCAAATTTGGTTCGAATCGGTCCATTCGTTCGTCAGTTATCGTCTCCACAGACTCACTGACACACACACACACACACACACATACTTTCACACACACACACACACACACACACACATACACACACACAGACATCACTTCAAAAATGTTTGATTCGTGATCAGGGATGCTTGAAACGTGCTCTCCCGTCGAAAACTCGAATTCGAATTTTCGACCCCGTCACAATACTTTCCTTATACATTATGTATATAAGGAAAGTAATAATTAATTTTTGAATGCTGTTCGTTGTTTCCTTACAACTACGAGCCATTTTTAAATAACACTATAAATATTACGAACTAAGCAAGCAAAGATCAAAGCCAAACGCTTCTTTAAATGTCACCACAAAGCCAAAATAAATAAAAGCGACAGACAATAATTTTATTTATGAATTTATCCGGAAATGTTTCGGTGTACGATCCCTTTTGTGACGTGTTCTTTCTCTGCCTCCTTGCATTTTCATTTTTATAAAAAAAATGAGTCAATATTTTAAAAAAATGTTAAGTTTTATTCAGAATCACATGGAGATGATAAGAAAAAATATTGAACTTTATATTCGAATTCTATTCCAGGCAACATCGTTTTTTCTACAAATTTTTAAAATGTACGAACACTTTTGGGAGTCACTGTATATTCCCTTAAATTATTCCATCTAAACTTAATTTTATTTTCATAACAATTCTCAATATGAAATGGAAAGATATAAACAAGAAAATTTTAATTAAAATCCTGTCTAAAAATCACAATGTATTTTAATCAATTAAAATTGGTTCTGCTTTGCCACTGTTCAGAGCGTTAACCTCATGTGAAGAATATATGACCTTTTGACTTATTAGATATTAAGGTTTTCAGATTTTTTATGGAAGCTTGAAGGTCAAGAGGTTTTTGACCTGCGTGGAACATTCCAACAAAAATAATTGAAGTAAAATTGTGGCAGTCTTTCAGTATTTTTAATATTCAAAATTATTCTATCTAATTTCCAAAAAAAAATGTATACAATTAATTCTAGAATACAGATCAATAAAAAAAAATCTTACTTTGAGTAAAATTCCAGATAAGAAATCGAATTTGTTCTATCTTCTTTTAGTATTTCAACTCAATTTAAAGGATTCCCTCTAACGATCTTTTTCGGGGGAAAAAAACGCAGAAGAAAAGAATGAAAACAGACGATCTAGCGTTACATTGAAAATACAGCTTTTGAGCAGTCAAATGTGACTGATGCATTCCATAGAAAGTAGAATAGGGAACAGAACTTGTCTGTTGCAAGCGGATATCATAATGAAGGAAATTCAACTCAGGCAATTTTGGAACAGGGGGAAAAAAAACAGTGGAACGACTACAAAAATGGAAAATTGATGACGATGACTTCCTGCTCAATTTGCAAAATCCGCAGTTTAACAGTTTTCTTGGAATTATTTTATATTTACATATCAGTTTGTATCCTAGAAGAGTATGAAGGTTGAAATTATTTAGAGAAATCTATAATTTTAATTTACGGTATAAAAAAAATACTTATTACTAGTTATTCCTTATCTATATAAATAAAATCAAAAATCTGTCTGTCTGTCTGTTTGTCCCATCATCACGGGAGAACGGCTGAACCGAATTTGATGAAATTTAGTGGATAACCTAGAAATATCCCCACTTAAAATTTAGTTCATGTTTTAAGTTTCTATGACCAGTGGTTCTCGAGATATTAGTAAAAAACGAAACTTTCGTTTGTTTCATCATCACGAGAGAACGGCTAAACCGAATTTAATGAAATTTTTTAGATAGCCTTGAAATAGCCCCCCATAAATTTTGTCCGAGTTCTGAGTTTCTAAGAAAAGGGGTTGTCGAGATATTAATGAAAAACCGAACTTTTTCCTAGGAATTCTACTCTCTAACTCCGTGGTTTATCTAAACGGAAAGGATGAAAATCGTTTGTTTAAAATGTCAAATTGAATTAAAACTTCATTTCTGAGCTTGATGCAGGATTTTTGCGCTAATTAGTCACTATCTGAAAGCATAAATTGTTTGAAACATGAATTTAAATGGAAAATCTAACCCCATGGTTTATTTTTCACAAGCATTAATTCAACAATGAAAAGTATAAGGAAATCGAAATTGTTGTTTAAGTTCGCAATTTATGAGGAAGATTCTATCTTATATAATGTTGTTCAGCTACGTAATTAATTAAATGTGTTTGTTAATATTTATTTTTTTTTCTATTTGAATAATAAATAAATGGATGTAAAAATATATTTTGTAAATGAACGGTTTGAGTTTTCTTTCAATTATATTAATTACGGACTGCGTACATCACTTTCCTTAATTTTGGAAGAGTTTTCAAGCTTATATGTTGTGTTTAGCTAATAAACTCATATATATATATATATATATAGTGTTTACTCAATAAATTCATTTAGCCGATTGTTAAAACAGAAAAAGAGTAGGACGAGTATATATATTTTCTAATACAATTTTAGTGTTTTCATTTAGTATATACAAACGGGATCAGGATATTTTAATCTTCAGATCTGCAAATTCAGAGCTACGGATTTTGCGGAATAATTCTAACTTGGCAACTTTTCTTAAACGTTGCCAAATTGACGGAAATGTCGCCAAATTGATAAAAACGACGCAAATCAATGGATTAAATTTGTTTTTTTTTAGAAGAGACTACTGAAACTATGTTTAGGTAGCATTTGTCGGCCAATTCATCCGTCCTACTTAGTAACACATTTAGCGAATTTTTAAAATGTCACCAAATTGATAAAATTTTTTTTAAATCCATAAAAATGTCATGAAATTGATAAAATTACCTTTATTAAATGAAATTAATTGCGTTTTGTTAGGGGATAGTAATGTGATGATGTTTCGTCAATTTGTCGCAAAATGGGACTGTTAGTTCTATAGTCTCACTTGGCGATAAATTTGGCGATTTTTTAAATTTTTGCTAAATTGACGAAAATGTCGTCAAACCTTCCATGGAGATAGAATTATTCAGACGATAAGATTTCCATCAATTTATTTAAAGTAAATGATATCATGTAGTTTAGAAACGGATGTAAATCCAATGTGTTTATGCGGCATACGATTTTTATTAAATCTTATGTATGTAAAATAAATTTCATTGACATTGCATTTTTGACTGGATAATATCATTTACAGTCTTCAGGTTTAAACATTATTATTATTGATATTTTCGGGGACTGTTGATTAGGGATTATTGATATTTTTTTCAAGTTAATATGCCATTGTTTTATTATGACAAAAATTGTTGAAGCTCATATATTATACGTTATACGAATAATCTTCTATAAATGCACAGTTATATCTTCTAATCTACGAGATTATTAGTACAGGTATATTGGCATATATTTTGATTTATATTGGCATATATTAGAATCAATTACGACCTTCTGGTATAAAGATTACGGGAATTATTGATATTTTCAATTTATTACGTCATTGTTTTATTTTGGCAAATATTTTTTAGACTAATATTATAATACGGGTAATCATCTACTAACACACAGGTATATTCTCTAATCTGAGACAATATGAGTAGTACGGGGATATATATATATATATATATTACCATGTAATTTTAGTGCTTTCATTCTGGCATATATTGGAATTAATTACGGGTTTCTTGATATTTTTAATTTATACATGTAATCTACTGATACAGGTTATATTCTAATATTTGAGAATATAAGTAGTAAGAGAGGATCCTATACAATTTTCGCTCTTTTATTTTGTATATATTGATTCAATTTCATATTTTTGGTATATTTGCTTTCAAAAGGGACCAGGATATTTTATTCTTCAAATCAGCCCTTGAAGATAATTTTGCATGGTGAGAACAGATATTTTTAAACTTCTCTTTAGGAGCAATAAATTTAATATTTTATCATAATTTGCACATGATTGTGAATTATAAGTTTCTTTATATTATATACTCCGTACGAAGAACGGGTATGCTGCTAGTCTATATAAATAAAATTGAAAATCTGTCTGTCTGTCTGTCTGTTTGTCCCATCATCACGGGAGAGAGGCTGAACCGAATTTGATGAAATTTTGTGGGTAGCCTGTAAATAGTCCCACTTAATATTTAGTCCATTTTTCGAGTTTCTACGACCAGGAGTTCTCGAGATATTAGTGAAAAAGAAAACTTTCGTTTGTCTCATCATCACGAGGGAACGGTTAATCCGAATTTAATTCAATTTTGTGGATAGCCTTGAAATAACTCCACATAAATTTCGGATTTCTAAAACCAGGGGTTGTCGAGATATTAAAGAAAAACGGAACTTTTTCCTAGGAGTTCTATTTGTCGCATGGTAAACCCATGATCCAATATTTTCGGGGAAGCGATCTAGAGTTTACGTATCTATTTTGGGGGTCAGCCTTTTCGTTGGGCCAGCTGCTTGCTCTCCGAAGAAATAGAAGACAGGATGTCGGAGTTTTCTTTAGATATGGTATTTTTACCGAAAGATTTAACGTTTGTCCTTTTTCGGACGGATCATAGGTTTTCGGCCGGTTTGAATTAGTGGCCGAAAGCATATCAGTTTCGCAGGGGCTTGAGAAGGGTTTTTTTTTTTGCTTCTAGAGGCCTAAAGCCAATGGCGATGCTTTGGGGTCAAGGGGTTAAGACCCAGAATCCAATGAGATAGTTGTAGGCGCCTCAGGGGCGTGTTTTAAAATCTTGGAGAGAGAGTTTTCAGAAATTTGAAAAAGGAGCGAGAAGAATGAACTAGGACTTAAGGGCGAAAAGAGCCCTTTTTTAACACTTTACAACAAAGTTGAAAAGTATTTATGACTTTGTTCATTCTGTCTGTCTGTCTGTCTGTCTGTCCGTTAGCACGATAACTGCCGTAAAAATGACTTAATCAAAATGAAATTTTAGTATGTTGTTCAGATGGTCTATAGGACCTATGGGAATATAAATGAATAATATCACCCAATTAGTTTTGGATTGAACCCGGGTTGAAAAAATGGAATACATTGAGCCCTATGGGACCTAATTTTTCAAGCATTTTTTAAGCGGATTTAAAATTCACAAATTGCTTCGAAAATTTTAGGCAATATTCAAATTGTTCCATAAAATATATAAAAAAAAATTCAGCGAAATATATTCAGTTGTTTTTTAAATAAAAATTAAAATAATAAAAACACTTCTTATATGAAGCGATCACGTGTCCATGATATGAAACGATCACATGACCCACTTCAAAATGATATATGGCATCCATCTTGTGTCAAAATCGTGATTTTTAAAGTTCTTTTTAATTCATATTGAGTGTTGTATCCGTCCTAAAACTACTTTATTTTTGCCTAAATTCTGTGCATCTACATACTGAAACAACGCAATGACAATATATTTCAGTTTAAATGCTCTTCCAAATTTGATTATTTCTACTATTAAGCCTATTTTTCACCTATGTAAAATGTAAACAGCAAAATATGTAGAATGAGTTGTATTAGAATCGCTGTAATTCTTTAACACAAAATCATTTAGTCCATGGAGTCTGCTTAGCTGATATGAATGAAATATTCATTGATTTTAGAAAGAGAAGGACGATATTTTTCGATGAAGTTACGCATTGAGTTTACTTACTTGTAGCTCAATGGTCTTAATTTTTAAATAAAATAAATTATTATAGTATTGTGATGAATGACATGAATGGGGGAATTATTTATGAATGAAATGTTGCTTTTATAGAGAGAGCCAGGCGTGTTATTTTTTTATGACGTCATTTGAATGAATTTCAGTTGTTTTCGATGAAGTTTTCAAATATAATAAATTATCGTAGTATTATGATAATTTTAAAATTATTACCGAGGAATGTATCACATTTTAGAGATGTTTAAACCACACAATTTATACTTTAATGCCGTCATTTGAATGAAGTTCATTTTTTTCGATGAAGGTTTAAGGTGTCAAATATAATAAATTAATGTGTGATAAGTTTTAAAATATTACCGAGGAATGTATTGCATTTTAGACATGTTTAAATAAAATTGCATTGAAGTTGGAAAGTGTTTCATAATCAATGCTTTAAGCATGATTGATCTTTCTTGTTTGAAGTGCGTTGGATCCATGAAGGATGAACGACCGCAACTCGGCCAGTGATGTTGGTGAGTTACCCAATTGGGACTTTTTGCCTATTTTGTATTTGTTCGACCTATCTCTCCGGGTTAAGGATATTTAAATATTTCATAGGGATGTTTTAAGCTTAATTTTTAATTACCATCTTTTCCATTTTAGTCTGTGAGACTATATATACTTTTATTTTTGTTTATCTTAAAGTGGTATACTTTCCATTTTGAATATGGGAAGTGGTCTTTTAAATATTTTGAATCAGTATTATGTAAATATTTATACAGTGTAAATAAATTAATGTTTTGTTTATACACGGCCTTTTTCTTCTTCGCGCTCTAATCGGGCGTGTCCTGAAAGAGGTAAGTTACCTTAGGACAAATAATTTGGCGCCAACGACCAGGATACGAATTATGTTTGGTTCATTAACCAAGGAAAATTTTTTTTTTGGAAAGATGATAAAAATGAATTAATAAAGCAAATAGTAAATGTCAATATCTGCAATAAAAATTTTTCTTTTCCCTAGTAATAAATAAATTTTAATATGAAAAATTTAGAAGAAATTTTTACGCTGATGAAAAATTTAGAAGAAATTTTTAAGCCTTTGATAAAGGTAGATAATGTTTCATTTGCCATGAAAATATGTGCTATTTTAATGTTATATTGATAAAATACAAAGAAATAAAATTTGTTAGTAGTATGTATATATATTTTGGATTTTTATATATGTCATTGATTGCCTTTTACATATAAATGGGGAATTTTTAAGAAATTTTTTTGGAATTTAAGAACTTTTTGGGGGGAAATGGTAACATCAAGAAATTTTTTGGAAGTGAAATTAGACAGATGCTATTTTAAGTATAAAAAGAAAAAATATATATTTTCTTGAGTCTATTTGAAATAATTTAGATAGAATGTTTATTCCAAATTTAAGTAGAGATAAAAAGTGTTTCATTTTCCCATGAGAATATATTCAATAACTGTGTTTGGATAATGATTTTTTGGTGTATATCGAGGGGAAATGTATATCAGTTTTGATTTTGTGAGGGAAACACTTTTGGTCCACGATATGGTTTGAAAATTTTTGTTGGTATTAATCTGTTTGTATATTTCTTAAATTTTGTGTATGTTTCTGATTATGTATATTTTGTTGGGGATCTCAAAATTGGATCAAAAGTATTTTTGAAAAATCACGTGAAATCTTTTAAAAAGGCTAAATGGCTGGGACCTTACAGAGTTGTAAAAAAAAATAAACAGATTTATTTATGACATAAAACAGATAAATATGCCTTATTCCAAGACCTTTAGGGCACACATAAATCGCTTACGTTTTATGATTGAAAGGCGGGATCATTTAAAAATTGATGAGATCGAAAATAGCCAGCAGGCAACTGAGGTATCACAGAGTATTCCGTTGCTTTCAAAAAAACAAGAGACGAGCGGAGAAACCGAAACTCCATTTTTTCTATGGGACCAGGAAACACACAGAAATTTACCCTCAAATGTAAATACACCCACTAGCATCTCGGATACAGCGGACACACACACACATACATCTTGTTCGAAATCACCCTTATTACCTACTCCGACCGATACGCACCAACAAGTGACTTTTTCTCGCTCTAATAAAAATTATTCTTTCAGACAAACTCCTAGGGTGATATATACAGAATACTAAATATTTTGGGTGGTTTTGTCGTATTCAGTAACATATTTTGTTGGTATAGTATTTTTGGGACAAACTTTCATTTTTGACATTTTGTATTTTGGTCGCGAAGATTATTTAATTAAAACGTATTTGAGTGATTTTTTAGTTTTAGAACAAAATTTTTTTTTGTGAAATTAGAAGTAAAGTGAGATAATAATTAACCTTTTATATGATATGTGTACGAGTTTACAAAATTTTTACAAATGGTTCTGAAAATAAATTTTAGAATGTGGGTTGTTTAGATAATCGAAATTTTTAAAGGCAACAGAATTTTTTTTTTCAATTTTTATCTCAGTTAACTTTGACGGTTCTAATTTTACGGCAAACACAAGGATCTCCAAAGTTTTCGTACATGCCACAGTTTCTAGTTTTAACTTTTCCATCATCGTTTCAACACAAGTTTTTTCAGAGGGGGCAACATTCTTCTCTTTGACCACAAGGTTGAAATTTGATACGTCACGATGGGGGGGTTTCTTCCACACTCCGAAAAGAAAGGTCGTTTTCACAGAGAAAGCGCAACACACATAGAATGTTTACAAAGAAAGGAGGGTGGTTTTAGCAGATATATTTTACGGGATATTGGAGGAGATAATCGAGGAGATCATAAATTTCAAAGAGGTGTGGATGACACATATACATGTAGAAAGATTCCGGTCTCTTGGGCAGAGTAAGCTTAAGTTACCAGTGGGTAATAGAATGGCATTGCTTTGTTGTTGCAGCTGGAGAGAGTTAGTTAGGTTATTGGGAATTAAAATACATAAAATAATAAGTATATTATTTTTCGCTAAAAGGTAATTATAAAAAAAATAATAATAAATAATGAAAATAAATAGACATGATATTAATTCAATTTGTAACCGAAATGGAAACAAAATTTTAATTATTAAGGAAACTTTTGTTTACAAGGGAATTCTAATAAAGTGACAAAGATAACAGACAAAGAACAAACAACAAAAATACTGAATTTGTAAGTTTAATAAATAAATAAATAAATAAATAAGCCTTTTAACAATGGTTGGTAGGATATATAATTTGACCTTAGGCACACATTTTTCTGCGGGCAGAATTGTGTGATGTTTGGGATTTAGAGTGTATATTTCTATACATTGGGGATTTGGATCAGACTGTTTGAGTGATCAACAAAGGGTCTCATTCATCTTCTGATGACACATAACGTTGAAAGGATTTAAAAAAAAAAAAAAAAAAAAGTATTTTTTTTTTTTTTGTATCTCTTAACTGTTATTCAATAATTTTATCGTCTGTAAAAGGGTACTTTCCTACATTCACTTATATTTTACTTTTGTTAAAACACACATAATTGAATAAATAATTCGGAATGGAAAATATGTTATGTTTGTTAGGTAACGATGGGGCTCAAAAGGGAATCAATTTAAGGATACAATAGTTTACTTAAATCGTTACACGTACTAGGGTAAGTAACAGTTTTCATCATATTTTCTGAACGCATGGAGATTTTTTTTTAGTTTCTATGGGTAGTTTAGGAAAGAAAGGTGAGATTGGATAATTTTTACTTTCCCTGCAATACATGGTAATGTATAGGGAAAGTATTGGAATCATGTCGAAAATCGCAACTCGAGTTTTCGACGGATCTACACGTTTCGAGACCTCTAGAATACGAAAAAACCATTTTTAGCGTGACGTGTGTCTGTGTGTCTGTCTGTGTGTCTGTCTGTCTGTCTGTGCAGATATTGTATCCACTCTAACTAAAAAACTAATGGACCGAATTTCACAAAATGTGGTAGGTAAGTCACTTGTGAACGAGTCTGGTGCTGATTAGTTTTGGGTAAGATTTGGGATACAAGAACCCGCCTTTTTTTGCGAAATGGCCCGCAAAAGCTTGTATCCACTCTAGCTGAAAAACTGATGGACCGAATTCCACAAAATTTGGTAGGTAAGTCACATATGGGACACCCTGGTGTTGATTAGATTTTGGCATGATTTGGAAAAAAATAATTCGCATTTTTTTGCAAAATGGCCCTCAAAAATCGCCAAAATCTAAAATAAAAAACTACGTATGCTCAAATATATCCATAAAATGCGTGTTTAATACGTAATTTTTAACGAAGAAAAGAATAAGACCAACCCCATTACACTAGGACTAGCCGTTCTCGAGATATTTTAGTTTTTTCGTTTTCTCGCTACGCCACATTTGAAAATGAGTCCAGTTATCAAACGAGAAGGAAAATTGAATTATAAGTGAATTAAATGTAATTAAAATAAAGAGAACGTGAATATAAGTTTGCAGGGAAAGTCATGTGCTGCCCACATCAGATTTTTTTCCTTCGTGTATGTTGAAGCTAACATAGCATTGGAAAATAAAAGGTTATAAAATGTAGTTTTGGGAGAAGGCAGTTGGATAATAATATCACTAATTTAGCATTTTTTTAAGTAGTGTTTTTAAAAAAAAAAAAAAATATGGTGTTTTCTCTTGTGTTTTGGTTTTTTTTTGTTAGGGGGTTATCTCTTTACCTACATAAATTGTCATGGTTAAATATGTATTTTGCAGTAAATAATATGCTAGGATATAGTGTGGTTAGAATTATAGTGGTATTTTCATGATAGATGAAATGGATAAATATAAAATGAAGGTGAATGGTATTTCATTTTTATAAAAGGGGAAAATTTATATTTTAAGGTGTAGCATAAGGCTAGTTTATTTAAGGAAAATAAGGCTTAATGCATAAAGTTGTGAAAGTATAAATAAAAAGTGTGATAAAACCGTTTTGTAAAGAAAATAAAGGAAGTGAGGAAATAAGTGAATGAGATGATTTTTTGCTTAATGAAACAAAATATTAGCACTTAGGGTAAATTTTCCCTTCGAAAGTAAGAAGAGGGTTTTCGTATTTCAGGCAAAATTTTGCGAGGTGTGGTTTTACTTTCTGAAAGGTACACGTTTGGGAGATATTTTGGTTTTTTCATATAAACAAGAGAATAAATAGAAAAAAAAAAGAGTTTTTTTTTATGCAGTAAGACACTGTAAATATGAGATAAAGTCAAGTATTAAGCGACGGTTTAAACACATGTACATGTAAATTTTTCGAATGGGCTTGAAACATTCATTTTAGGCAGGAAATGTATAATTTTCTGTAACTTGCAATTATTGAGGTATTTTAATATGTTGTATGATTTTGAATTTTTTCTTTGGATAGAAAATTTTTAGTTTAGATGATGTAATTTAATTATGAAAATCTGTGTGATATTTTATGGTTTTGAGTTTTGGATTTCATGGTATATGAAACAGGTTTTTTAACGTCAAGTTGCCTTTGGCAGTAAAGTTTTTATATGTAAAGGAGTAAAGTTTTTTTTATATGTAAGGGAGTAAAATTTTATACATTTTTACTTTCATGTTTATGCAGTTAGGAAATTTTGCAATTTTGTTTTAAAATGTTTTGTTCTCGGAGGGAGAGAAGAATAAAGTACATTATTGGCTGGGTCTCTTGGTGGTAACTTTGCAGTCACATAGGCCAGTCGGTATAATTTTCGTATGTTTATATGTAAAATCTTCATAATAGTGTTGGAGCAGGTTACTGGAAAGAACGCAACACGAAAGGTGCTAGGGGATGTGCACCTAATGTATTTGACATTTCGGCCAGATATAACAAGTTTTTCACAGATGACATGTACATTTGAACAATTTTCATCTCGGTTCAGCAGGTGACCGAATGCTGGCACATGCCAACTCTATAAAAAAAAATTTCGATGACTGAATACGGCATTGTAATATGTCGTACAGATCAGCACATAGCCAATTACTATGTTGGTTTTCCTCTACGGACGGGGTGCAGAAAATTCCACCGGTGTTTTTTCTTACGTAAAAGAGCACGAGACCACACGAAAGAACTGTCCATTTTAGTGTACGGGGTGACTACAATTCTCTTCAGTAGCGAATTTTCAATACTGTCACAATACACAATGGTCAAAAACAGGTAGAAAAGTGCTACACAATGGGTAGCAATCCTTGCGATTATAGAGCATTTTACATCAGCCTTTTTCAGTTAATGCCAAGTTCAGGGCGTATAAACATTTCTAGCCACAGACATTCCTTTCGTTATAAGCAATGTACAAGTGCCAGGCATTGTATACAGAACAGGCAATTACACGTTCCTGTCATTTCTACAGTACAGATGGTTTTCTGCTCTACTTTTTTTCAAGGCATACATTTCCACGTTCCAGTTATTTGTGTACAGTGCAAACGGTTCCAGATTCCAGTCATTTTATACTGTCAGACAGCGAACTTTGTGTTTCAGAGTTGACTTTCTGTTTACGGAGAGGTACACCAAAGACTCTTCTCATCAATACCTTTTAAACAACTACTGTTGTGATGAACTTTCTCCACATCGATAATATTCCATAAACACTTATTATAAACAATGAACGTATACAGGTACTATGATAAAGTTTGAAGGAAGACGTGGACAACAAGATACACCACATTGTGAACAGTATTCAGGGATGCCTGATCCCATTGCTTTTGCTTTTCGGTGGACAATTTGCAAAAAATAAAAAAAATAGATAAATAAAAAAAAAACTTTTGGAGAACTAAAAAAAACATGATCAGTGAGGAAAGTAATTTAGTTTGAGTGACTTTTACAGCCTAGTGCAACACAAACAACAGACTCTCTGATTTGTTGTCCTATTCAATTCACCAATTTGTTTTATATTTTTATTTCATTTTATTGTGTTTATATTGATATTCGTTTTTAACACTTTACAACAAAGTTGAAAAGTGTTTATGACTTTGTTCATTCATTCTGTCTGTCTGTCTGTCTGTCTGTCTGTCTGTCTGTCCGTCTGTCTGTCTGTCCGTTAGCACGATAACTGCCGTAAAAATGACTTAATCAAAATGAAATTTTAGTATGTTGTTCAGACGGTCTATAGGACCTATGGGAATATAAATGAATAATATCACCGAATTAGTTTTGGATTGAACCCGGGTTGAAAAAATGGAATATATTGAGCCCTATGGGACCTAATTTTTCAAGTATTTTTTAAGCGGATTTAAAATTCACAAATTGCTTCGAAAAATTTAGGCAATATTCAAATGGTTCCGTAAAATATATAAAAAAAATTTCAGCGAAATATATTCAGTAGTTTTTTAAATAAAAATTAAAATAATAATAACACCTCTTATATGAAGCGATCACGTGTCCATGATATGAAACGATCACATGACCCACTTCAAAATGATATATGGCATCCATCTTTTGTCAAAATCGTGATCTTTAAAGTTCTTTTTAATTCATATTGAGTGTTGTATCCGTCCTAAAACTACTTTATTTTTGCCTAAATTCTGTGCATCTACATACGGAAACAACGCAATGACAATATATTCCAGTTTAAATGCTCATCTAAATTTGATTATTTCTACTATTAAGCCTATTTTTCACCTATGTAAAATGTAAACAACAAAATATGTAGAATGAGTTGTATTAGAATCGCTGTAATTCTTTAACACAAAATCAAATAGTCCATGGAGTCTGCTTAGCTGATATGAATGAAATATTCATTGATTTTAGAAAGAGAAGGACGATATTTTTCGATGAAGTTTAACGAATAGAGCTTACTTACTTGTAGCTCAATGGTCTTAATTTTTAAATAAAATAAATTATTATAGTATTGTGATGAAAGACATGAATGGGGGAATTATTTATGAATGAAATGTTGCTTTTATAGAGAGAGCCAGGCGTGTTATTTTTTTATGACGTCATTTGAATGAATTTCAGTTGTTTTCGATGAAGTTTTCAAATATAATAAATTATCGTAGTATTATGATAATTCTAAAATTATTACCAAGGAATGTATTACATTTTAGAGATGTTTAAACCAGGCAATTTATACTTTAATGCCGTCATTTGAATGAAGTTCATTTTTTTCGATGAAGGTTTAAGGTTTCAAATATAATAAATCAATGTAGTATTGTGATAAGTTTTAAAATATTACCGAGGAATATATTGCATTTTCGACTTTTTTAAATAAAATTGCATTGAAGTTGGAAAGTGTTTCATAATCAATGCTTTAAGCATGATTGATCTTTCTTGTTTTTATGTGAAATATGATGTTTTACTATGTGTTTTATTATACCGTATAGGAGGAAACTTCTGTTTTCAACGGTTGGTTCTTAGTGGCTGGAAGAAAAGCAAATTGCACTTCAGCACATTTTGATGTTCTTTATGGTTTTGATTGTAAAATTGTTTTTTTTTAATTTGATTTGTTTTTAATTTTAAAATTTTTAAATTTTTGGATTTTTGATGTTTTAATGGGGAAATGGAGGTCATTTTGGGAAGGCGTATTGCGCCCCAGCATATTTCAATTTGCTTAATGGTTTTGATGGTAAAATTTTTGAAATTTTTGAAATTTTAATTTTTTGGTTTTGGAATTTTTTAATGGGGAAATGGAGGTATATTGTCGCATGGTAAACCCATGATCCAATATTTTCGGGGAAGCGATTTAGAGTTTACGTATTTATTTTGGGGGTCAGCCTTTTCGTTGGGCCAGCTGCTTGCTCTCCGAAGAAATAGAAGACAGGATGTCGGAGTGTTCTTTAGATATCGTATTTTTACCGAAAAATTTAACGTTTGTCCGTATTCGTACGGATCATAGGTTTTCGGCCGGTTTGAATTAGTGGCCGAAAGCATATCAGTTTCGCAGGGGCTTGAGAAGGGTTTTTTTTTATTTCTGGAGGCTTAAAGCCAATGACGATGCTTTGGGGTCAAGGGGTTAAGACCCAGAATCCAATGAGATAGTTGTAGGCGCCTCAGGGGCGTGTTTTAAAATCTTGGAGAGAGAGAGAGTTTTCAGAAATTTGAAAAAGGAGCGAGGAGAATGAACTAGGACTTGAGGGCGAAAAGAGCCCTTTTTAACACTTTACAACAAAGTTGAAAAGTGTTTATGACTTTGTTCATTCTGTCTGTCTGTCTGTCTGTCTGTCTGTCCGTTAGCACGATAACTGCCGTAAAAATGACTTAATCAAAATGCAATTTTAGTATGTTGTTCAGACGGTCTATAGGACCTATGGGAATATAAATGAATAATATCACCCAATTAGTTTTGGATTGAACCCGGGTTGAAAAAATGGAATACATTGAGCCCTATGGGACCTAATTTTTCAAGCATTTTTTAAGCGGATTTAAAATTCACAAATTGCTTCGAAAATTTTAGGCAATATTCAAATTGTTCCATAAAATATATTAAAAAAAATTCAGCGAAATATATTCAGTTGTTTTTTAAATAAAAATTAAAATAATAATAACACGTCTTATATTAAGCGATCACGTGTCCATGATATGAAACGATCACATGACCCACTTCAAAATGATATATGGCATCCATCTTGTGTCAAAATCGTGATTTTTAAAGTTCTTTTTAATTCATATTGAGTGTTGTATCCGTCCTAAAATTACTTTATTTTTGCCTAAATTCTGTGCATCTACATACTGAAACAACGCAATGACAATATATTTCAGTTTAAATGCTCTTCCAAATTTGATTATTTCTACTATTAAGCCTATTTTTCACCTATGTAAAATGTAAACAGCAAAATATGTAGAATGAGTTGTATTAGAATCGATGTAATTCTTTAACACAAAATCATTTAGTCCATGGAGTCTGATTAGCTGATATGAATTCATTGATTTTAGAAAGAGAAGGACGATATTTTTCGATGAAGTTTTACGCATAGAGTTTACTTACTTGCAGCTCAATGGTCTTAATTTTTAAATAAAATAAATTATTATAGTATTGTGATGAATGACATGAATGGGGGAATTATTTATGAATGAAATGTTGCTTTTATAGAGAGAGCCAGGCGTGTTATTTTTTTATGACGTCATTTGAATGGATTTCAGTTGTTTTCGATGAAGTTTTCAAATATAATAAATTATCGTAGTATTATGATAATTCTAAAATTATTACCGAGGAATGTATAACATTTTAGAGATGTTTAAACCAGGCAATTTATACTTTAATGCCGTCATTTGAATGAAGTTCATTTTTTTCGATGAAGGTTTAAGGTTTCAAATATAATAAATTAATGTAGTATTGTGATAAGTTTTAAAATATTACCGAGGAATGTATTGCATTTTAGACATGTTTAAATAAAATTGCATTGAAGTTGGAAAGTGTTTCATAATCAATGCTTTAAGCATGATTGATCTTTCTTGTCTTGAAGTGCGTTGGATCCATGAAGGATGAACGACCGCAACTCGGCCAGTGATGTTGGTGAGTTACCCAATTGGGACTTTTTGCCTATTTTGTATTTGTTCGACCCCTCTCTCCGGGTTAAGGATATTTAAATATTTCATAAGGATGTTTTAAGCTTAATTTTTAATTACCATCTTTTCCATTTTAGTCTGTGAGACTATATATACTTTTATTTTTGTTTATCTTAAAGTGGTATACTTTCCATTTTGAATATGGGAAGTGGTCTTTTAAATATTTTGAATCAGTATTATGTAAATATTTATATAGTATAAATAAATTAATGTTTTGTTTATACACGGCCTTTTTCTTCTTCGCGCTCTAATCGGGCGTGTCCTAAAAGAGGTAAGTTACCTTAGGATAGACACTACTCTAACTTCGTGGTTTATCCAAACGGAAAGGTTGAAAATTTTATTTTGTATATATTGATTTAATTTCATAATTTTTGTACATTTGCTTTCAAAAGGGGCCTGGATGCTTTATTCTTCAGATCTGCCTGTGAAGATAATTTTGCATAGTGAGAACAGATATTCTTAAACTTCTCTTTAGGAGCAATAAATTTAATATTTTAACATAATTTGCACATAATTGTAAATTATAAGTTTCTTTATATTATATACTCCGTACGAAGAACGGGTATGCTGCTAGTTCATCAATAATTTTCCATATTGAAAATATTAGAACTGAAAATCTAAGCAAAATATTAAGTTTCATTACTCGCTATCCTCTAAATAAAATTATATACAGCACGAAAATGATGAAATTCGCAAAATATCATTTTATTTTAAAATTTTCACCGGGCAGTGGTACTATTAATGAGACATTTTTCAAATATTCTGTTTTCACGCTCCCAATATCGCCTAAAAATTTTTTAGGCGATATGTGATTATTTTTTATTTCATTCCATATCTCATTTTTTAACACTTTACAACAAAGTTGAAAAGTGTTTATGACTTTGTTCATTCTGTCTGTCTGTCTGTCTGTCTGTCTGTCTGTCTGTCTGTCTGTCCGTTAGCACGATAACTGCCGTAAAAATGAGTTTATCAAAATGAAATTTTAGTATGTTGTTCAGACGGTCTGTAGGACCTATGGGAATATAAATAAATAATATCACCCAATTAGTTTTTTATTGAACCCGGGTTGAAAAAATGAAATACATTGAACCCTATGGGACCTAATTTTTCAAACATTTTTTAAGTAAATTTAAAATTCACGAATTGCTTCGAAATTTTTAGGAAATATTCACATTATCCCATAGAATATATAAAAAAAAATTCAGTAAAATATGTTAAGTAGTTTTTTAATTAAAAAAATTATTTAATATAGGGAAAAAAACAAATTCAATTAAATTCTGACTTTGGGATATCTTCCAGAAAGAAAAGAGAGAGATATTATATAATAAATATCTCTCCATTTGTTAAAACGTTTTGCATATGGGAGTGGCTTCATATTTCAAAATAATTTGGTAGATAACAATTTTTCATTTTTTTTAAATTTTATATAACTCTTCATGATAAATTTAATTGATGGCATTTTAAATGCACTTTCCTACGTCCTAGAGAGTTAAAATTTGGTACACAGCTTAAATTTGTAGAACATTTTATTCTACTGCAATTTGGTGGATCTTTAAATTTAGATCATACATTTTTTTCGAAATGACCCGCAATTAATCCCCGTTCACTTTTATAAATCATTGTTGTAATATTGTTAAAAATTCTGATGTGGACAGCACATGTCTTTCCCTGCAGACTCATATTCGTTCTCTTTATTTATTCAATGATAATTTGAGTTTATCTGCACAACATAAGTATTTTAAATGACATTGAATTTACACGTTAAACTTAAATTTGGTTCTCATTTGATAACTGGACTTATTGTCAAAGGTGGCGTAGCGAAAACGCGAAAAAACTAGAATATCTCAAGAACGGCTAGTCCTAGAGTAATGGGGTTAGTCTTATTCTTTTTGTTGTCAAAAATCACATATAAAATAGGAATTTAATTGATATAATTGAGCACACGTAGTCTTTTATTTTTATATATAACGATTTTTGCTGGCCATTTCGCAAAAATAGCCCGTTCCTTTTTCCCGAATCGTAGTAGAATAACCTACAAATGATTTATATACAAAATTTTGTTAAATTTGGTATATAAATCACTTGTAGGTTATTGAAATATTATACTCCAAATTTTGTTAAATTTGGTTCATTAGTTTTTAGCTAGAGTGGATAAAGGCAATTTCTGCGGCCATTTCGCAAAGAAGGCAGATTCTTTTATTACGAATCGTACTATAATCTAATGAACATCAGGATTTCCCACAAAAAACATACCTACCAAATTGTATGAAATTCGGTCCATTAGTTTTTCAATTAGAGTGGATGTAATATCCACACAGACACACAGAAACATACACAGATACACCCTTACACACACAGACGTCTTCCTAAAAGTAGTTTTTTCGTGTTCTAGAAGTCCCAAAACGTGTAGATACTTTGAAAATTCGAGTTCCGATCTTCGGCACGATTCCAATACTTTGAGTACATACACATACACATATATATTATCTGTGTATTATCTGTGTATCTAAATTCCGTGCCTATGCAATTACAATAGTTGTGATTTTAAATGATCCCTAAACTTTTATTATTTCTTCAAGGAAGCCTAATTTTAACATATGCAGAATGCAAATATCTCAAGCGATTGTAAGATGAATTACATAAGAATTGCTGAATTTTTTTCACACAAAATTATTTAGCTCTGGAGTCTGGAATACAAGTTATATGAATGAAATATTCATTGATTTTACATAAAGAATCAGATGATTTATATTTCGATACAGTTTTAAATATTTAAGTATAATAAATTACTGTAGTACTGTGATAATGTAAAAGATATTACCACTGAATGAATCACATTTTAGAAATTTTTAAATGAAATTACATTTCAGTTGGAAAGTGTTTCATAATCAATGCTTATGCATGATTGATCTTTCTTGTTTTAAGACACTTCAAACGTCTGAATATTAAGTCTATAAAGTCAGCTACGCTGTATTTTGTAAATGTACTTACGCTAATTGAATCCTCATTAAATGCAATTTATAACTTGACGAAACCAATTGTATTTTTTAGGCATTCATTTGCAAAATGTTAATAAAATAGTGGGCATACAGATGTTAAATCAATTGAAGCGTGGCCCAGCTCGACTTTCTCATATACGAAACTCCATTTCTAGTAGCTTGTTTCTCTTTTGTTTATTTGTTCAAATTTTACAAGAAAAATTTTGAAATATCTGTATCGTGTTTGGTAATAATTACAATTTTTTTTTTGCGAATAATAATAATTTTACTGTATATTGTTCCTGTTTACGTTGTGTTTATGAACGAATGCGTTGATTACTGGACTCATTCTTGTATCTTACGCGCAAATCCATGACTTCTGAGGATGTGTCGTAAAAATACATTTAAAACCATGATTTTTTTGTAAACAACGCACTTCTTTGTATAGCCTGTAATTCCTTTATAAGAGAGAGGTCGAAAACAATGTACCTTAACAATAACATATAATGTATTTCAATCAATCGCATAAATAAAAGTATATAATATATTCATTGCACTATCTACTTAAAAATGTTGTTAGAATCTGAACAAATTCCATCCCTTTTATTACTTTAAAGTATTATACGTAGTACGAGTGTAAGGCATAGGGAAAATATTACGATAGGTCAAATAATCAAATTCGAGTTTTTAACGGAAGAGAACGCTTTAAGCACCCCTGAACTCGAATCGAATGTTTTTGAGCTGATAGCTGCATGTGTGTGTGTGTGTGTCAGTGTTTGGAAGCGATATCTCGCGAACGAGTTGAGAGTCTCGACAAAAATTTAGAATTGGAACCTTATTGATTTTAAATGCAATCAAAAGATTAATTGTTTAATAAATTATTGAAAAAATCATTAAAAACCATAACCTTCAGTAGTGTTAAATAAATAATCATTCGATGCTTAATTTTTCCCTAGAAAACGAATGAAGCAATATTTAAATCGTTAACATGAACCGTTCTCGAGATATTGCACGTAAATAAAATAATAAATTTATCAAAAAATTACATAAAATTAAAAAAGTACTAAGTACTATCAAGTGTGTTAACTTTCTATATGCATTATTATGCAACAAAGCTATTAACTTCATTCTCGTGGATCGAGTTTGTTCCATTCACTAGAGAAGACGCTTTTTATAATAATTTTGTATTTTAACAACCCAAAATTTGTTAATTGTCAATTATTTCACGAGGTATTAATTAAATGTCAATTTCATTTTGATGAGGATTTTACATTTCAATATAAAGACATTCTGTTTAGACTAATAAATTGTTAAAAGTGCCAAATGTCAATTTACGTTATATTATTTCAACGCCAAAAAATTTTTTTTCTACCCTATCATAAGTTGTAATCTTACACACCATTATTTCGTTATGAAAGAAATAAAGTGTAGGGAAAGTCATGAGCTGCCTACATCAGATTTATTTTACATATCAATGCAAAAGAAGAAAACAAAATTAACTGGCGTGTAGCTCCACTTGACGCTCTCATACCAGAATCCAATTTTTTTTTATTAAATTTTACAAGAAAAAAAATTGAAAAATGTGCATCATGGGTTCAAATGATTAAACTACAATGTGCTACCCTTCACTTTAAAGGGCTTGAAAAAAATTTTTCGATTAATACCATACTTGATAATGTATCCCCCGAGGAGGGGTAACTTGCCGCCCTCGCAGGGGGGGACTAATGACGCCACAAACGAAAACAATTTATATCGTGGCTATTTTTCACGACAATGATTGCAATTATTAAGTCTCATGATCATTGAGCCATAAATAATCCCTGTTATGCATAATTATGTCAAACTAGGAGGTATGCCCGTCATATGACGGAATTCAAAATTTGCAAAATATTACCTCCCATTTGGCGTCATTTTTATCAATTTGGCGAAACATCCCTCCAAATTCTTTACCAAATTTTTTGCCAAACGTCACGGACGGTCGAACTGAAAAATGGCTTTTTCTTACAGTAGATTCTTATATTATTTCCAAGATATTGAATTTTCATCGATGTGATGGCATTTTCGTTAATTTTTGTGATATTTTGTTCAATTTTGAGAAATTTTAAAAACTCGCCAAAATTGTCGTCAAGTGGAACAGCTGGACTGACAGACAAACGCTGCCGAAACATCATTACAATACTATCCCCTTTCAAAACACAATTAATTTCATTAATTTTGTGTCATATTTATTAATTTGGCGAAATTGTTATCGATATGGCGATATTTTGATAAATTTGGCGACATTTAAAAATTCGCCAAATTTGTCGCCAAGTGCTACGGTTCCCTCTCAAAACAGAATTAATTTCATTCATTTGGGCGTCATGTTTATCAATTTGGTGACATTTTTATCGATTTGGCGACATTTGATAAATCTGGTGACATTTGAAGAAGTCGTCAAATTTGTTGCCAAGTGCGATGGTTGGACTTTACAGACAAACGCTATTCAAACATCATTACTTTCCCTTTCAAAACGCAATAAATTTCATTGATTTTGCGACATTTTCGTCAATTTCGTAGCATTTAAAGTGAAGTCGCCAAGTGGGTGATATCTCGCCAAATTTTTTGCCAAAATTTCCGCCAAACGTTACCCAGAGATAGATCGATAAACAGACAAATAACTCAAGGTGTTTATATTATTAATTTTGCCCTGTGCTGCCATGTTAAAAAAATATAAACTTTCGAATAAATTTCGAAGTTTTCGCTCGAATGTAAAAATATTCTATCTAGTTTTAGATTTTTTATAACGAAACTGGATATAAAGTTTCGTCAAAATCCATTAATATGTGTGGCTGCTATCGTGTAAACAGAAATCGACTACATGCATACAGACAGACGGACATCATTCCAAACATTGTCAAAATGTGTTCAGGTAGTCTTAAACCATATATATATTGGCATCAAAATCCCAAATTCGAAAATTTTCGTGAAAACAATACTTTCACTATACTATATTACATAATATGATAAAGTAAAAATTTTAAACTCAAAAGAAACTTCAGAAAATCCGAAGATCCATATTATATCTTTGATATAGCTAATATAATTTGTAATACAGAACATGTAAACGTATGTAATGTAATTTGCATAACAGAGCATGTAACACACAACTTAGTATATCTTAATGAGTTCTGGAAAAAGCCATACAATAGAGAAAAATTATCCTCCCTTAAAATAAAAACCTAAATATCTTATGAAATTAAATTCGAATTGACCTCATGCCCGAAGCAACTGAAAATTTACAATCTTAAAAACAAATGAATTGATTAACACATGAACAGTTGAAACCAATTCCCAAGCTTTGGAAAAGTATCAGATGCTCAACAAAATTATACACAAACAAAATATGCATCATTTATATGAGAAATGCAAAACTGTAAAATTGTGTATTTACAGACCAAAATCGAAGACCATCTCTGTAAAAAAAAATCTGATGTGAGCAGCACATGACTTTCCCTACAGACTCAAGTTAATTTTCTCTTTATTTCTTTAATAATTCATTAGATTGAGTTCAATTGCACAAAATAAATAACACGCATAATTATTTGAAATGGCACTGCATTTGCACTTTTAATCCAATTTTCGTTGTCATTTGGTAACTGGACACATTTTCAAAAGCGGTGTAGAAGAATTGCGAAGAAACTAAAATATCTCGAGAACGGCTAGCCCTAGAGTAATGGGGTTATTCTTATTTTTTTTCCATCGTCAAAAATCACGTATAAAACTAGCAGTTAATTAACACATTTGAGCATATGTAGTTTTTTATTTTAGATTTTAATGATTTTTGCGGAGCCATTTCGCAGAAACAGGCAGTTCTTTTTTTTTTCCGAATTGTACAAAAATCTAATCAGTACCAGGGTACCCCACAAGTGAATTACCAATAAAATTTGCTTAAACAATTTTTGAAATTTGATCAATTAGTTTATAAGTTAGAGTGAATACATACATTGCACAGACAGACACACTCACATAGACACACACAGACGTCAAGTTAAAAATTGTTTTTTCGAGTTCTGGTCCCAAAACGTTTAAATCCTTCAAAAACTCGAGTTGCGATTTTCGGCACGATTCCTTCCCTATACATTACCAAGTATTGAAGGGAAAGTAAAAATATCTAAAAAGTTTTTCCAGTGTATATTTCGTAAATTTTATAAATATAGTGAACAAACCAAGAAAATAAGTCAACACATGTGGTTGTAATGTCTAAGCTGTGGTTGTAACTTTTATTGGTGGCAAAAATTTTGCCAAATTATTATTTTAACATCTATGTCTCAGGATTTGCTATAGATAGAGCTCAAATGATGAATGATGTGGGTTGAGTATCAAATCCCGGAGGAGAATGGGGGCGAAGGAAAGGGGGGGTTACTAACGATTCCTTCTTCCGGTTCTTTCTCTAATTTTCGGTTCAAAAATTTTCCTTTTACTTGAAACATATATTTCTCAAGATTGGCTATAGATAGAGTTCAAATGGTAACTGATGCAAATTCAGCATTGAATTCTGCAGGGGATTGGGGTGTTCACTAAGGATTTCCATTCTAAGAATTTCCCCGCTTCTGGCTCAAACAATTTATTGAAACATCAATCATTTTCAAGTTTTTGAAACATATATTTTTCAGAATCGACTATGGGTAGCGTTTAGATGATGACTGATATGGATTCGGCATTAAATTCCTTAGATATTAGGGAATCATTAAGAATTTCAATTTCTGGTTCTTTTTCACTCCCGATTTAAAAATATCTTTTGAAACAACTTTTTTTCAGAATTTTTTATAGATAAAGCTTGTAAAGAATTTTGCTTCCCCAACCGTGAATCGAACCACGGATCGCCGTATTGGCCAACCGATGCTCTACCGTTGAGCTACTGGGACAGAATTTCACGTTCTTACTGTCAATGTGAACGCTGCAATTTTCCATATTAAGATAGAAACTTGAAATTGAGATAGAAACTTGGAATTAAGATAGAAACTTGAAAGATTTTCACTTCTAGTTCTAGAGATGTGATTTCCAATTAAAAATTGTACACTTTCCTTGCAGCAGCTATTTCTCAGAATTGGCTATAGATAAATCTTTTAGTATGACTTCGTATACTTCGTTATCTAGTATGACTTCGTATTCTTTTAGTATATATTCGGCATCGAATTTTGGAGGGTGTAAGGAGGTTCCCAAAAAATTGCCACTTCCAGTTCTAGAAATGCTACTTCCGGTTTTTCCAAAAATGTGTATGCTTGTAAGAAATTAATGCACAATAGAGTATAAAAAAGCTTATTAGTTCCAAATGATTATCCCGAAAATGAAATGTCCACACCACGTGCCACCATATAAAGGCCTCTTCATAAATCTCTTGTATTTTCATATTTTAACTAAAATGTAAACACTTCCAAGTATTTTTTTTTTCAAATATTTGCAACTTCATTAGGCTTGTTTTATTAGCTGAATTTACTCCAGTAGCTAATTTCCCCTTTTTCTATTATCTAGCTCTCAAACACTTAAACGTACTGTCAAGTACAATTAAGAGAAAGATTGAGTGCAAACAGTAAACGTGTTTGTCTTAGGCGTTACAACGAGGATTGGCGCAAATGAATTGCCTCATTCATACGAAATAGGACGTTTTCTCATTTTTTATACCAGCTCAAATGCAAATTAAACATTGTGTGTGTTGATCCATTAGTGATGTTTATTGAAAAGGAAACATTTTGTTTTTTAAGAACTTGATTTGAAGAAAAAGAGCCTGATATGGGCAGCACATGACTTTCTATACTCTGTAAGACATTCTGCAACATTTGCTCATTATTTTCAGCTACTTTGTTGATAATTCCGGCAAACTGATAAGAAAAGCCGCAATTACAGGCGTTCGTGAAAATTCCTGCTTAATTTCTAAAATATTCAGCTAATTATCGTCTGCAGATTTTTTCATTTATATATATATATACCCTCGTCAAAAGTGAAATTCCAACACCATGAAGGAATGCATGCAGCCATATGCAAATCACAGTACCGGTAGAAGAGAGAATCATATGCACATAATTAAAAGAATAAAGAATGATATGCGAAATAAACGTGTTTATTCAGTAAAGAATGTGACCTCCACGGGCAGCTATACAGGCCGCTAAACAACGATGCATACTATCGATGCATACTATTAATGATTGCCTGAGGTAATCATTGCAAAGCAGCATCCACTGCAGCACGCAGTTCGTCTACGGTATGTACCTGTGGTCCCCGGTGCACTTAGCGTCCGATGAGGGCAAATACCTGTTCTATGGGAGAGAGATCCGGCGAGGCTGCCGTCCAGGAAAGGATGTGAATTCCGTTTAGGCTGTTGATAGTTCGCCGCGCAGTGTGCGGTGTTGTTGTTGTTGAGACCCAGACCGTCCGACCTACCAGAAAGGTGTAAGGTAACTGAATGGACGGCCGGGAAGTGCCACCCAATTTAGACCGGAACCCAGTGGGGGAGGCATCCACAGGGACCGTACCCTCCTTCCCCTACCACCAACCTCTCGGAAGGACTTACGGACCCACATGTTTAACGTGATCGTACTCCGCATGAACACGGCGGCATTTGTGGTAGCGTGCAAATCTAGCGCGCAAACCACGGGGATACCGCACCCGAGATGGCCAACAGCACGCGGTGTTCCGAGGTGGTCACCCACCAAGTACTAACCGCGCCCGATGCTGCTTGACTTCGGTGATCTAACGAGAACCGGTGTTTTCAGCACGGTACGGCCGTTGGCCGCAGTGTGCGGTGTGGCATTGTCTTGCTGGAACAATGTGCCAGGGACGGCCTGCACCAGTGGCCGAATCACAGGCATCATAACTTGTGTGACGTACAGTTCCCCAGTTAAAATACCTGCAACGTGCACCAGAGCTGTCAGCTGATCGAACATGATACCGCCCCAAACCATGATGCCCGGTGCGGGACCGGTGTGATGCTCTGTGATATGGGCTGGTAAGTAGCGTTCCCCGCGAAGCTGCTACACCCCATTCCTCCACAGGGAGAAGCGAGATTCCATTCATTAATCCATTTGCGATGACGACGACACCACGCCAGACGTGCATCCCTGTGTCGAGCACTTAATTGCACCCCAGTGGCTGGCCGCCTTGCGCGCAGCTGTACTTCGTGCAACCTGTTGCGAATGGTTTGGGTTCACGCAGGTGCAACCGTTGATGGTGACAAACTGTTTCTGATGTTTCACATTTGCAAGGATGTCACTGAAAGTTTCAGGGGAATCAGCTGTCTGTAATGGGGAGTTTTTAATTACATATTAATAGCGTTTAATATCCGGATATGAAATTCATATCAATATTATGAATAGAATTCGTAGTTTGAATTTTGAAATCGATTGAACTATATCATGAACTATATCACTTAGCAAAGACTCACAGTTCTCCCATCAAGTTAGTTTGAGATGGAATAAAGCTCCTGGGATATTACCGTTCATTGAACATTTAGATCTGTTGTGCAGTCTGTAAAATTGTGCTGAAACTGCTGGAACAATCTGTAAAATAACATTTTATTACTACTAGCAGTGTCGAAGCGTCTTCAGAAACAAGGTGGACAATTTCTATCCAAATAATTTACAACCCAAAAGGGTTTGACAATTTTGATACGGACCTTTTCAATAGAATCATAAATTGAGCTTTCATTAAGTGAATAATAAAACTTAGTGAGTGGTAAATTTATTTTCTTGCTTACTTTCCTTAATTTTTATATACTAGTTAAAAGGAGTTTTCCGTGTATTGTGTTTTTCCGCATATAACGGTCATAAATCGGTTTCACAAAGAAACGCAAAACCAGTGTTCCGCAGATAAACGCAAAAATAGGGTTCCACAGAGAAACGCGAAAAACAGGGTTTCATAGAGAAACGCAAAATCAGGGTTCCGCAGAGAAACGCAAAACCAGGGTTTCACAGAAAAACGCAAAACCAGGATTCTGCAGAAAAGTGCAAAATCAGGGTTCCACAGAAAAGCGCAAAACCAGGTTTCCACAGAAAAACGCGAAACCAGTGTTCCACAGAAAAGTGCAAAACCAGGGTTCCACAGAAAAGCGCAAAACCAGGGTTCCTCAGAAAAACTCAAAGCCAGGATTTCACAGAAAAGCGTAAAACTGGAGTTCCACAGAAAAGAGCAAATCAGGTTTCACAGAAAAGCGCTAAACCAGGATTCCACAGAAAAGCGCAAAACCAGGGTTCCACAGAAAAAGGCAAAACCAGGGTTCCACGGAAAAACGCAAAACCAGGGTTCCACGGAAAAACGCAAAACTAGGACTCCGCAGAGAAACGTAAAACCTGGGTTCCGCAGAAAAAAGTAAAACCTGGGTTCAACAGAGAAACGTAAAAAGTGTTCTGCAGAGAAATTGCAAAACCAGGATTCCACTGTAATAATAAATTTACATAATGTCATTAATTTATTTTCATTTTAATACGATTGTTATATTTTATTACTTTCCTTATATACATAGCATAATGTATAAGGAAAGTATTGTGACGGGGTCGAAAATTCGAATTCGAGTTTTCGGCGGGAGAGCACGTGTTTCTAGCATCCCTGATCACTAATCGAACATTATTGAGGTGATGTCTGTGTGTGTGTGTGTCAATCTATGGAGACGATATCTCACGAATGAATAGAGCGAATCGAATGAAATTCGGTACAAAAATTACAATCCGTGAATACTGGAAGCCTATTGTTTTTAAACACAATCGAATGTTCAGAACTTACCTAAATTTTCGAGTGAAATTTTGAAAAAATCATCAAGAAATCAAAACTTTTAATAAAGTTACGCAAATAGACAATTCTCATGTAATCTTTCCTTAGAAAACGATTGACATAAACTTTAGAACGCTAACATGAGCCGTTCTCGAGATACTGCATATTTTTCAAATAAATTTATCAAAAAATCCCATAAATTGAAAAAAGAATATTAACTGTTGAGAAACATGTTCACTTTTCATATGTAATACCATGCGATAAATTGGGTGACATCATTCTCATGGATATAGCTCGTTCCATTCATGAGAAAAGGTATTTTGAGTAATAATTTTGTATTAAAACGCCAATAGTCATTTCTCTGCTATAAGAATAACTTATTTCTTCGTCCATAACGCTTGGCGAGATTTTGACAATGAATTTGGCGGAATGTCGCCGACTTGGCGACTTTTTTTAAATGTTGCAAAATTAACGAAAATCTCGCCAAATGGATAAAAATGATTCTAAATCAATGAAAATGACGACTAATTGACGAAAATTCAATATATTGGAAAGACTATAAGTATTTACTATAAGAACCTATTTTGTTTTTACTGTAACACACAGTAGTTAATTCATTGCATTATATAAGGAAAGTCATGTGCTGCTAACATCAGATTTTTATTATCTGTAACCTTGTTAAAATATACAGCAAGAAACATTTTGTTTGCTAATTTTAGTCCCTTTTTTTTACGTCCTCCCAAATTATTTTATCACTCTGCACCACAGAATTCAACAGCATTAAAGGTTACTTAAAAGAATCAACCTCCTTCTTTTTCTTTGCTTCCCAAATCTGTTCATACTTTTCATCAACCTTTTAGTATTTTATACTAGAGAAATTTTATAACAGCACAAAAATATGTTCATTCAACACATTTAAACATTCAATATCTTTAGGTAGTTCATTAGTTTTTTATAAAAAAACAAGGGATAGAATTAGACAACAGAATTGACGTTTTATTACTTTCCTTATATACATAATGTATAAGGAAAGTATTGTGACGGGGTCGAAAATTCAAATTCGAGTTTTCGACAGGAGAGCACGTTTCAAGCATCCCTGATCACGAATCAAACATTTTTGAGGTGATGTCTATGTGTGTGTGTGTGTGTGTGTGTGTGTGTGTGTGTGTGTGTGTGTGTGCGTGCGTGTGCGTGTGTGTGTGAAAGTATGTGTGTAGGTGTGGGATGGAGCGATTCGAATGAAATTTGGTACAAAAATCACAATCCGTGAATACTGGAAGCCTATTGTTTTTATACGTAATCGGATGTTCAGAACCCCGCTAAATTTTCGAGTGAAATTTTGAAAAAAATCATCAAAAAATCAATTCCTTTAATGAAGTTATAAAATAGACATTTCTTATGTAATTTTTCCTTAGAAAACGATTGACATAAATTTTAGATCGCTAGCATGAACCGTTCTCGAGAGTTCCTCATTTTTAAAATAAATTTATCAAAAAATCCCATAAATTAAAAAAAATCTATTAACTGTTAAGAAACATGTTCACTTTTCATATGTAATATCATGCGATAAATTGGGTGACATCATTCTCGTGGATCTAGCTCGTTCCATTCATGAGAAAAGGTACTTTGAGTAATACTTTTGCATTTGAATGCCAATAATCATATTTATATGCTATAAGAATAACTTATTTCTCCATCCATAACGCTTGGCGACATTTTGGCGACGAATTTAGTGGAATGCCGCCAACTTGGCGACTTTTTAAAATGTTGCCAAATTAACGAAAATCTCGCCAAATGGATAAAAATGACGCCAAATCAATGAAAATGGCAACTGATTGACGAAAATTCAATATCTTGGAAAGAATATAAGTATCTACTAGAAGAAAAACCTATTTTTTTTTACTGTAAAAGTAGTAAATTCTTTGCATTATATAAGGAAAGTCATGTGGTGCCCACATCAGATTTTTTTTAGTAATGTCCCTTTTCGCAACACATTTAAGAGGAGTTTTCTTCAAAGGCAAACTAATCATTTTGTGATCAGATTATACACCTAATACTTTAGAAAATAGTCTATCAGTAAAAAGCCTTTTTTATAATTCATGTTTTAATGCAGTTGAAAACTCTTTCTTCTTATCTGATGATAAAACCGAAAAGAATTTAGGTGTGTCCCTAGAAATAGAAATCATCAGGGAATTCCGAACACTTTTCTGGTTGGAAATTGCGAAATATATTTTTGAAAAATTACGATATTCATCACTCAAAATCTTTAGATTCTTTCCTTTATTTTGTTCCCATGAAAATCTTATTTGATTAGAACATATAAGCAAAAATTATCCAGATCTGTCTCACTATCATCTTATTGTAAAAAAAAAATGTGTGTGATAATGTTTTATTAAAACAGAAGATGTGTGTATATATGTGTGTGTGTGTGTCTGTCTTCTGTAGATCTAAATGTATGTCGTCTGTAAAATCTAAGCCGCAAAATTCGATACAGAGTTAACTGAACTCCCGATCCGACAGACCGCATCAAATATTTTTACTTTCCCTGCAATACATGGTAATGTATAAGGAAAGTATTGGAATCATGCCGAAAATCGCAACTCGAGTTTTCGACGGATCTACGCGTTTCGAGATCTATAGAATACGAAAAAACTATTTTAGCGTGACGTCTGTGTATGTGTCTGTGTGTCGGTCTGTCTGTCTATGCAGATTTTGTATCCACTCTAACTAAAAAACTAACTGAACTCCCGATCCGACAGACCGCATCAAATATTTTTACTTTCCCTGCAATACATGGTAATGTATAAGGAAAGTATTGGAATCATGCCGAAAATCGCAACTCGAGTTTTCGACGGATCTAGGCGTTTCGAGATCTATAGAATACGAAAAAACTATTTTAGCGTGACGTCTGTGTATGTGTCTGTGTGTCGGTCTGTCTGTCTATGCAGATTTTGTATCCACTCTAACTAAAAAACTAATTGACCGAATTTCATAAAATTTCGTAAGTAAGTCACTTGTGAGCGAATCTGTTGCTGATTAGTTTTGGGTACGGTAACTCGTGATAAAAGAACCAGCATTGTTTTGCGAAATGGCCCCCAAAAGCTTGTATCCACTTTAACTGAAAAACTAATGGACTGAATTTCACAAAATTTGGTAGATAAGTCGCTTGTATGTCACCCTGGTGTTGAGTAGATTTTAGTATAATTCGACAAAAAATAACCTGCCTTTTTTTGCAAAATTGCCCTCAAAAATCGCCAAAATTTAAAATAAAAAATTGTGTATGCTCAAATATAACCATTAAATACTTGTTTAATACGTAATTTTTAACGAAGAAAGGAATAAACCAACCCCATTACACTAGAACTAGTCGTTCTCGAGATATTTTCGTTTTTTCGTATTTTCTCTATGGCACCCTTGAAAATAAATCCAGTTATCAAATGAGAACTGAAATTGAATTCAAAGTTAATTAAATTTAATTAAAATAAAGAGAACGTGGATATAAGTCTGCAGGGAAATTCATGTGCTGCCCACATCAGATTTTTTTAATTCAAATTAGTTTCAAAGTTATTAACTGTTAAAGTCGAAAAAACGTCGAAATTTTTCGAAATTTCGATTCGACAAAATTTGATTTATTCTGGGTATTCACTTATTATTAAACTTTGTTAAGCATGTGAATCACTATAACTAAGCTGCAGAGTCCACTTCGACGATGAGAGCTTGCAATTTCGTCCCAGTAGCTCAACGGTAGAGCGTCGGCTGGACATTTCGAGATCCAGAGTTCGATTCCCGGTTGGGGCAGCAAGGTTCTTTACAATGGCGCCCGAACAAATCAACCCTGTAGGTCAGTGCAAAGATGTCTGAGGTCTGAGAGTGACCCTAATATGACTAGCACGGATTCAGTGGACTCTAGGATATAGAACGCCGATTTCAAAGCCAGAGGATAACGACCCTGCAGGAAGCTAACCTGGAGGATAAAAATGGCATCACGGAGCTATCTTAAGGTAAAAAAATCTGATGTGGGCAACACATGACTTTCCTTATATAATGTAATGAATTTACTACTTTTACAGTAAAAAAATAGGTTTTTCTTATAGTAGATACTTATATTCTTTCCAAGATATTGAATTTTCGACAATTAGTCGTCATTTTCATTGATTTAGCGTCATTTTTATCCATTTGGCGAGATTTTCGTTAATTTGGCAACATTTCAAAAAAGTCGCCAAGTTGGCGACATTCTGCCAAATTCGTCGCCAAAAGCTCGCCAAGCGTTATGCACTAAGAAATAAGTTTTTCTTAAAGCAGATAAATGACTATTGGCGTTCAAATACAAAAGTATTATTCAAAGTATCTTTTTTCATGAATGGAACGAGCTAGATCCACGAGAAGGATGTCACTCAATTTATCGCATGGTATTACATATGAAAAGTAAACATGTTTCTCAATAGGAAATATTTTTTTTTTATTTTATATGACTTTTTGATAACTTTTTTTAAAAATGTACAATATCTCGAGAACGGTTCACGTTAGCGTTCTAAAATTTATGTCAATCGTTTTCTAATGAAAAATTACATAAGAAATGTCTATTTGCGTAACTTTATTAGCGGTTTTGATTTTTTGACGATTTTTTCAAAATTTCATTCGAAAATTTAGGGGGGGTTCTGAACATTCGATTGCGTATAAAAACAATAGGCTTCCAGTGTTTACGGATTGTGACTTTTGTGCCAAATTTGGTTCGAATCGGTCCATTCGTTCGTCAGTTATCGTCTCCACAGACTCACTGACACACACACACACAGACATCACTTCAAAAATGTTTTATTCGTGATCAGGGATGCTTGAAACGTGCTCTCCCGTCGAAAACTCGAATTCGAATTTTCGACCCCGTCACATAATTTTCCTTATACATTATGTATATAAGGAAAGTAATAGAAGGAGGCTGTCAGTCAGATTGTCAGTTGCCCGCCAATCTGACATTAGAGGGTGGCGAATGCAGAGTCCACTTCGACTATAATAGCTTGCAATTTCGTCCCACTAGCTCAACTATAGAGCATTGGCTGGCTAATTCGGAGATCCAGGGTTCGATCCCCGGTTGAAGCAGTAAGGTTCTTTACAAAACTACAATGTAGACTCAAATTTTAGGGTTTACAAATTTGCGTTTCCTATTGACCAAAAATGGCGTCTGCACCACTTCCTGGCAAGCAAAGCTCTTTCGGACATCTGTTCTGCCTGATACAACTATCGAAAAGCAACATGTATAAAAAAAATCTGATGTGGGCAACACATGACTTTCCTTATATAATGCAATGAATTTACTACTTTTACAGTTAAAAAAAATGTTATTCTTATAGTAGATACTTATATTCTTTCCAAGATATTGAATTTTCGACAATTAGTCGTCATTTCCATTGATTTAGCGTCATTTTTATCAATTTGGCGAGATTTTTGTTAATTTGGCAACAATTAAAAATGTCGCCAAGTTGGCGACATTCCGCCAAATTTGTCGCCAAAATCTCGCCAAGCGTTATGGACGGAGAAATAAGTTATTCTTACAGCAGATAAATGACTATTGGCGTTCAAATACAAAAGTATTACTCAAAGTATCTTTTTTAATGAATGGAACGAGCTAGATCCAAGAGAATGATGCCACCCAATTTATCGCATGATATGACATAAGAAAAGTGAACATGTTTCTGAATAGGAAATATTTTTATTTTATTTTATATAACTTTTTGATAATTGTTTTGAAAATGTGCAATATCTCGAGAACGGTTCATGTTAGCGGTCTAAAATTTATGTCAATCGTTTTCTAATGAAATATTACATAAGAAATGTCTATTTGCGTAACTTTATTAGCGGTTTTGATTTTTTGACGATTTTTTCAAAATTTCACTCGAAAATTTAGGGGGGTTCTGAACATTCGATTGCGTATAAAAACAATAGGCTTCCATTGTTTACAGATTGTGATTTTTGTACCAAATTTCGTTCGAATCGGTCTATTCGTTCGTCAGTTATCGTCTCCACAGGCACACACACACACACACACACACACACACACACACACACACATACTTTCACACACACACACACACACAGACATCACTTCAAAAATATTTGATTCGTGATCAGGAATGCTTGAAACGTACTCTCCCGTCGAAAACTCGAATTCGAATTTTCGGCCCCGTCACAATACTTTCCTTATACATTATGTATTTAAGGAAAGTAATAATTACTGAGTTTATCCGTCGTAACAAAGGCTGTTCGTCCTTATTTAATGCATTGCTTAGACAAAACATACCAACGCCAGAAGAACCGACCCCCCTGAGGAAAATTTATTTGATGTGGAAGCTATTAAAAGTGAAATGCGTAAAAGAAAAATAAGTGTGCGAGAAATGGCCATTAGAAAAAAAAAGACATCATAAAATATTTTTTAGGAAAGCATAGAAATTGAATGCATTACTCCTCCAAGAATTGACACAGAGTATGACATTGTAAATGTGAACTACAAAACAATCCATACTCCGAATTAGAACCTTACAAAGTGACGTACAGTGAGACGAAGCAAAGGAAGCAGTACTTCACTTATCAAAGGCTATAATCTATGTATTACATATAATAAAGGAAATTCTCTCTCTCTCTCTCTCTCTCTCTCTCTCTGTGTGTGTGTGTGTGTGTGTGTGTGTGTGTGTGTGTGTGTGTGTGTGTGTGTGTGTGTGTGTGTGTGTGTGTGTATGTGTGTGAAGTTTGCCAAATCAATTCCAATTTTCTGTTGGAGTTGTCAGTTGGAGAAAATTGTTCAAAATAGTTTGAGAAAAAAGTTTTTATTAATTTAATAAGAAAGTAGGAAAATTTTATTTTAGTAAATATGAAGGAGATATTAATTTTTAGAACTAGCTGACCAGCTTACTTTTTAAAAAGATGCATACGTTTCTAATGCCAACGGGATGAAAATGTGCTATTTAAGCATCTCTTAGAGACATGACCAAGTACACAAAACCTGATTTAAGAAATTTGTACTGAGCAGGCTGTTGATTTGTTCGTCATTTCGTTGATGCGATAAATGCTCTATGTTTTCATTCTTAGACTAAATGCATGTTATAATCTCTTGAAAAATATGCACGAAAGTCAATGTTTTTGTAAAATAGTAATCGTAACGTACTTTTAATTAAATAGACGAACATTTAACAACTCGACTTTGAAATACATATACAATTTTACACCGCTGGAACTTTTTAATCCACTATTTTTTTATAAGATAGTGACTTTATTCTAAAATCAATCCAAAACGAAACAAGAAGGATTAATCATGCATATAGCATTGATTACGAAGCACTTTCCAACTGACATGCAAATTATTTGAACATATCTAAAATGCGATACATTCAGCACTGATATTATTTTAATTATCACTGTACTACAATAATTTATTAAACTTGGAAACGTAACTTCATGATAAAAAGCAATGCTATAAAATCGTCTGCTTCTCTATGTGAAATCAATGAATAATTATTTCATATCACTTATAGTTCCAGAGATAAATAATTTTACGTTAAAAAAATGCAGCAATTCTTATACAACTCATCTTACAATCGCTTGATTTGTTTACATTCTACATACGTTAAAATTAGGCTTCGCTATAGAAATAATCAAAGTTTAGTAATCACTTAAAATAAAAAATATTGTAATTGCGTAGGCACAGAATTTAGATACACAGATAATATGCAAAAATAAAGCGGTTTTAGGACGGATACAACACTATATATAAATATAAACGTTCCTTAAAAATCACGATTTTCACTAAGTTAAAAAAAAATGAATGATATATTTTATTTTGCAACGAGTCATATGATCGCTTCACACAATGTAGGTGTAATTATTATTTCAATTTTTATTTAAAAAATTACTTAACATATATATATTTTTTTTTTTTTTTTTTTTTTTTTTTTTTTTTTTTTACACATTTTACGTTATAATTTGTCTTGATACCATAAACCCCCTGGGTTGGTCGTGTGGTCTGGGCCTTCAACGTTATAATTTGAATAGTTCATAAATTTTCGAAGCAATTTGGAAATTTTATCTCCTTAAAAGATGTTTGAAAATTAGGTCCCATAGGGTTCAATGTATTTCATTTTTTCAACCCGGATTAAATTCAAAACTGATTGGGTAATATTTTTCTTTTACATTCCCATATGTCCCACAGACTGTCTCAACAACAAACTAAAATTTCATTCTGATAAAGTCATTTTTATGACAGTTATCGTGCGAACGGACAGACAGACAGACAGAATGAACAAAGCTATAACCACTTTACAAATAGATCGGAAAGTGTTAAAAAGCAATTTATTACGTCATTCAAATTGAAAGTATCAAAAACAATTATCAGAAATGTAACATTTTGTTTTTACAAAACAGGTACGGTCTTAGAATATTTCTTTTCCCCAAAAAAGGGATATTAATATTATAGATGCAGAAGATATAATATCAAAACGTCCATCACCTATTGCAAATATTCCAATAAGCACTTCTTTAAAGTCGAATACACACCGCCCAGGGGTACATTCGGACAATTTTCTCGGAGAGAATACAGACTTATAATAGAATTATAAATAAACTATAAAGTTTTCGGGGTATATAGTGCAAGTTGCTCTCACATTAACCATAACGTTACAAACCAATTTTATCGAAAACCACCCTTAGGTGATCCCCTCTGCCAAGGCTATCTAAAACATCTTATTCTAAGTGGCCTTGCCTCTGCCCTGTAGTAACAACTTGGTCATATACGCTCTTTTAACGCTTTTCTATTTATTCCGTTCGTTCCCCCACAGTAATCTTGATTAATTATCTCGCGTATAAAATATTCGAACGAAATAACTAAAAGAATGCTGCATACTAAACCTGAAATCAAAGGGTTTGGCCAATCAGCCAAGAATGTAGAAATGAAGAGCACCAAAAGCCAACTTAATGAAAATTTTCCCATCTTTTAATTAGCTCAGCCTCAAGTCAACTTATGTTCCTAACGGAATTTATTTTTGTGTGTCGGTAGTCGGTAGCCGACTAAACAAAAGCCCCAATTATTCTAGCCGCTGAGAAGTCGTGGTCTCCTATTAGCCACGCAGTACTGAATGGAAATGCTGGCTGGTCATTAACGGTCAGGTATCACGTTAAACTTTTCTTCGCATACAACACAATGCAAGCAGCAAGACAAAAGCTCTTAGAAATCCGTTAAGTAATCAGTCTGCATGCATACTTGTCAATTACAGGATTATGTTCTGCAATTGTATCAGAAAAGTCCACTTGTTAGCCTGCATTGTTACTGAAGTCTGAAGTTTTGTTTCTGTTCATTGATGGGTTTTTTTTTTTTTTATGGTTGGGAATAAGCTGGAAGAGATAGGCGTAGAGTGACTGTTGGGCTCCTGTGGTGGGAAGTTCGTTATGTTATAGAAGCAGGTGTGGAATAGTGATTTCAGATCAATTATTTTTCATCGAACACTCAAAGAAGTTTGAGATGAATCAGTATTCGGGAAACGGGTGTACATAGTTTTATGGTGGAAAACATTCGTTGCCATTGTTCGAAATATTTATAATTACATATAAATGCATCTTTATTCCTAACGGAATTTATTTCTATACCGGGAAAGACTGAGCAACCCAACTTCTTTGCTGGGAAAATAGTTATATTCTAGCAGCATGTGCGAAATGACGATTTCAGATTAATTAATTTTAATCTAACAGACAAAAAAATGTAAGATACAGTAAGAATTGAGAAAATAAATCAGAATATTTTTATTGCGAAAACCCTCGTTTATAGTTGTAAAAGGCCTAGCTACTCCAACCGGGAATCGAACTCTAGATCTCCGAACTGGCCAGCCAACGCTCTACCGTTGAGCTACTAGGTCGAAATTGCAAGCTCTGAATTGGGCTCTGAATTCTCCTCCCTCTAATGTTATGACAGACAACTGGGGCACGACAGCCCAATGGTTAACTCGCGGGAATTGCACTTGGTCGGCCGGATTCGATTCCCGTCGCTGCCCAAACTGCCTCCGTGTTCACGCGGAATACGATCACGTTAAACATGTGGGTTCGTAAGTCCTTCCAAAAGGTTGGTGGTAGGGGAAGGAGGGTACGGTCTCTGTGAATTCCTCCCCCACTGGGTTCCAGTCTAAATTGGGTGGCACTTCCCGGCCGTCCAAACAGATACCTTACACCTTTCTGGTAGGTCGGACGGTCTGAGTTGAAGAAGAAGAAGATTGACAGGCAACTGACACTCTGACTAACCACCTAATGCTATTTTTATCCCAAGTCAGCCTCCTGCTACTACTATTTGTACCCAGGTTAGTATCCTGCGTGGTTGCTATTCTCTCAATTTGAAATCGGCACTCAATCTTCCAGAGTCCATTGAATTCGTACTAGTCGTACTAGGCTCATTTTCAGACCTCTGACATCCTCTCTCATTCCATTCAGACCTCTGACATTTTCAGCCCATAATTATGCTTTTCAAACCGCAATAGATCTCTCAATAGATTTTATTTGTATTCAGGAACCCTATACTATAAAGGCAAAATTTTGGATCCCCCTCTTGACTTTACTCAGTATTATTCAATTTCCAATAAATCCTCCATTATTATTTGCAACCCTCTTCTCGTTGTTAATTTCAAATTTAAAACCCTTTCTTCCGTTTTTGTCGAAATTATTCTTCCAAATAATTTTAACTTTACTCTCTCTAGTATTTATTTCCCCCCTAATGATGATATCTCCACTAATATTTCTGAATTTTCCTCTTTTAATTTCCTTTCCTCAAACTTTTTAATTCTTGGTGATTTTAACGCTAGGGCTCAGATGTGGGGATATAAATTCATTGATCAAAGGGGTATCCATCTTATAGATTTTTGTTTAGCTAATAATTTCATTGTTTACAATAACCCTGCAGCTGGTCCCACTTTCGTCTCTCACTCTGGAAAGGGTTTTCCTGATCTTACTTTAGTCAGTTTTGGATTCTATGATTTCGTTCAGGATTGGACTGTTCTTGAAAGGGAATCTTTCAGTGATCATAAATTTGTCAAAATTTCTCTCTCTTTTGACTCCCCCTCTGACAATTCTTTCTTTTTAAAATCTTTTTTCAGCACTGGTAAATTCATTTATAATTTCAAATCCAAATTTAAATATTTTTATTCCCTCCTTTCTAAAGTTGACAATTGTTCCTCCTTAAATGATTTCTTTGTTAATTTTCTTAGTAATGTTCAGAGCTGTGCTTTTAAATTTATCAGAAAAAAGAAAAAAATTAATCAAGTTAGATTTTCTTGGTGGTCAAAAGACCTCGCAAAATTTAGGAATTTTTTAACAGCCTTATCTCGTAGAATCAAATCTCTTGTCAAGAACTCTGCAACGCTGAAGGATATCACGGAGGCAAAATCCAAATATAAGCTCAATAAAGCTAAATATAAACTTATGATCAACAAGGCCAAATTAGATTCCTGGGTAACTTTCTGCAATAACTGTAATTCTAAATTTGGCACACACTTCAAATTTGCTTTTAAAAAACTTATCAAGAATAAAAGTATCAACATCCAATTTCAGGACAACCCTAACCTCAGTTATTCCGAAAAAATGACCCGTCTTTTAAACCATTGCATTAATGATGATCCCAATTTTGTCTCTTTTCCTTTTCACTCTATTCCTGATGGTGGGTTGGGGGTCCTTTCTCATTCTGAGTTGTCTTCAGTTTTTAAAAATCTCAAAAATGGAAAAGCTTCTGGGCTTGATAATTTAGATTTCAAAATTTGGAAAGATCTTTATAAATTTAATCCAAATTTCTTTTTAAAATTATTTAACTTATGCTTTAAATTTTGTTACTTCCCAGCCTGCCTTAGAAATGCAAAAATTATTTTTCTTTTAAAACCTGGTAGGGACTCTTCTAATTTGTCCTCCTTTAGGCCTATTTGTCTCCTTCCTACTCTTGGCAAAATCATAGAAAAAATTTTTATTAATAGATTTAACTTTTGGTTAAAAACTGAAGATATACTCCATCCCTTGCAATTTGGGTTTCGCAAGCTTCACAGTTGTGAAGACGCTGCTCATAAACTTATACTCACTATTGAGAACCTTAGACCATTACATCATGTAGCACTTACTACTTTAGATATACAAGGAGCTTTCGATAATCTTAATTGGAACATCCTCCCTCTTACTTTTGTCAAATTAAACATTCCTATTCCTTATAGAATTTTTATTTATACTTATCTTAGCCATAGAACTGTTATTTTTTCTGAAGGGTCTTTATCTATCTCTAAATTTATTTCGAAAGGCGCTCCGCAAGGCTCAGTTATCGCTCCCTTCATTTGGAACCTTTACTTCAATGAAATTCTTTCCCTTAATAGTGATTCATTTTATCTTCAAGCCTTTGCGGACGACCTTGCTATTATTACATTTGGCAGTAATAGAAATGTCCTTGAAACTAATACCAATTCCCTCCTCAACTCCCTTTCTACTTCCCTCAATAATCTGATATTAGAAATATCTATTGATAAAAGTTGCTCCGTTATTTTCCCAAAAATTTACTCTAGTATGAAAAGAAATCCTATTTTCAAATTTAATAATAGATCCATTAAAATTAAAAATCATTTAAAATTTTTAGGTTTAATCATTGATAATAAATTAAATTGGGACCCTCATATTCGATATCTCCAAGAAAAATGCCTAAAATTTTGTACTACTTTTGGCCAAGTATCTGGGAAAAATTGGGGTGTCAAAAAATGTTTCTTAAAATGCTGGTATTTATGTGTTGTGGAAAAAGTTATTACTTACGGTTCTGCTATATGGGGTAAAAAACTAAAAAAAATGCAAATAAAAAAACTTCTTTCACTCCAAAGGATCTTCCTTCTAAAAATCTGCCCAGGCTATCGTACAACATCTAATATCTCCTTATTTTCCCTCACTGGTATTCCCCCCATTCATTTTACAATTTCTACCCTCTATAATAAATTTAATTTTTGGAAACAAAAAATTGATTCCTTTTCATCTCCCTCCCTCCCGCCTCCCTCTGAATTTGATTTCCTTGTTCCTTTCTCTAACTTTCACCCCTCTAAATGGTCCGTAAATTTAGTTAACAGAATGGATAAAAACTCTGCCATTTATAATATATATACTGATGGTTCAAATATTGATAATAACACTGGTTTTTCAGTCTGTATTTTTAAACATGATGTTCTGGAAAAGGTTCTCTCCTTTAAACTTGACAACAGGAATACAGTATTTCAAGCCGAACTTACCGCTATTTCCTTTGCTATTGACTGGGCTTCCTCTAATAATACCCCTGTTAATATTTTTTCCGATAGTATCTCTTCCATTCAAGCTCTTAACTCAATAAAAAATAAATCTAATTATCTTAACTCCATTAAATACAAAGCTCTCCTTGCCAAAAACCTTGTCAATATTTCTTGGGTAAAAGCTCACAATAACATATCTGGAAATGAAATTGCTGATTACCATGCCAAAATTGCTGCTATCTCTGGTTCCCCTCTTACTATTCCCTTTCCTTACTCGCTCCTCTCAAAATTTTGTAAACCTCATATTCTTAATCTTTGGCAAAATTATCTTAATGATTACATTTCCACCAGGACTGGTGATCCGGCTAGAATCCTGTCTTACCTCCCTATCGTGAATCCTAATTTACAAATTTTTAATAAATATCTCATTTACTTTCTTACTGGTCATGGCCCCTTTCTTGATTACTTATACTTTTTCAAAATTAAATCCACCTCTAACTGTATTTGCAATAAATTCGGTGATGTTGACCATTACATTTTCGATTGTCCTTTTTCTAAAAAATTTCATCTCTGCAAGCCTTCCCCCTCTAATAAACCAATTTGGTTCTCCAAAGTTCGTTCAAATCCCTCTTCAGTAGATAAAATTAAAAACTGTATTCTTGTTTCCATGGAAATTTCTAATAAAGTGACCTAAGCTTATGAGTAGATTCTGCTCTCATTTAATTTTGATCAATGAATCCCTTTATTTCATTCTTATTAACTTATATGAACTTATTGTGTTCCCTCTATTTTTTTTTTCTTTAAAAAAAAAAAAAAAAAAAAAAAAAAAAAAGCTATGTTAACTGTTCTTATTTTTTGAATCTTTCTTTTTCTTTTGACACTTTTTATTTGTATTTTTTCTTATTTTTCTTTTCTAAATTTTATTCTAAATTTCTGTTTTTGTTTTCATACGGCAAATTTTTTTTTCTCCTTTTCATATATTTTCTTTTTATATATTTTCTAAATTTTACTTTTAAAATTTTATTATTTTCTTTCATTTTAATCTATATTTTATTATACCTCACTCTAAATATTAGTTTCCAATCTTTCTATCTATATTCGCAATAACCATTTTCCCATTTTTGTAAAATGGACGTACTTGTCAAGTTCAAATATATTGTAAAACTGTCTGTTTAATCACAATATGTATTATAAATTGTAATATTTTTAGACCTTAATAAAAGTTCGTTTGGTGGGATGGTAGACCTTGGGTGCCTCCTGAATGCAGGAGGTATCCTTTCCCGACCGTGCATATAGCTACTCTAAACCCAATATGTGAGTCGCACGGTCTGGGGTCTTCAGACCTCTGACATCCCTCTTCAGTAGATAAAATTAAAAACTGTATTCTTGTTGCCATGGAAATTTCTAATAAAGTGACCTAAGCTTATAAGTAGATTCTGCTCTCAATTAATTTGGATCAATGAATCCCTTTATTTCATTCTTATTAACTTATATATGAACTTATTGTGTTCCCTCCATATTTTACTTACTTGATGTGCTTACTTACGGCAAATACTTGATCAGTTGCACATGCAATATAATTTTCACATATATAGATATCTTTAAAATTATCAGCTAGAAAAACACTGGAAAGTCTGCTGAGATTTTATAAACGGCAAAAACTTCATTGTGTTCATCTAGCCTTTCTGACATTTAACAAAATATGCACTCATTTAGCGTGTACGCATATACACGATTGATAATAATTTGATATTTTTGTAAATACTTGAATTTGATATAAAACAATCTTGAAATGATGTTAGATTACTGAACACCAAATGATGTTAGATTCATGAAATGATGTTAGATTCACGAACAGCAAATGCTGGGAAAATAATTCTTTGAGATTGGTATTCATTCGATTATATTTCAGATTATTTCATTTTTAAGTGACGGTCACAGAAACAACGTATTTTTTCTTAATTGCCCATTTAAATCCTCTAATCAACAACATTATTATTTCTTAAATTTCTTTAAATTTTATTTCTTTATTTTAAAAATAATTTGCAGTCGGTAAAAAAAGCAGTCAAATCTTAGGTGGACCATATTGGAATCTACTACCTTATACTATTTATTTTAACAGTATACTAACAAATTTTTATGGTGTACTATAACGTCTATATTTATAGTATACTATAATAATAGACATTTTCACATTTAATAGCTAGCTTTTGCGACATGTTTGAAATTGGATTCTTAAATTATAAAAGTTAAATTTCTTAAATCATAAATTACTTATCAGATATTTTAATAATACAAATAAACTAACATATTTTGTGAAAAATCATTCAAGTTAACATTTTCATACATTTTATATATTGGGATATTTATTATAGATATTTGTCAGATTCCCGTTTTCATCTGATTAATTTATTTTATTAACAATTAATAATAATTTTCTACAATTGACTTAATTTAGCTGTATTAATATAAACTATTTCAATACGATTTACAAAATTATAAATTTCCCTCCTGGACTAGGTAATTAGTTCTTAGTATAGGAGGGACATCATCATTGCTTTTAAAGAAAATGTTATGAAAATTTTTAAATTCCAATAATTACACATCCAAAAGTTCTTTAGTTTTAATTTTTCACATAATACACTTAAAACTTCATAGAGGTATTATTTCTTCAGTTATTGAGACTACACCTGACAAGCATATGATCACACTAGACATGCACATATATATTTACAGATATTTTTTCAAAAGTATTCAAAATGCTTTCAAGGGATTCAAACTTCTTTATCCGACAAAATCTCGATTTGTTTTTATAATAACAATACTTTTTCTTTACAGTAGTATAAGAAAGTAACGAGAAAGATCAATCATGATTAAAGCATTGATTATGAAATACTTTCCAACTTCAATGCTATTTTATTTAAAAAAGTCTAAAATGCAATACATTCCTCGGTAATATTTTAAAACTTATCACAATACTACATTAATTTATTATATTTGAAACCTTAAACCTTCATCGAAAAAAAATAACTTCATTCAAATGACGGCATTAAAGTAAAAATTGCCTGGTTTAAACATCTCTAAAATGCGATACATTCCTCGGTAATAATTTTAGAATTATCATAATACTACGATAATTTATTATATTTGAAAACTTCATCGAAAACAACTGAAATTCATTCAAATGACGTCATAAAAAAATAACACGCCTGACTCTCTCTATAAAAGCAACATTTCATTCATAAATAATTCCCCCATTCATGTCATTCATCACAATACTATAATAATTTATTTTATTTAAAAATTAAGACCATTGAGCTACAAGCAAGTAAACTCTATGCGTAAAACTTCATCGAAAAATATCGTCCGTCTCTTTCTAAAATCAATGAATATTTCATTCATATCAGCCATGCAGACTCCATGGGCTAAATTATTTTATGTTAAAGAAATACAGCAATTCTAATACAACTCATTCTACATATTTTGTTGTTTACATTTTTCATAAGTGAAAAATAGGCTTCGTTGTAGAAATAATCAAATTTGGATGGTCATTTAAACTGAAATATAATGTATTTGCGTTGTTTCAGTATGTAGATGCACAGAATTTAAGCAAAAATAAAGTAGTTTTAGGACGGATACAACACTCAATATGAATTAAAAAGAACTTAAAAAATCACGATTTTGAAACAAGATGGATGCCATATATCATTTTGAAGTGGATCATATGATCTTTTCATATCATGGTCACGTGATCGTTTCATATAAGAGGTGTAATTAATATTTTTATTTTTATTTTTAAAAACTACTGAATATATTTCGTTGAATTTTTTTTATATATATTTTATGGAACAATTTGAATATTACCTGAAATTTTCAAAGCAATTTGTGAATTTTAAATCCGCTTAAAAAATGTTTGAAAAATTAGGTCCCATAGGGCTCAATGTATTTCAATTTTTCAACCCGGGTTCAATCCAAAACTAATTGGGTGATATCATTCATTTATATTCCCATAGGTCCTACAGACCGTCTGAACAACATACTAAAATTTCATTTTGATTAAGTCATTTTTACGGCAGTATCGTGCTAACGGACAGACAGACAAACAGACAGAATGAACAAAGTCATAAACACTTTTCAACTTTGTTGTAAAGTGTTAAAAAAATATGTACAATAATATATATCGTTTTCCAGGGAAAATTGGAATTTTAAATTTTAACGCAATAAAAGAAATGAATGTTTTAAATGTATATTTCTTCTTGTTAATGAACGGTTTTGGAATATAATTAATTAAGTAATTTGTTATTCCGCGTATCACTGCAGCTATACAAGTTTTAAAAATATCTTTAATAAGCATATCAAACACATATTTCTAATATTTTTGTTTGGATTCACACCTTTTAAAATTGAAAACTTCAATCAATTAAAAACGAACACTTTATTCACCATTTTGAAATATTTTACATGTTTATCTTACACATAACGTCATTTAAAGAAATACATTTATCAAACCAATTGGTATTATATGTATTCCATGATGAATTTTCAAGGAAATAGTAATTTTTTGTATTCTAATATTCTTAGCTAAACTCTTTTTTTACATTGTCTGGATTACAAAATTGTTGAAAATACAAAGTAAGTTTAGTGGGATCGCACTCAAATAAATCCACTAGCAAACTTTTAGGAAATGAAGGGTACAAAGAAAAACTTATCCTATGCAACACAGAGCTGTTGGCAGTCTATCTAATCGCAACTTTCCCTGCTATTTCTTTTCAATATCCACTTTCTCAGGAACAACAATACAAATCTTGAACAATAAGTTAAAAGGGGCATCTGTACGCTGCATGAAAGACTGTCTCATCTCATTGTCAACAGATTTCCCAACACCAAGAGTCCCTGGCGATCGCTAGGGTGGCATGGAGTTTCGAGGAGCTAGTCATCTATGACAGTGGATTGCATTCTTCTGGTTGATGCGACCCCACTAAAGTATTTTTCTATTTAGGAGACCCCATGCAATGCAATCATGTAAAATTATACTTAAATATTCATTTTTATAATGGCGTTTATTTCACAGTCAACAACATATATTTTTGAATCCGCCGAAGGACTGGCACATCAAAGGAATTCTACTTGCTATTTTAGCAGAAAATTTCAAATAAGAGCCCCCCCCCCCCCTAAATCTCCGCGACTTTCAATCGCATTTGAGGAGGCGAATACAGTACTCAAAATGTTCGACAGTTCTAATGGGAAATTTCAGCTTAAATTTATATAATAAAACAAAAGTAAACACAGTTTTTTTGGGGGTGGGGGGTGGGGAAGTTGTATTCTCTCTGTCATCCCTAGAAAATTTCAACGACCTTTTTATAAACCTTCTCGACTACAAATGGGTCGTGACCAAAGGTTTGTGCACCACTGATCTATGAAACACTCAATATCAACTTTTTTCATTAATATATTGTATCAGCATATATAATATATCAGCATTAATATAGTATATCAGCATTAATATATTATATCAGCATATTCCAATAATGTATTACATTATTTTCTATATCAGCAAGGAAGAACTCACCTCTTTCCGTTTTGTGAGAATTATTATAAAATTTTAAAGAAAGACCCCCAAATATTAAAAGTTCACGGCAAATTTCTTTATATTAGATACAAGCAGTATACCCGTTCTTCGTACGGAATACACGTTATAAAGAAACTTAAAATTCACAGTCATAAGCAAATTCCTATAGTATTTCAAATGACATTGTTATTCAAAACATTATATTAAAATGTTTAAATTAATTTTCCTGAAAATAAGTTTAAGAATATCTGTGCTCGCCTTACAAAATTATCTTCACAGACTAATGAATAAAACTAAAGAGTAAAACATCCTGGTCCCGTTTGGAAACAAATTTACAGAATCTATGAAATTGAATCAATATATACAAAAATGAAAACGCTAAAATTGTATGGGAAGATATACCCGTACTACTTGTATTCTCGTAGAAGATATACCCGTGTATTAGTAACAAGTTATGCGTACTACAATATATGAGTTTCAAAATATTTGCTGAAATAAAACAGACGACGTAATAACTTGAAAATAATACCCAAAATCTTTAAACTTAAAAGCAGCAATTGATTCTAATACTCGTATATGTCAAAAGGAAAGCGCTGAAATAGTAGGAGAAGATATACTCGCACTACTTATAATCTCGTAGATTAGAAAATGTACCCGTGTATTAACGGATAACGTTGCACTTCAACAATTTATTTGAATTGAATAAAAAATATCGAAACCCAAGAAATGTTCAGAAAATGAAAACAGGTAACGAGTTTGGAAATTGAAGCATCTGCTCATGAAACTTTGATTTAAATATTAGGTTAATAAAATATAATATATTTATTCTAATTTTTACGTGTTTACCAGGAAAAATGAAAATATCGTATCGATGTGAAACACGATTTTATTTTGTGTAAATACAATCATGTGTGACCATTTGAATACTCAACGTTATTTATCTCAATAAAAGTCAAAACATATTTTAAATGAAACATTATAATTTTTACTCACTATTGAAAGTTAAAAGATATTGGCATATAAATCTTAATAAAGCGGTACATATATATGCACTAGATAAGAAATAGACTAACATTACCATACTGAAAAAGGATAACAAATATGTAAAAGCGAGTCTATCGAAAAAACTTTGTCGCAAATGCATTATAGTGAAAAAAGTTTCTGCATGTAATATTTTATTAACCTGAAAAGGCGGCGACAATAACGTCATTAAAACATGTACGTTTTTTCACTGCAGTATGTCTTTAATTAAAGGGGTTCGCCATGGATACTATATTCTTGCTGGCTGAAAACCCTATATTTACTGGGCATAGACAATATTATACAGGATCGCTCTCTCACTGCAAATAACATTATTTATGGACAAAGTTAATTCTACTCTCGTCAGCATGGAATGGTCAAGATTTGCAAAAGCAGTAGGAAGACTTGGTATGTTTCATAATTTTATGTTCAACATATTCAGTCCAACTATGTAGCCAGCTTCACTCCTGTTACATGGAACATTAACGCCGCAACAAATTCAGTCCTTTATGCCGGCTACTAACGTATGTAAAATTATGTAAAAGCACACAGAATTAAGGAACATAGTACATTTTTTGCTGAAATTGCTGTTATCGAATATTAACTGCTGACGACCACATAAATGTGAAAACGGTCCATGGATATGGATAATGTTGTTTGCAATGGACACACGATGATCATTTTGTGAGACCAGAAATAGATCTCACATTTGATGAGACAGTTTTATGAGAATATTTATGGTGACTAAAACTGCGAACAATACGTGTAGTCTGGCTGGCACAGAGTTTTACAACCCGTGAACCTAAAGGTCAGAAAACCACAAATTTGTGGGTGTCATGACAGAGGGGGGCCGAACTGGGCCTTACGAGATGTGGAATGGTTCCATTGGTTAAAGGAGTAACCAATGGAAAAAGAAGATTGTTACGTCAAACTCAATGCGGCAAATGGAAGAAAAGGGGGAGTTACCCCCCTCCCCCGAGGGAACCACAGTCTGTGACCTAAGAAGGACACTGATCAACGACTAAGGCAGTGATGATTTAATACGACTTAAGATAACTTAGAGACGATGACTAGATTTGGTGAATACAGACTTGTAGAGTGTTGCGTAGAGGTTCCAAAATAATGGAGATCTACTGATTTTTGTGAGTGCAATCAGAGTACGAGAAGGAGCCACACACCAAAAGTTATGGCGAGTACAAATGACTGATGCCAGCATTTTGATATATGATCATAGTCCAAGACAACCTTGAAGGTATGTGTTCATCAAATAACTTTAGGTCTAGAAACGTTTAGGCAAATTTTCTTAGGTCTCACGTGTTCCCCGCGCAAACTAATAATTAATTGTGTAATGAATTAATAAGTGTTGATGTTGTTAATAAATGTTTTATTGTTAAAGTTTAAATGGTGCAGTCAATGAGTATTATAATAATTAATAATTCTTTTACAGGACTCACACGAAAAGTAAATAATTGGAGGGTTTATAGCGGCACAAACTAGCAATGTACGATTTCAATAATAAATCCACTATGTATGAGTTAACGGCCATATCAATCTTAGTGAGCTTAATATTAAAAGTTCTTATACAGTCAAACCTCGATATGTCGAATTTGAAGGGAGTAGAAAAAAAATTCGAGATATCGAAAATTTGAAAAATTTTTAGGAATTCATAAAATAATATATACATACTAGTCCTATACTTTACACATTTTTAAAAAAATCACTTACTTTATCTTACAGACAGACAATTAAGTATTACCCAAGAAAATGCTGACAACAAATAAAACGAAGCTTGAAATGATTGGATACACATTTAATTTAATACTATGTTATGTACGCACATACATTATTAAAAATCTTGCATTTCTTTTCTTTGCAAAATAGTCACCTATGACAGTTTGGTTACAGGTACTGTATCCTTCAATATCTTTCACATTTTCCAAATGAGCTAGGCGGATCCAAATGAGCTTAATTTTGCGGCGATAGTTTACTTTAAAACTCTGAATAATACCTTGGTTCAAAGACTGTAACTTTGAACCAAGGTATTATTCAGAGTTGTGGTTGGTGGCATGAAATGAATTTTCACGGATATTAATGTCGGCACATTATTATGCGCTGTACAGTTGTCCAAGAAGAGAACAATATCGCGTTTTCAATGGGACATTTTTCTGTCTTGTTCCTTCAACCAATAAGTGAAAATTTCGGCAGTCATCCAAGCCTTTTAGTTCGCAAAATAAGTCATTGGAAAAGATTTCATTCCTGAAAAACAACGGGGTTTAGCAGATTTACCTATCATAAGAGGTTAGAGCCTTTCTGAACCATACATATTAGTGCAAAATAGCACAGTTAATCTTTCTTTGCTCCTTTTCCCGACATGACATGCTTTACCTTTAATAGCCATAGTTTTATCATGAATACACTTAAAAAAAAGTCCTGTTTCATCTGCATTAAACACATTTTCTGGATCGTATTTTTCCAAATGAAAAGATGAAAATGGTAAGATGATCCAAATGGTAAAATGATAAAATTCGAGATATCGAGAGTTTGATTAGAAAAATTTCGAGTTAAAGAGTTTGTTTTACATTAGTTTTATACCGTGCATGAAGGGAGATGAAAATATTTCGAGATATCGAAAATTTCGAGATACGAGGTTCGACATATCGCGGTTCACCTGTATTTTAATTTGTGTCCCACACATTTTAAGAGAGTTTCTCTGTAGGCCGTAATGTTAAAAAAGAGATGTTTGAAAAATAAGGGTTAAACATGTTTAACAAACAAGCATCTCGCATGCAACTTCACATCAGAATACGAATGGGACTTATTTTAGAACACTAGAATGGATTCTCCTTAAGATATTGCATAATTTTCAAATAAATTTATATAAAATATGAAATTTTAAATATGTTTAAATGAGTTAGTATCGCCAACATTTTCATCCAGTTAGCACATTCATTCGTAAGAAAACAGACACAAACAAAAATTTTCTCACTGCAAACATTAACTTTTTAAAACGATTATCTTTTTCTAAAAAATTGGCAATTAAGGAATATTTGTTGGAATTATGCAATTTTAAACAATATGAATACGTAATAAAAATAATTTATGAATGTTTGTTTCTTTATAATTTATGAAGTTTACTTTGCCGCACATTAACATTGTCATTTGCATCTAATATACAGAATATACAAAAGAAAGTAATTTAACTCCGTAGCTTGATGGCTTCCTTCTAATAAATCAACAATTTTTAAAAGATTCTATTTAAGTATATAGAGAATGTATAAAATATTCTCTAAACCCCTATAAATGTTAATCAAAGCTAAATCAAAATTGATTTGCAAAATCAATTTAAATATTTTCTTTACATGCTTTACGATAAGAAAGAGGAAAATGAAGCAAAATGTTATATCAACATTTTATTAATCAAAATACATTTATCATGTAATTTAAACTTCAAATAGCGTTTGCTTAAAAAATAAGGAGAAAACGACTATTAAAAAATTAGCTATAAACTTGAAAAATATTATAAAAAAAGAACGATATTTTGGCCAAACAAGATCCATCCAATTCTTATTTTGTAACTCATTTATTTTTCTGTAACAATTCTGTTTTTCCCTTTCTGAGTCTGAGGGGATCATGTCACGTGGTGCAAGCAAAGTGGGGTTGCCCGTCACTTCCGAGACGACTCGTCAGCCACCTGCAGCGCAAGCTAATGATCATTACGTTGTTAACAGTTGTCAGAGGGGGAACGGGAATGATCAGTTGGAAAAAAACATTTACTTGGAAAAAAACATTTTACTGTGTGTCTCTGTACACAGTTTAGCTACACATCTGCTTCTTGAAAGGGGACGAAACTGGGTCAGTGAGATAGAGTTTTCTCGGCCGGTCAAGTGGTTAAACAACTAATTCTTATGCCTCAGTCAATTTTTAACAAAGTCTGAGTAATAATACGAATGTTGCTATATATCAGAATCAGAACAATAGTAATTTAAAGATAAAGTATATTAATTACTATACAATATAAATATTAAAAAAAGTATAGCTCATATTAAATTATAACTTTAATTATGAAAAGAACTACACATAAAATAATTAAATTTCATCAAATTCAATTGAATTTCCTACATCAGAGCACATATTTTGTTTTTTCACCATTGCATAGCAATAAACAAGTTTTGAAACACTATCTATTCCCAACCTGTTTCGAATCTTTGAATGCACAAATGAAGAATTAGAGAATATTCTATCTATTGCAGCACTGCTTGAAGGGCATGTTTAGAGATGTGCAAGTAACTTGCAAAAGTCTTTAGAAGTATCACATGCTCTTGCTATACTTCTCCACCATTTATTACCATCAACAGTCTTAATCACTTTATCTGGTCCATATGTTTATTTTTCTTTATACAAAAAAAAATTGCAGGAATTTTAAAAGATTACTTCTACAAATTATTCATAAAAGTTATACCTAGAGGTTCAAATAACGATAAAATAAAGAATGATTTCACAACTTCTTATTAATCAATTAATGTTTCATATGTTTTATCATTTTAATTAAACAAATTAATATTAATGAAATAGCTAATTAATATTCTGATTTAAGTCTCAATTATATTATGTACAAAATTAGTTTTTTGTACATTTTTTTAAATCCAGCCATTTCTTCCAGTTTTTGCCGATTTTTACCAGGTTTTTGCCACTGTCCAGGCAAAAATACCATTTTGCTGGTAAAATGACCAACCCTTGGAGTAAGTCAGGACACTGAGCTGCAGCAATTGTGATATTTTAAATATTGCAACTTTCCCAGCTATTGGAAAATCCAGGTTAAAAACTAAGCTATCGAAATTAAAGTCACTCGATCCAAAACCCAATTATATACACTTGCAAGACTTTAGAAGAGCTACAAATTCCTGCTCATTGTTCATAGCTAGCACTTTTAGTTTTTGAGATATAAGCATTACAAACTTATAAAATAAAAAATTTTCAATCTTCTTCAACTTTTCAAGACGATTACTCGAAAACTAAGTCAGTAAGGTTCAATATATTAGCTTTTTTTTTCTCAAAAAGTAGATTCAGAAACTAAATTTACTAATACATATTTTTGTCGCTTACTATTTATATCTATCTTTTGAAATTTGAATGAAAGTAGAAAAAAATTAAAAAAACACTTAGAATCTCGAATAGACGCTTTAAGTATTTTCTAAAGAAGTTCCAAAATATTAAAATTATTTCATATATTCATAACCTGGACCAACGAAACAACAAAAAAATATGTACATTTTTATTTAACACGTTCGGGGAAATTGACGTCCAAAGTGTTTGCATTTTTCGTAATGCTCCGATTTCCACCACAGATGCCTTAAACGTAAATGTAATTCACATAATAATAATAATAATAATAATTATAAACCTTCAAGAAAAGGGTATCAAGTTTACATCTCGAGTTTCAGCTGTCACAAAATATTTATTATTTCTGAAAGAGAGCGCCATCACAGTAAAATCAATCTTAGGCAAATTGTCTGATTGCCCTTTAACGAAACCAGAATCCATGTTTACAATAAAATAAAATAAGGAACAAATAATTTAAACTCAAGCAGACCAAGAACAAATGGGTAAAATAATTATAAACAAATTGCAAACAAAATTAAACGCCAACTATTTGAAAATATCTCAGTAGAAACAGCACATAGCAGAATGTTGCATCACAGGTCGAACAGACATTGTGACGTCATAGCCAATCACAGACCGTTTTGTGTTTGAGTAGATTTTGCGCTTTTTCATTTCTTGATATTTTAATAAATAATTATTTTAAGAGATTTTCGCTTGGATATTTAAAATCAGAAAAATTTCTCTATAAATATCAATTGGTTTTAAGAGCTTTTAAAGAAGAATCAGAATTGTCCATTTCACAATGACCCGCCTCGATCCCGCCCATACTTACTACGGACACCTTGTCTCAATAGACGCCACCCGATTGCGATTAACCAGTTAAAGAGTAGATCCCTTCAAATACAATCATAGGGGTAAATGCTGATACTGAGTTTTTCGATTATTGTTAATAGGGCTAAAACTAAATTATTAACTGTAACTGTATATTTCCGATCATCTATTTACAAAGCTTGATTTTATGTTACAAGAAATCGTTAAAAGAAAGATGAAACTAAACTCTAATTATATGCTTTTTAGACTTTTACACTCGCAAAACCAGCGATTTTCATCTACCGTAACCAATGAACGTATGCGGCAAATGAAAAATGATTTATTTACTAAAGAAAAACTTCGGCAACAATCTTTGATTACCCGAATTCAAAAAATAGAGGTTAAGTACACCGGTGTACCATCGGAAGCCACACTGATGATGAATAAAAATTTATCCACTCCTTATAATTGTGCAATGCATATGCACGAATCTCTATGCCAGAGATCTGTGTTAGCTGAAGTTAATGGTAAATCTTGGGATATGCACAGACCTATACCTGAAAGTTGTGAATTACGCCTATTGAATTTTAATACTGCGCCTGACCTGTTGAATAAAATTTTTTGGAGAAGTTGTAGTTTTCTTTTAGGAATGGTTATTGAGAGAGCATTCAAAGACAAACATTTTGTTGATCTGCATAGCTGGCCTAAACCTAATATTCAAAGTGGAAGCTATGTGTACGATGCAGATGTAGGAATTTGTAATTGGAAAGTGACAGCTGAAGAATTGAGAACCTTTACCACCATGATGTGGAAAATATGTGCTGAAGATAACCATTTTGAAAGACTTGATGTATCAAAATCGCTCGCTCTGGAAATATTTGCTCATAATCAATTTAAGCGCCAACAGATTCCTCAGTTTGATGGAGATGAAGTAACTTTGTATCGTGTCAAAGACCACATTGATATAAGTTGTGGTCCTATGATTGGTAGTACAAAATTCGTTGGAACTACTCAGGTGACTGCAGTGCATCAGTTAAATAATGACTCTGGTTATAGATTTCAGGGACTGTCTATTCCTAAACAGTTAACTCTTAACAGCTATGCTTTTGGTGTACTGGCAAAACGAGCCAAAATGCTTAATATGACTGGTTTAGGGTCTCAAAATGTATCGAATGAAGATAAGAATGTATCAAACAAAGATAAGGATATATCAAACGAAGATAAGGATGTATCAAACGAAGATAAGAAGTTTTCTGTAAATACCAATGCTTGAGTATTTTTAAAGGTGTATTAAAATTAGATTGTATTATATTATTTTATCTTTAATTCAAAAATGTTATGCTTCATTTCTCTTTTCGAATTTGAAATGGTCAAATTTCTTAGGAAACTGGTCAGACATTTAGTGAGATATAATATTGTTTAATAAAAAGGAATAAAAAATATAAATGTCAATAATATGACAAATGATTTATATAAACATTATGATGCTTCCATGTGTAAAATAAGGGAATATTATTTAGCAAAAACTTCTAATCAGAATATCATTTGTGTAGCAGTTTCAACATTTTGACCAGCAGTTCACAACTATTATTCACAATTTCTTAAAAAATATACCTATAAGTTTATTGAGATGTCAAATTTGAAAAAAAAAACATGACTTTTTATTATTTATTTATTTATGTGCAATAAGATTACCATCACAGAAATCATATTCTTATTCAGAATCTGACAAAGAAACATATTTTGTTCTCTTTCTGTGTTTCAAATCGGTTTGGAAAAAAAGAGAAATATGCAAGCTTGAAAGAGAAATTTGTAGTAAGGAGCGATGTACATTTATGAAAAGATTTTTTTTTTCCCTCGTAGATCATTTGCCGTGATTTTTAAAATTACATTGTAAAATGCGATGTAAATTAATTTTTACATTGCAAAACAGAAATTTTTCATTGCAATTTGTGATGTGATATCGCTTATTTTGCACTCTGCTAAAAATATTACCTTACCTAGATGTTTTTGCCACAGACTAGACTACATTGACCTTTATTTCACAATTTCTTAAAAATGTACCTATAAGTTTATTGAGATGTCAATTACACAGTATAGGTGTCCATCTCTTGAATGAATAAAGTTCCCGGCCACACATCTTGCTACCATAAGCCTTCGGGTTGATCGTGTGGTCTGGGTTTTCAACACTCAACAGTATAGGTGTCCCTAGACATTTATATTTTATTTTGTTTTAATACTATGTCTCATACCAGACTTAAACAACAGTATTAACAGAGCTAATCGCCTACATAAAATATTAGCCAGATGTAGTACTTATCCTGATCTTTCAAAAATAAGGTGTGGAACCCCAATATTGTTTACAAACCTAAGTACTATGCCTCTAATGTCCTCTCCTTCTGGAGGACCCTAAACAGAACAGACTATTAAATAAAATTCGATCACATTTTTCCCATGGGTTGTCTAGATATTAATGAAAAGCACAGATAAACCTTCATAGACAGCATTATGCAAACGATATGTTTCTGCAAATTTATTGAAAAAAAAATATGTTACTTAACAACAGATTTAACTCCAATGTGTTTATGTGGCAGACAATTTTTATTAAATTATTTTAAAATTTAAATAATAAAGAAATGTATATAAAATAAATTTTATCAAAATTGCATTTTGACTGGATTATATCAATTACGGCTTTTAGGTTTAAAGATTACAAGGATTAAGCATATTTTTATTTTATTATGTCATCTGCTTTATTTTAGCAAACATTTTTTAAAATTGTAGTATGGGTAATCTTCTACTAATACATGGGTGTATCTTCTAATCTATGAGAATATAGGTAGTACGGGTATATATTTCCCATACAATTTTAGCACTTTCATTTTGGCATTATATAGTATATTGATTCAATTTCATACTATTTGTAAATTTGTTTACAAACAGGATTTTTTTTTTTTAGAGTTTAATTAATTGCAAGGTGTATCTTAAGTGATGTTGAACACCTTAAGCATTTTGCTGTTATTAATGCATAGTTAAAGCCCTATTACACGACCGTAATTTGGAACAACAAACTGTTCGCAAAACAGCTTTAAAACGTTTGTGACGTCACTCCACGCAGCACAGAACGAAAGTGACGTCAATCCAATCAACAAAGGGAGAAACTTTTTCCCCTTGCATTCGCTTCGTAATTTCCTCATAGGCATACCGCTTTAGAGTTCTCTTATGGTAAAGATCACTTTTAACATCCCAAAGGTTCTGTTGGGATTGAATAATAGTGTTATTATACAGGACAATTTTTATTGCCTAAGTTCGGCAATTCCGCCCGTTAATCATACTTTAGGCCCTTCCTCTTTAACAGACCATTCTCTCTAATGCCGCTGATTTCATTCCAGAAAGCATTCTTCAGTGTGTTTTTCATATAATTTAAATCTTTTATATTTCAACAGTGTCTAATTTGGTAAAAATTCTTTTCTTTTTTCCATCTGCAACTCCAGACTTCAGCAATTTCTTCTGGCAATGATACTTTAGACCCCGGCCCTCCTCTTTAATGCTGTCGATTTCTTTTCAAGAAGCATTCTTTAGTGTTTTTGCAAAAAATTTGGATCGTTTATATTTCACAGATGTCTGTAATTTGGTGAAAGTTCTATTATTATTTTCCAACTGCAGACTTTGGCAATTTCGCCCGGAAATGATACTTTAGGCCCTACCTTTCTAACACGCCCCTCCTTTTTAATGCTGTCGATTAATTCCAAGAAACATTCTTTAGTGTTTTATGCGTATAATTTGGATCTTTTATATTTCACAGATGTATGTAATTTGGTAAAAGTTCTATTATTATTTTTCCATCTCCAGACTTGAGCAATTCCGCCCAGTAATGATACTTTAGACCCTCACCTTTCTAACACGTCCCTCCTCTTTAATGCTGCCGATTTCATTCCAAGAAGCATTCTTTAGTGTTTTTTAAGTGTAATTTGGATCTTTTATATTTCTCAGATGTCTGTAATTTGATGAAAGTTCTATTATTATTTTTCCATCTCCAGACTTTAGCAATTCCGCCCGGCAATGATACTTTAGGCCCTGCTTTTCTAACATGCCTCTGTAATGCTACCGACTTCATTTTAAGAAGCATTTTTTAGTGTTGTTGTTGTTGAGACCCAGACCGTCCGACCTACCAGAAAGGTGTAAGGTAACTGTTTGGACGGCCGGGAAGTGCCACCCAATTTGGACCGGAACCCAGTGGGGGAGGCATCCACAGGGACCGTACCCTCCTTCCCCTACCACCAACCTCTCGGAAGGACTTACGGACCCACATGTTTAACGTGATCGTACTCCGCGTGAACACGGCGGCAGTTTTGGCAGTGGCTGGAATCGAACCCGGGCCTACCGAGTGCAACTCCAGCGCGCTAACCAATGGGCTACCGCGCCCTGCATTTTTTAGTGTGTTTCTTTTCCCATAATTTGGATCTTTTATATCCCACAGGTGTCTGTAATTTGGTAAAAGTTCTATTATTATTTTTACATCTACAGACTTCAGCACTTCCGCTCAGCAATGGTACTTTAAGACCCTTCTTTCTAACAGGCCCTTCCTGCCTAATGCCGCCGATTTCAGAAAGCGTTCTTTGGCGTGTTTTTTTCATATAATTTGGATCTTTTATATCCTGCAGGTGTCTATAATTTAAATAGTTCTATTATTTTTTCCATCTCAAAATTCTAACGCATTCCAAAGCAGTCTATCGGCCATCTTGGTCGCCATTAAAGTAAGAAATAAAATAACTGGAAATCACGTCACCTGTGACGCTCGGATTTATGAACTTCTGATTGGTCAATTTTCGCACAACCGTTCCCTCAACAACAACATAAATTTTAGATTTAACCTAAAATGTTGAGGCTAAATTTGTTGAATGATCTGTTTTGTGAACAGTTTTGTTGTCCCAAATACTGTCGTGTAATAGGGCCTTTATAAAATTATCAAATTGTATTTCTCTAGTCTCTTTGATCTCTACATTAAATATTTTGTGAGACGTTAAAAATATTAAATTAAAACTGTAAAAATTAAAATATTTAATAAGAATACAATGCTTGGAAAATGCCAAAGAAAACCTGGCCAAAATTAAGTAAATCCTATAAAATATTATTTAAACATAACTTCCACTATGCAATGGGGGAGACCGGGGCACAGTGAACCACCCCTCTTTAATTTTTTTTTTTTTTTTTGCCTCTTTTCAAAATACTTCATATTTTGACACATATATGACAGCTAGTTACCTTACACCTTTCTGGTAGGTCGGACGGTCTGGGTCTCAACAACAACATATATGACAGCTTACCTTACACTTTTCTGGTAGGTCGGACAAATATGACAGCACAATCTTGATGTACTACATTCAAATATCATGTTCTCAACTCATTATTACACCATTTTACAGTTATAGGTGGTTTATAGATGGCGAAAGTAAGAATTTTCTAATGTACAGATTTCCTTTTCTGCATTTGAGAATTGTAACTTGTAACAAGTGTCTCAGTACAATATAAAAGTAGGGTGGGTTTTTTTTTATATCATATCTAACTACATTGAATAAATTCAAAAACTTTTTATGTTATTTGCATTTGTTGTTTAACTTCCACATGCCATGAACTTCCACAGCCAATGGACCATGGTCCACTGTACCCTATATTCTTCTATAAGTTGGACATGAGTCCTGTTTAGTAGATATTAATAAATTATGTGGTATAATTTATGTATGATTTATGTCCAAGTTTACACACTTGAAGTTGTTGTTGTTGTTGTTACCCAGACCGTCCGACCTACCAGAAAGGTGTAAGGTAACAGTTTGGACGGCCGGGAAGTGCCACCCAATTTAGACCGGAACCCAGTGGGGGAGGCATCCACAGGGACCGTACCCTCCTTCCCCTACCACCAACCTCTCGGAAGGACTTACGGACCCACATGTTTAACATGATCGTACTCCGCGTGAACATGGCGGCAGTTTTGGCAGTGGCTGGAATCGAACCCGGGCCAACCGAGTGCAACTCCAGCGCGCTAACCAATGGGCTACCGCGCCCTACACACTTGAAGTTGAGACCCAGACCGTCTGACCTACCAGAAAGGTGTAAGGTAACAGTTTGGACAGCCGGGAAGCTACACACTTGAAGTTGTTGTTGTTACCCAGACCGTCCGACCTACCAGAAAGGTGTAAGGTAACTGTTTGGACGGCCGGGAAGTGCCACCCAATTTAGACCAGAACCCAGTGGGGGAGGCATCCACAGGGACCGTACCCTCCTTCCCCTACCACCAACCTCTCGGAAGGACTTACGGACCCACATGTTTAATGTGATCGTACTCCGCGTGAACACGGCGGCAGTTTTGGCAGTGGCTGGAATCGAACCCGGGCCTACCGAGTGCAACTCCAGCGCGCTAACCAATGGGCTACCGCGCCCTACACACTTGAAATGTTATAACTCAAAATTTCAAATATTGCAAATGAAACTAATGAACTAATTAAGTATAAGAAAATAAATGTTAAAAGATTTGATAACATGATGCCTTACATACGATTTAAAACTAGAGTTAATGAAACCTTAAAAAATGCATATTTTAAACTAATTAATACACTTCTAGTTCTATCTCTTGATATATTGAATATAATCAGTGTAGAGTGGGTAAAATCAACCATCATACAGAATAATAATTAGAATGGTTTTTAAATCTTGGAGCTAGGATCTTGGTAAAGGTATAAAAATGTGCAAGTATAATATAAACTTCAGAAATTGTATTTAAGTATAGCAGTACTGTCACGAATAAGCCATTGTTCGGTCTGAAGAGGAAAAATTTAGAACACACACACACAAAAAAAAATTGAGCCTTTATCAATAATAAAATAATTTCAAAAATTCAATTAAGTAGTTATAACTCTATTATTATAAATATAATTTTATTTAAAAAATATCTTAACATATCTTTTTGTGTGTGTGTGTGTTTTGTTGAACCACAGAAAACTGGTAAAGGAACCGTGCCAAATGAAGTCATGAAACAGGTTGAAAAAAATGTTGTTATTGGCAATAGGGTCGGGTCATTCCATATCAAGTGATCCAAGGTAATTTACCTTACATTTTTTTATTTCTTTGAAATTTGGCTCATCTATTGTATCCCTAAAGGTATAATTAAAAATCCACATTTTTATATTTTTATCTCCTTTAGTTTTTTAATTATAGGACTTCCAATTTTTCTATTGACCCTCAACACAAATGTGGTCATAAATCATCACCAAAATTAGATAGAAAGTTGTGGTAAAAAGTATTTTGCAGCATATTTTGTGGATTTTCGTTATGATATACATTGACTAATTTTATAGTTTTAATTTCAAGGTCATTTAAAATGTTTTAAAATTTAAATTTTTCTTAAAATGTATGGTTAAAAATTCTTGTATATTTTGTCTATTTATGCCAAATTTTAAGTTGGGATCTCAATGGTATCATTTTATTTTATATTTTCAAGCATATTTTGTCTCGTTGAAAAATTAATATTTTCAAAATTGGGCAATAATTAACTAAAACAATGTCTTACCTAGTTTCCATTAGGCACACAATGGAACAAATCATTTCAGACACTTATATGTTGTTCATTGTCATTGTTGCTTATACTCATTTCTTTCTGTAATAGAATATATGTGCAGCCTGTATGAGTACTGAGATCTACACAAGTCAGAAATCGGTCTCTTGAGACAGGCAGTATTTTTGTTGTGGGTAAACAAATGATGGTGCTGGTCCTGATGGGTATAAGAAATTGTCACTTTTTCATTTTTAACATCTATTGAAATTACTGTGGCCAACCACCACTTCTGTTCATATTCACATGTCGGTGTTCTCTCCAGCTTCTTTTTAATAGGCACACCACCCGGCTAAGTTTAACTGACCATCCGGCTACAGTTTGTATCTTCTTATATGATTGGCTATACCTGTAAACACTGCTGATTACAAAAAAGGTTTATCTGCTTTAAAGCAAATTAAAACATACTTAAGGAATCATATGAAACTAATGATTGGACCCTGACTAATCTAATGCTAATTTTACTAGAAGGAACAGATCCAATGGACTTTGAAAAAGCAGCAGAAAACTGGCATCAAAGGAGAAGAGAAGAATTAACATATAAACAATGTTAATTTATATTAATTGATTTTTAATAAATGCAGATATTGCCCCTCTCCCACACACACACCATCCTATATATTTTTTTGCGTAGTATGTCCCTCCTGGTAAACCTTTACAACCACCCAGCTTCAAAATTTTTTTAGGGAGAACACTTCAGGTAATTTAACTTTTCAGGCCAATCACACTTAGAATATTTGTACTACTTCCTCCAAAGACTTCTGTACCTGCCAAGCATATCAGGTCATCAACAAGCAATTCCACACAGTTATCGCAAGAAAATCGTGACAGAATTTTAATCACCTGAAGACATTCTCGGTTTACTAAACACTTTTTCATGTTAGTCAATAAGCATAAGAAAAAGATCGTCAAAAGTACCCACTGATGCACCAGATCAAAACATCATAGAAGAAGAAGCTAAGCAGAAAGAAGAGAAAAAATTAAAACAAAAATAAGCTGCTTCAATTAAAGCTAGAAAGAATATTGAAAAAAGTTGATTGTTTCAAAGGAGGACAAAAGCAAAACTGAAACTTTACAATCTGGTGCAAAGGAAAGAAAACAAAAATATTTTGTAAATATATCTGAAAATTCTAATGATTCTGACAGCAATATATTTATAATGAAACAAAATATGCTGAAACTGAAGATATTTTACAGCATGACCCTAAGGGCACGGTAGCCCAGTGGTTAGCGCGCGGGAGTTGCACTTGGTAGGCCTGGGTTCGATTACCGCCACTGCCAAAACTGTCGCCGTGTTCATGCGGAGTATGATCACGTTAAACATGTGTGGTACAAAGAGGATCACACACTCCATTGGGTAAACAATTATATTAGATCTTTATATGGTTCATATTGACATACGGAAACTGGCATTGTAGACCATCTAAATTGACCACAGGACAGTAGCCGACCTGTTACGGTTATCAGCGCCCCCTTCCTCCCAGGATATTGGGTACGCCTATAACTATAAAAGATAGAACGATTTACCACTGAAGTTTAGTCAAATTACAACTAGAGTTTAGTCGAATTACCACTAGAGAGATAGAACAAATAGAGGGAGAATTTGAAAATTCGACCCATTAGGTTCTGTCCCGAGATCAATACTATAAATATACAAAGATTCAGTCTTCTAGATTACTGGGATGCTTCTGGGGCCTGGAAAGACAAATACACATTTAACAATTATTATATAGATTCTCTGCACCTGGAAAGGGAAATTGATAATTCGGCCCCATTAGTTCTGTTGTTCTATGGTTGATAATATAAGTGTGCAAAGATTTAGTCGAAGTCACCGAGTTGCTTTTTAGTAAGATGGGTGGGTCTGGAAAGACAAAAACATATTAAAGAAATGTTATATAGATTTATAGACATCCTTTCCATGTAATATATCAGTTGGCATAAAAATGTTCTATATTTGTACCATTTAAAAACACATGTTTAACACTTTCCAACATAGTTGAAAATGTTTATGACTTTGGCCATTCTGTCTGTCTATCTGTCTGTTCATTCGCACGATAATTGTTATGAAAATTACTTTATCAATATGAAATTTTAGTATGTTATTAAGATGATCTGTGAAACATATAGGAATGAAGATGAATAATATCACCCAATTAGTTTCAGATTTAACCAGGTTGAAAAATGAAATACATTAAACCTTATGGGACTTAATTTTTCAAATACTTTAAAAAAAGTTAAAATTCACAATTTGCTTCAAAAATTTGAGGAAATATTTAAATTATCACATAAAATGTGCAAAAAAATTTCAGCAAAATATGTTGGGTAGTTTTTAAATAAAAATTGAAATAATAATTACACTCATGATATATGAAGAGATCATGTGACTCATTGCAAAATAAAATATGGCATCCATTTTTTTCTGCTGTGTAAAGATCATGATATTTAAAGATCGTTTAAATTTATATTCAGAATACAATAAACAGTCTGAAAGGGAAATACATGCTACTTTATATATAGTAAACAGGGAATGAATAATGAAAAACTCGAATTAATAACAAAAAAGAAAAAAATTATGCATGTATGCATACATTTTCTGCATTAAATATACATAAAAACATTAGAGGTTCGACGAACCCACAACAAAATTATTGGGAGTTCAAAAGGTGTCTCAAACCTACAAAGTCAGCATTGCTGGTAACTGTACTCTTAGCACTCAACTAATCAAAATGGAAATGAAAAGCTTTCACCACTGATGATTGGTCAGTCTGCAAAGCCCATGTTTCTTTCAAAAATGGAATAGTTTCCTACATACAAAGCAAACAAGAATGCCTGAATGACAAGCAAAATCTTCAGTAACTGGTTAAAAGGAATCGACAAATCTATGGATTTGTAAAAAAGGAAAATTATACCTTTCATCGATAACTGCAGGACTCATTCTAACCTCCCTACTGTAAAAAATGTCACTATGAAATTTTTACCATCAAACACTATATCCAAGCTGCAACCCCTCAATAATGGGATAATTCAAAGTTTCAAAGTGGGATGCAGACGAGAACTGATTTGAAAACTTCTAGATGCAGATATCATAGATAATGTAAGAGGAGTTTCTGACAACAATGATAATGATATAAATAAATAAGGTCATTGAAATATTGAGAACTTTCCTTGAATTTCAGGAAGATATTAGTCAGAATGAATTCGCTGTTGTTGCTAGCTTTCAGAAAATTATCCAGTCAAACAAAGTCCACTATTGACAGACTATTTTTGTTAAGGTATGTCAAAAATATTTTATTTACACCTAATACTTGCTATTGTATTAATAAAATACTTTTATAAAGGAACCACTATATACTGAAACTTCTCTATCTCAATTCATGTTCCCACAAGATTCAAGATTGATAGGTTCTACTGTAGTTAATAAAACATTTTTACTACTTATTCAAATTTATCTTTTGAAAATATTTCAGTAAAACTATTATGTCACTATTATGCCGATTCACAGATTGTATTTAAACATCCAAGTAACTGCTAAATAACTAGAGTTTAAATTATGGCACTGTTTAGTAATTTACTGTGAATGCAACCGATTTCAAAAGTTAAAAAACATGCATATTTTTCTACTAGCTGCCTTCGGCAACCAGCCTGTTCGCTACCCTTGAAAATTCTGACTGTGGCAAACTCGCTGGTGCGATCTACCAAAAAGGTGTAAGGTAACTATTTGGACGGCCAGGAAGTGCCACCCAATTTAGACTGGAACCCAGTGGGGGTGGCATCCACAGGGACCGTACCCTCCTTCCCCTACGACCAACCTCTCGGAAGGACTTACGGACCCTTACTTTTCCTGATGTGAGGATTTAAAAATGAAAGCTCGTTTTTTGAGCTGAAAGTGACTTTTGTTTTAAAATCTTTAAAAAATAATAGAATTTGTCTCTGAGATTTGAAATTGATATATTTTTACTCGCAACTGTCTGCTCTTTCCGGTCGTGTGATTTGGTTTTTTTTTGTACGACGTCTGGATGGTGGAGAAAAAAGGGATAAAACTGTTGAAATTGCATAAAACATTAAATAACAAAAAATAATAATTCAAATTTTAAAAATCGGTTTTCTTGTATCACCTTCCCACCCCCCATGTTTCCGATTGCCAAATTTCGTAGCTCTGCGACATGCGGTAGCTGAACCTATAGTGTATAAGACAGACACACAGACAGACATTGCCTTTTATTATATAGATAGTTTTTATTAGAAAAAGATCTGACAGACCAACAAAATCAAAATAATCAGATTTTGCCTTATTTAGGGGTTAAAATAACTATTAATTAGAATCATTTGACTGTTCTTAATAGTTTCAAAGACAGATTGTTGAGAAAAAAAAATCATTTTAAAACCATACTAAATGATTTTTGTCAATCAATTTGATTTACCCTGAATTTATGAATTACAAGCATATCAAAAAGTCATGATAAATTGGTGTAAGTTAGGAAGCTTGACAATTTATTTCCTCCTAAATTTGAACTCTTGAGATCCAAATTTATTTTTAGTTTGACTAAATGAAGTATTGATAACATTTTTGTTATTTAACTTTTTTGGCTAGAAAGACTGTACAAAAATTTAATTATTTTAATATTTTATAAAAAATATTGCATATTATTTAAATTACTATTCCATAATTTCCTACCTTATTTAAACCATTTTTGTAATTGGAACTATAAGTCTACACCCAATGGTTAAAAAAATCTTTCACTGTACACTTTTTTTAAACACTCTGAATATAGGTGCAAATGCAGCCTACATAATCAGCTTGTAGTATATTATTTTATCTTGAGTCAGAAGATAAGTTGCCCAAGAAACAATAATATTTAAAGCCCAAGAAACATTAATATATTAAAATTGCTGCTTCAAAACAACATCAGCATGACTTCTAACGATATTTTATTGGATATGTTTATTAGAATTTTTGAAATTAAGGAACTTTGGTAAACAATTTTAATAAATAAGTTAGTCTGGACTCTAGACAGACAAATAAAACAATATATCTGACTCAAAATTTAAAATAATAACATACTTTTCTTAAATTCTAAAGCAAAATAAGGATTGATCTGTTTAATCAGTAAAAAAAGCCATGTTCTTATTGCAAAATGAGCTGTATAAATTGCTAGAAATTGGTTAAAACAATTTCACAAACCAGATAGAATTAATAGACAAGGTAATCAATAGACAACCACATCTCAAGAAATCTCTCCAAGAGTTTGGGTAAATTTTCTTTCTACCTCGTTTTCACCAGTTTTGAAGGAGGGAGATCATTTTACTTTCCTACCTTTGTTTGAAGTTAGAATTTTCCCTGCTTGCTATTATAAACTCTATTACAGGGAAAATACCAGTTTGGAAATGCTCTTGTGTATGGGACCAATATATGTTAGGAACATGGCATCATTCTGCTCCCCCAAGTTTTCATTTTTGTATCTGTATATTATATGCAATGTGGAAAAAACAGATTTTCAGGTGTTTATCTTAATGCCCATAATAAATATAGACTTTATCCTTTTTTATGCAATCTGACCATGAAGCTGACAAAAATAGAAAAAAATAAAAATAAATTACAATGATGCACTAACACCCAAGAAAAATAACTTTAAAAGTGCACTTATGATTTTTGGCCTATCCTTTTTTACTTCAATGTGGATGGTCTTACAGTCTTAACTATTGAACCAATTTTAATGAATGATAGCTCATTTTATATAAATAAGATTTATAAGTCAAATTAGAATTTCAAAAATTGAAAAACCATGGTTTTTCTGCCATTTTCTTCAGTGTTGATGGACCTACAGCCTAAACTACTGAACCAATTGTAATCAATGATGGCTTATTTTGTGTGCTCTGCTGGGAAGTACATATTTCTCTTTCAAAACTTAAAGATAAATGAGATTTAGAATTTAAAAAATTAAAAAACATGAATAAATGGTGCTTGGCGATAAAATAAAAAAATCTGATGTGGGCAGCACATGACTTTCCTTATATAATGTAATGAATTTACTACTTTTACAGTTTAAAAAAATGTTATTCTTATAGTAGATACTCATACTCTTTCCAAGATATTAAACTTTCTTCAATTAGTCATCATTTTCATTGATTTAGCTTCATTTTTACCCATTTGGCGAGATTTTCGTTAATTTGGCAACATTTAAAAATGTCGTTAAGTTGGCGACATTCCACTAAATTCGTCGCCAAAATCTCGCCAAGCATTATGGACAGAGAAATAAGTTATTCTTACAGTGGATAAATGACTATTGGCGTTCAAATACAAAAGTATTACTCAAAGTATCTTTTCTCGTGAATGGAATGAGTTAGATCCACGAGAATGATGTCACCAAATTTATCACATGATATTACATATGAGAAGTGAACATGTTTCTTAACAGTTAAAATTTCTTTTAATTTATGGGACTTTTTGATAAATTTATTTGAAAAATGTGCAATATCTCAAGAACAGTTCATACTAGTGTTCTAAAGTTTATGTCAATTGTTAAAAATTACATAAGAAATGTCTATTTGCGTAACTTTATTAAAGGGTTTGATTTTTTGATGATTTTTTCAAAATTTTACTCAAATTTAGGGGGGTTCTGAATATTCAATTATGTTTTAAAACAATAGGCTTCCAGTATTCACAGATTGTGATTTTTGTACCAAATTTCATTTGAATCGCTCCATTCGTTTATGAGATATCGTCTCCACAGACTCACTGACACACACACACACATACTTTCACACACACAGACATCACTTCAAAAATGTTGGATTCGTGATCAGGGATGCTTGAAACATGCTCTCCTGTCGAAAACTCTAATTCGAATTTTCGACCCCGTCACAATACTTTCCTTATACAGAACATTATGTATATAAGGAAAGTAACAATGCTTGCTATATCATTATTGCATAATCATGTTGATAAATATTTCTACAAAATCTCACAAAAACACCACTTTATGATAAAAAAAAACTCCCTGCCAAGTACAAAAACAAAATCCTCCTTCCAAAAATGTTATGAAACCTTTAAAGGGTTTGCATTAACAAGTTTCTGCTAAACCAGAGCTGTACTTTCAGGTCTGGATACCCTGATTCTAACCCTCCTTCAAATCACACATAACTCGTTTTAGTTGCTGTCAATCAAGAAACATTGATGACAACTAAAAAGGCATAAAAGTGACTGCCTTAGATACTACCACAGCCACTCTATTAACTGTCCAGTCAAGTGATTATATCTGCAATCAATCAACTCAATGCCCAACAAATTATTTTTAATTGCCTTGTAGAAGTATGGTTGCATATATGATCATTCAACTGCTTATCACTGATCTTAACTTACTGTCTACAGTGCTTTGATTGGTGCCATAACTAAGTGATTTCGGATACACAATACCATTAAGTGATGAATCTCACTTTTGCTTACAGGCTGGAAATTTATATGATGATCAAATGACAAACAGGACAATCCAGCCAACTGTACTGTTATTTCAGCATAATAATGCTGTTTACATATAGAAAACCTCTCATGGGAAATTCCACAAGGTACCAACATACTATAATGGCCTACTAATTACAGTGAAACCTGTGAAGTTGACCACCTTTGTAAGTTGACCACCTGTCTAAGTTGACCTAATTGACCAGGAATCGAATGGCTTAATTACTTTAACATTGAGTGAACCCTTTATAAGTTGACCACCTGTCTAACTTGTATGTTGACCAGGTAATTAGGTAGTATTTGTCACAAAGCATAGCTCAAAACCTTTGTAACTTGACCACTTCCAGAATTTTCCAGGCTGCAGAAAATTGTGAGAATGTGGCAAAATTTGTCAAAGAAGTGACAGTCTTAGACATAGTCTGATACATTTATGAAGCATGGAAAAATCTATCAGAACACATGATTGTTAAGTGCTTCAAGTATGCGGGATTTCTATGTGATCTCATCTTTTCTGCGTGCCAAGTGACAGACTGTTTCAAATTGGAGTCACTGGATGAAGAACTAAAGTGCCTTCCTGAAACGTACAGAAAAGAGTTATCCGATGCTTGTCAAAATTTTACATCTATCAAAATCTTGAAACCCATGATATTGAATCTCCATTTGTTGCTACATCGAGCAAGAGTGATTATGACAGATTTTCTTTGGAGGAAGAGGAAAAAACAGATGTAGAACTTCCTACACACGAAAGTGCAATGCAATGTGTCAAAAAATTATAACTGTATGCTTTTATGCAAAATACGCCAGAACACATTAAGGCTGTGTTTAATCTGCACAGTAAAATAGAAATACAATGAGCATCTGGAATCAGAAAAAAACAAACTCTTCTGACAGAGTACTTTTCTGAACAATAGAAATGGATTACTGCATCAATCTGATCCAATGAATTCAAATACAGCATGTGAGTAGCGGTTACATATTACATATAAAAGTAGGTGTATGCAGATTCCTTGATTCACATTTTAAGTATGTACGTACATACATAAGTATTTTGTAATAGTAATTACAATATTTAATTAAAACCATTGGCTCATTAGTATTTTATATATGTTAAAAGGAAAGTATTTTGAAATGCTTTATTGAAGGGGAAAATAACATTTCATCACACTGTCTATGTTGGACACCTGTCTAAGTTAGACACTTTTAGGGGGAACAGTGAGTGTCAAACTTATACAGGTTTCACTGTACCCAGATTTACTCACAATAGAAAAAGTGTGAGACAGCATGAGATTGCATATACAGGTCCTGACACAATTTCAGGTGGAACAAACATGGCAAGCAGTACCCCAACAATGTATATGGCATCTGTACAATTAAATGCTGCAACAGGTAGTAAAATTGATTGTTAACAAAGTTTTTTTTATTATTATTATTAATGCAAAGGCACATAGATACAAATCTATTGGCCCCCATGTGTCACGCACTGACGCATGAAGCCAGAGCAGAGCACAACAAAAAGTGAAAACAGAAACACAACAGGAACAAAAATAACAAGAACAAGTAACGAATTAACAAGAGATTGTTGACTACTTTGTTAACAAGAGATTGTTAACAAAGTAGAAGCCATTTCATACTAGTATGAAATTGTTCCTACTTTGGGAGTATTATTGAGTAAAATATGGCTATGCAAGCCATATTTTACCCAATAAACTTTTCTTTTTGCCCTGGAAATTTTATCATGTCTTATTTACCATAATTAATCTTACTAAAATGCTTTACTAGTTTATTATGCATCTTGTAATAAAAATGCTAAAATAAAACATACATCTGTGCAGAAAAAAAAAATGAGCATTTTTCATATTATATATTCAATAGAAGCAAAATTGATATAACCACTCTAAATGTCATATAATTAATAATGATTTTCCACACTAGTCTCAAAAATGTATTTTTAAAGCAATTGTTTTTCTTTATTGAATTATGATAATTTATAAGGCATCCATTAAGTTAGGCAAAATATAAAACGATCTCAAAGTAAAAAAATAATAAAAACTTTATTCACGTTTTACCAATTACATCCAATTTATACACTATAATTCTTCCAAAAAAGTCTGTGCTGCTGTTGAATATTATTCGAATACAATCAGTTATTTGCTCCTGTACTGGAAATACTTAAAATAGTTATAAGAAAAAAAACTTGAATACAACTTTTATAGTAAAATAAAATTAAATACTAAATAAACATAATAATTTGCATACAATCGCTAATATAACTGTTAAATTGTGATAGCTTATAATGATGGAATTACAAACTGACATATCAAAATGTGATAATTTTCTAAGGTACATCACAAAATGTGCTAAAATATATGAGACTAATAAGTAGCTTAGATCATATGTAAACTATTATGGAATCTGATGTGTTTCAGAGGAAAGATGATTCTCAATGGATTTAGAGAAAATTTAATTTATAACTAGCAAAGTTGATTGGTTGAAGTTGCAACTAGGACTTTAATTGCAAACAATTTTTTTTTATTAAAGTAAAGCACATTTCATAATTTAAACTATAAATATTATTTAAATAAACTTTACATAAAAATAAAAACACATATTTCCTGAAAACAGTATCAAAATTGTTCTAACATAAAACATTAAAAGGATATTTGTAAAGAATTATTATCTTCAGGATAAATGGCTTGAAGCTTTTCCATATCACCATTTTTCTTTGTTTCAATCCAACAGTCTTTACCAGCGAAGCCACCCTGAAACTGAATCTGAAGCTCTTCAATTGTAATGGTTTTTGAAAAGTCTACCTGTAGCCACTGTGGACTCCCCTAAAAGATATTAAGTGGAAAAAGTACTACAAAGAAAGAAAACAATTTACAGAGCAGAATGTTATACCAAATGCATATACTGTAATTCATTGTATAATCAATTTTGTGCTTTTCAAATAATTTTAATAGTAAGGTAAAATGTTGCAGTTCAAAACAATACAAACTTTTCACCATTGGTTACATACATATTAAGTAGTCAATTTCACCTGATTTATGCATGGGCCACTGTGACTGCAGATCCTCGAATTTTGCAATGGAAATCTGAAACTCTTAAAGTACCTAAGAATACCACTAATGTAAGAAAACTCAGCAAAATTACTCAATATCTCTAAAAAATAATCTCTAAAAAATTAATGCTGGCCAATCTTAACTTCCATTACATTATTTACTGCACTGCTGATCGTATATGCAAATTTAAAAATATTTGGTGCACAGTAAGAGGATCCCAATCTTCTGTAACTCTGGTCCCGACCTAAGTTGTGATGAACATAGTATTGAATTTTACTTTACCACATTCAAGGGTGGATTGGAATAAGAATTAGACTCATATTGGGCATATTCATGACCACCGGCCTACTTTTACTAACTAGTGTGTAGTGTAGATATTATTAAAAAACAAGAAAGATCAATCATGCATAAAGCATTGATTATGAAACACTTTCCAACTTCAATGCAATTTTATTTAAACATCTCTAAAATGCAATACATTCCTCGGTAATATTTTAAAAATTATCACAATAATACATTAATTTATTATATTTGAAAACTTAAAACTTCATCGAAAAAAATGAACTTCATTCAAATGAGGGCATTGAAATATAAATTGCCTGGTTTAAACATCTCTAAAATGCAATACATTCCTCGGTAATATTTTTTAAATTATCATAATACTACAATAATTTATTATATTTGAAAACTTCATCGAAAAAAAAAATGCCTTTTATTCAAATGACGCCATCGAAATATAACATGTCTGTCTCTCTCTATAAAAGCAGTATTTCATTCATTAACTTTTTTCCATTCCTTTCATTCATCACAATACCATAATAATTTATTTTATTTAAAAACTTAAAACCATGGAGGTACAAGTAATTTAACTCTATGCTTAAGGCTTCATCGAAAAAATCGTTTGCTTCTCTGTGTAAAATCATTGAATGTTTCATTCATATCAGCTATAGTGCAGACTCCATGGGCTAAATAATTTTGCGTTAAAGAAATGCAGCAATTCTTATACAACTCATTCTACATCTTTTGATGTTCACATTCTCCATAATTGAAAATTGGGCTTCGTTGTAGAAATAATCAAAGTTAGAGTGTTCATTTAAACTCAAATATATTGTAATTGCATTGTTACAGTATGTAGATGCACAGAATTTAAGCAAAAATAAAGCAGTTTTAGGATGGATACAACACTAAATATGAATTAAAAAGAACTTTAAAAATCATGATTTTGACACAAGATGGATGCCATATTTTATATTGAAGTGGGTTACGTGATCTCTTCATATAATGGTCACGTGATCTCTTCACATAAAGGGTGTAATTATTATTTTAATTTTTATTTTAAAAACTACTGAATATATTTTGCTGAAAGTTTTTTTATATATTTTATGAGATAATTTGAATATTTTCTAAAACTTTCGAATCAATTTGTGAATTTTAAATTCGGTTAAAAAATGAGGTCCCATAGGGTTCAATGTACACTCTATAACAAAAAAATCGACACACCAAGAAGAATTTGTCCGATTGTGATAAAAATTGGTGGATGTGAAGAACATACATAGAAAAAGAAACGATTAAATTTCAGAACAATTTAATGATTTAGAGTTTGACCGTATACAAAGAGAGGAAGTCAATAAGGCGTTGGTCCACCTCTGGCCTGGATGCAAGATGTCATAGCATGTCTGGCCTGGATGCAAGAGTGGCATAGACTGATAAAGTTCACGAATGGTGTCCTGCGGAATGTCTTGCCAAATTATCTCCAATTTTCGGGCTAAATCATCAATATTCCGGGATAGTTGCAATCGCCTCCCCATAACATCCCAAACGTGCTTTATAGGAGCAAGATCAGGAGACCTAGCTGACCAAGGAAGTGTTGGGCAAGCTTGAAAACAATTCATAGCAACAGATGCCATGTGCGACCGGGCATTACTTTGTTGAAAAGTAAGTCCGGGGTGTCGCAAAAGGAATGGCAACACAACCGGTCATAGAATGTTGTATATTTACCGTTGTGCTGTCAGTGTGCCAGAAATGACTACCAAAGACGTAAAATATCCGCAGTTGAAATGCAACAGAATTTTGACCACAGATTCAGAATCGCTCCTTATATACACCTTCTGAATGCGCAATTCCGATGCGCTGGAGCTCCCACTCATTCAATGGACACCAAATTTTACTCATTTGCATGTTTGCTCAAAATGTCATTGCATACGAAATTTCATTACAATCGGACAACTCCTACTTGGTGTGTCGATTTTTTTGTTATAGAGTATATTTCATTTTTTACTTTCCCTGCAATACATAGTAATGTATAGGGAAAGTATTGGAATCATGCCGAAAATCGCAACTCGAGTTTTCGACGGATCTACACGTTTAGAGACCTCTAGAATACGAAAAAACTATTTTTAGCGTGACGTCTGTGTGTGTGTCTGTGTGTCTGTCTGTATGTCTGTCTGTATGTCTGTCTGAGTGTCTGTCTGTATGTCTGTGCAGATTTTGTATCACTCTAACTAAAAAACTAATGGACCGAATTTCACAAAATTTGGTAGGTAAGTTACTTGTGAGCGAGTCTGGTGCTGATTAGTTTTGGGTACGATTCGGGATAAAAGAACCCGCCTTTTTTTGCGAAATGGCCCACAAAAGCTTGTATCCCCTCTAACAGAAATACTAATGGACCGAATTTCACAAAATTCGGTAGATAAGTCACTTGTGGGTTGCCCTGGTGCTGATTAGATTTTGGTACGATTCGGAAAAAATGACCTGCCTTTTTTTGCAAAATGGCCCGCAAAAATCGTCCAAATCTAAACTAAAGAACTGGCTATACTCAAATATATGCATTAAATGCTGATTTAATACGTAATTTTTAACAACGAAAAGAATAAGACGAACCCCATTACACTAGGACTAGCCGTTCTCGAGATATTTTAGTTTTTCGTACTTTCCCTACGCCACCTTTGAAAATAAGCCCGGTTACCAAATGAGAACGAAAATTGAATTAAAAGTGAAATAAATTTAATTAAAATAAAGAGAACGTGGATATAAGTCTGCAGGGAAAGTCATGTGCTGCACACATCAGATTTTTTAACCTGGGTTCAATGTATTTCATTTTTTCAATCCAAAACTAATTGGGTGATATTATTCATTTATATTCCGATAGGTCTCACAGACCGTCTGAACAACATACTAAAATTTCATTTTGATGAATTCATTTTTACAGCAATTATCGTGTTAACGCACAGACAGACAGAATGAACAAAGACATAAACACTTTTCAACTATGTTGTAAAGTGTTAATAAATGAATTAGAATTTTAAAAAAAAGATTACATAAATTAGCATAAAACAAACAGTTCTCAGTTTTAGTACTGAAAAATTTACAATTCAATGTTACCAGTCATCTAACTTATAAATTTAAGTAATTATTTTAATAAATTAATAATACACAATGTTCTTTAATTTTGACTATTTCTTAAGACAAATGATAAATTAGGACTTATGTGATCTATATAAATAAAAAAAAACATATTTTTATAATATGATTTTATGTTATAAGCTGATTTTACAGCATTTTAATAGTTTTCTCAATTTCATTATTTTGTCCTAATTCAGATTCATTAGCACATCTTCTTCTGTTGCTATCAACAAGAAAGCTTCCACATTATTATAGACTGTGCTTCTTAAATGGTTGTTTATAATATATTTTAAGGGTCAATTCTCTAAAACAATTTGGGTGAAAGAGAGTGCTAACATATGAACAACTGTGTGCCAGAGGGCCAGTCTGCCCCTGCCTAAACGCGCTTTATTTCTTTACCTGTTGGAGATAAGTGGGCAATGTAAATTGCAAAAATATTGAAAGTAAAGTAGGAAATAAGACTACATTAATGAAATAGTCCTCCTATTAATTTTCAAAAAGTTACACTTTTTTAATTTTTATACGACCCCCTTAGACAAATTTGGTCAATCAGAAAATTTTTACTTTTAATGTAAAAAGACCATTAAAAAACCCCACATATCTATATCTTTAAAATCAACTGAATTATGATAAAGGAAAAAATCTGACTTATGCCACTTTTCCATACCATGTGAAAGGCTGTTTCATCAGTGAAAATAGGGATCATAAACAAATTGACGATGGAAATTGTTTAGATCAAAAATATGTTAATATGTATCAAAATTTTTTATAACAAATGCATCTAAATAGAGCATTACACAGACAGAGATCATATAAAGCAGTGGTGCTCACTACGCGGTTCGGTATCCTATGTATTATAATCCAGTTTTATCTTTTTTGAGATATGTCACAAATTTACATTTCTACTTTGATATATGGTCCCCATTCACAATGTTCAATTTTCAATTAAATATAACTCACTCAATTTTAAAGATACAAATATGCGGGGGGTTTTAATGATCTTGTTGCATTAAAAATAAAAATTTTCTGATTCACCAAATTTGTCTAAAGGGGTCGTATAAAAATTTATTTGAAAAGTAATGGGAGGACTATTTCACTAACGTAGTCTTATTTCCTACCTTATTTTCAACATTTTTGCAATTTACATTGTCCACTTATCTCCAACAGATAAAGAATTAAAGTGCATTTCAATCTTTTTGGGACACCCTGTATAGGTCTTATAGGAAGTTTATTTAGGATATAACCAAGCACACACTAAGTATTCGCAACCCCATAAATTTCATTCTAATGTAATTTATGTTTAGTACTTTTATATTTAGTTACTACTTTAGTGTTAAAGGTGTAAATAGAATTCTGGCAAAGAAGTAAGATAAAAAGTAAAATAAAATGTTATAAATTATTTTCTAATTCATATTGTGTTTTTTAACAGTTTAAGGTTTTATACACATCTCCTAAATAAAAGCAATGGAGGAATTGCTTTCGAAATTCCTCCATTGTTTTTATGAAGTACTTTTTCTAAAGGTAAAACACACAGGAAGTTACAAGGAACAGGAAAAATATTTATTATAACCGATATTCGCAATAATCAATATATGAGCAGTTAGATACGATTGACTTATCTAATTGCATAATGTGAAACAAAAGAAATCATTATAGTAAAATTTAAATATATTGCTCTTTTACTTAGGTTGAGAAAAATCTGTAACTGTTTTTTTAACATTTGAATTTACAACACATTTGCATAGAACATTTCTTATTGCCTTTAAATTGTTACTGCAGTCAACATTGTGGGCTTCAAAATAGTCATGCAAATTTTGGAGGCTACCCACAGCAATTTTAGATGTTATCTTTCCTATTTTTAAATCAGTTTCGGTTTCTTCATTCATATTCATCAGACATATTATCTGCAACTGTAGCAATAATGGCATTGGCCGTCTTTTGTGCTGTTACAACACAATCATCACTTGCAGCATAATCGTCAAACATGAGATCTTGTGGCAAAACTTCTATTTCTCGTAACCTATTCCACATTGAACTGTCTTCATAAACAGGATTGGAAATGATAGATTATTGGATTTCTTCTAAAAACCTAGCATGTTTCTAGCAGTATTTCTCTGTTTGCATATGAACATCATGCCAAGCATCGCTTAAAATTTGTTTGAAGTCTTGTTTAGGCTCAACGTATTTAGAGATGTTACCAAACTAATTGTTGCTCTTGGTATTTTGTTTTTACTCCAAAAAGCTCCAAGAAAATAATTTATTTTTGTACCTCTCCCAAACTTTATTTAATTTACTAAAATCTAGTACTTTTGTTAGAAAGGCCATCTTTGTTAGATTAGAGTTTATAAAGAGGAAGATTACCAGGTTTATTGCATAACTGACAAAAACTGATCAGGGCTTTTCTGTACAAAAACTTGATATGTTTTATATTAGATGTTATTTTGAACAAATGGTAGAATTATATAATCAAAATTTTTAATGGAAATAAAAATACATAGTTTTGTTAAACTATCATTTTCAGAAAATTTGTCAACTAAGATAGATCTTATTTAATATTGTGGCATTTGATGCGTATTCAATTCTTGGCCATCTGCTAAGAATCACATACAGCGCGGGCAGATATGAATTCTTGTTCTGGCTGATAAAAGAGCATCAGTTCTTCGCTGTGTCAGTCGCTGGTAAGTTGAAGTGTTGTAACTGGAACATGTTTTGTAATAAAGAAGTAGATGACGATTTGGCAGTCTCATGCTCATTGATGCGAAACACGACAGTGGTGACCCGGTAATGTAGATTCAATGTGTATTCCTAAACTAATTTAATTTGTATATTTTAAACATGTATATTTGTATATATTGTATAATTGTGTATATTGTATATTTGATATCGTTTCTCGGTACCCCTCGTTCACTGGAGGGATACTCATGTGGCATTTGACGCGTATTCAATTCTTGGCCATCTGCCAAGAATCACGTACAGAGCGACAGATACAAATTCTTGTTCTGGTTCATAAAAAAGCATCAGTTCTTAGCTGTGTCAGTCGCTGGTAAGTTGAAGTGTTGTAACTAGAATATGTTTTGTAATAAAGAAGTAGATGACGATTTGGCAGTCTCATGATCAGTGATGCGAAACATGACAATATCTTTGAAACATGAGTATTTTTCAGTTTTAAGAAAGATCATTACAAACATAGCTATTTTTTATAATATAGATACAATATTAATTCAACTCACTTGAGCAGAGTTCCAACAAGTATCATCACAGTTGTCGATCATATATTGCTTCCCATATTCTTTAGAATTTTTGTTCAATACTGAGCTTACCCTAGAAAATATAAGACATTAACTCTAAGAAATCACAAGCTATGCTATGTGATATAAAAACAGGAACACATTGGGATATAGTACATTTAAATATATATCTATTAAGCTAAACTTACTTATAATAAAACTCAAGGGATTAAAAATGTTTACTGTGTCATTATGAACAATAAGCTTTGGTATTGGAAATAGCTTTCTTATCATATCAAGGGATCCACCTAAAACTTTAATAGCTGATTATTCAACCTAAGCAAGCTTTTATAAGTTGGTTTAACTATATATACTAGTACAGTACAATTCATGGCTGCATTTGTTTTTCAATCCAATAAAGCATGGTGAGAAATGTCTTATCATACAAAACATTCTCCAATGAAAAACCACAGTTCATTTAAGAGTGATTTATAAAAGGACCAATCAAATTGTTAGGCAAAATAGAATATCTCCTATTTCTCACCATTGTATTTGTCTTTAATTCTTAAAATTTCAATCAAATCTATAAAAAGTGGAGTCCTTAAAAACTTTGTAAAAACTAAGTAAAAAATTGCATATTGGTTTGGTGCCATAATTGTTAGCATCGTTTAAAAGTGATTGCTTCAATTTGAAATCAGTCAGGAAATATAGAAATATAATATATCTCTTTTCGATGGCCACCAGACTATTGAAACAAGAACAGTAGAAAGCAATTAGAAAAATGCACAATGATGCCTAGATGGGTTTGGACTAATAAACTTTAAGTCAATGCATTGATGTTCTACTTTTTTTTTACTTTCCTTATATACTAAGGAGAGTATTGTAACGAGGTCGTAAATTTGAATTCGAGTTTTTGATGAGAGAGCACGTTTCAAGCATCTCTGAATACAAATCAAATGTTTTTGAGGTGATGTCTGTGGAGACGATATCTGATGAACGAATGGAGCAATTTGAACGAAATTTGGTACAAAAATTATAATCCGTGAATACTGGAAGCCTATTGTTTTTAAACGCAATCGACCAAGACCAAGACTTTCAGTTACGGGGTGCCTGTCTCCAGGAGACTCATCCCCACATCGAAAATAAGCATATCAGGACCAACGGTGTGTTTTGTATAGCAATTTACGATCAGCATTCAGGCTCCACCAATGGGGGTGGGCTGGTGAGTGGTCAGCTTATTGATGAGTCTTGAACATGGTTTCTGCCTGCTCGGCTGTAAAAAGGGTGGGAAATGCGCAAGAGCGAGTCACATTAAATCGAAAAAGAAGTGCAGAAAATAATAAAGTTTAAGTAAAGTTAATTTAAGTTAAAAATAAGCATTTAAGAAAAGTTTTAGTTTACAAGTTACAAGTTAAAGTTAAAAAGTTAAGTTAGGTTAAATGAAATTACAAGTTTACGCAATCGAATAAGAACACCACAAAATTTTTGATTGAAATTTTGAAAAAATCAAAACCTTTAATAAAGTTATTAAAAAAGTCATTTCTTATGTAATTTTTTATTAGAAATCGATTGATAAAAACTTTACAATGCTAGCATGAACCGTTCTCGAGATATTGAACATTTTTGAAATAAATATAACAAAAAATAACATAAAATAAAAAAAATATTAACTATTGTGAAATATGTTCACTTTTCATATAAAATATCATGCAAGAAATTTAGTGACATCATTTACGTGGATCTAGCTTATTCCATTCATGAGAAAAGATACTTTGAGTAATACTTTTGTAGTTGGACACCAATAGTCATTTATCTGCTATAAGAATAACTTATTTCACCATCCATAATGCTTAGCGAGAATTTGGTGACGAATTTAGCAGAATGTCGCCAACTTGGCAACTTTTTTAAATATTGCCAAATTAACGAAAATGTCATCAAATTGTTAAAAATGATGCTAAATCAGTGAAAATGATGACTAATTGACGAAAATTCTAAGAAAAACTATAAAAATAATTATTTTTCTATCTGTAATGTTTGGATAAAATTTTGGTGACAAATTTTTTGGAACACCTTCAACTTGGTGACTTTTTAAATGTTGTCAAATTGGTGAAAATGTCACCCAATTGATAAAAATTCACCAAATTAATGAAACTGATGCTGAATTAATGAAATGATGACTAACTGATGAAAGTTCAATATCTTGGAAAGAACATAAGAACAGACTATAAGAATAACCCCTTTCTCCATCCGCTCATCTGTAATGCTTAGCGAGAAATTTAGCGGGACTTCGCCAACTGGGCAACTTTTTACTTTCCTTATATACATAATGTATAAGGAAAGTATTGTGACGGGGTCGAAAATTCGAAATCGAGTTTTCGACGGGAGAGCACGTTTCAAGCATCCCTGGTCACGAATCAAACATTTTTGAAGTGATGTCTGTGTGTGTGTGTGCGAAAGTATGTGTGTGTGTGTGTGTGCGAAAGTGTGTGTGTGTGTGTGTATGTGTCAGTGAGTCTGTGGAGACGATAACTGACGAACGAATGAACCGATTCGATCCAAATTTGGTACAAAAATCCCAATCCGTAAACACTGGAAGCCTATTGTTTTTATACGTAATCGAATGTTCAGAATCCCCCTAAATTTTTGAATAGAATTTTGAAAAAATCGTGAAAAAATCAAAACCACTAATAAAGTTACGCAAATAGACATTTCTTATGTAATTTTTCATTAGAAAACGATTGACATAAATTTTAGAACGCTAACATGAACCGTTCTCGAGATATTGCACATTTTTCAAAAAAATTATTAAAAAGTCATATAAAATGAAAAAAAAATATTTCCTATTGAGAAACATGTTCACTTTTCATATGTAATACCATGCGAGAAATTGGGTGACATCATTCTCGTTCTAGCTCGTTCCATTCATGAAAAAAGGTACTTTGAGTAATACTTTTGTATTTGAACGCCAATAGTCATTTTTCTGTTGTAAGAACAACTTATTTTTTCCTCCATAACGCTTGGCGAAATTTTGGCGAAGAATTTGGCGGAATGTCGCCAACTTGGCGACTTTTTGAAATGTTGCCAAATTAACGAAAATCTCGCCAAATGGATAAAAATGACGCTAAATCAATGAAAATGACGACTAATTGTCGAAAATTCAATATCTTGGAAAGAATATTAGTATCTAAAGAAAAACCTATTTTTTTACTGTAAAAGTAGTAAATTCATTACATTATATAAGGAAAGTCATGTGTTGCCCACTTCAGATTTTTTTTTTACTTTCCTTATATGCATAATGTATAAGGAAAGTATTGTGACGGGGTCGAAAATTCGAATTCGAGTTTTCGACGGGAGAGCACGTTTCAAGCATCCCTGATCACGAATCAAACATTTTTGAAGTGATGCCTGTGTGTGTGTGAAAGTATGTGTGTGTGTGTGTGTCAGTGAGTCTGTGGAGACGATAACTGACAAATGAATGGACCAATTCGAACCAAATTTGGTACAAAAATCACAATCCGTAAACACTGGAAGCCTATTGTTTTTATACGCAATCGAATGTTCAGAAACCCCTAAATTTTCGAATAAAATTTTAAAAAAAATCATCAAAAATTAAAAACCACTAATAAAGTTACGCAAATAGACATTTCTTATGTAATTTTTCATTAGAAAGCGATTGGCATAAATTTTAGAACGCTAACACAAACCGTTCTCGAGATATTTCACATTTTTCAAAAAGTCATATAAAATAAAAAAAAATATTTCCTATTGAGAAACATGTTCACTTTTCTTATGTAATACCATATGATAAATTGGGTGACATCATTCTCGTGGATCTAGCTCGTTCCATTCATGGAAAAAGATACTTTGAATAATACTTTTGTATTTGAACGCCAATAGTCATTTGTCTGTGGTAAGAATAACTTATTTCTTCATCCATAACACTTGGCGAGATTTTGGCGACGAATTTGGCGGAATGTCGCCAACTTGGCGACTTTTTTAAATGTTGCCAAATTAACGAAAATCGCCAAATGGATAAAAATGACGCTAAATCAATGAAAATGACGACTAATTGACGAAAATTCAATGTGTTGGAAAGAATATTAGTATCTACTATAAGAAAAACCTTTTTTTTTACTGTAAAAATAGTAAATTCATTACATTATATAAGGAAAGTCATGTGTTGCCCACATCAGATTTTTTTAAATGTTGCCAAAGTGACAAATATGTTGCGAAATTGATTAAAATGACGCCAAATGAGAAGCAATGATTCGTAAATTCTGATTTCTGTCAGATGACAGACATACATTCTAGTATATAGGAAATGCTCTTCTCTCCATTTGTCTGTAACACTTAGTGATGTATTTGGCAAACTTGGCAAATAATTTAGCAAAGTATCACCAACTTAGCGATATTTCGCCCCAGACTGACGAAAATTTTATCAAAATTGCAAAAATTACGCTAAAATGATGCTAATTGGTGAATTAATTATTAAAATATTTTAATATATGGACCATATTGCTTATTAAAGATGCTATCAATATTGATAATTGTTAATTTAGAGTTGTGTGAAATATAATTGGGCACTTTGAAAAAGTATTACAGTGGCTGCTGGCTTAATTGGATCATGTTCGTGCCATCGATGTTTGATCCAATAAAGCGGCTGATTCGAAAAAGCGGCGGTGATGCAGTTTTTTTTTTTTTTTACTCAGCATAGTAATACATACACAGGAGCGTTAAGGAGAGTGGGGGGGCAGAGGGGGCAATTTTCCCTGGGCCGGAGTGTCAGCCACACCAGGTAGAAAATTATGTAAAAACATATAGGGGAGGGGCCCGAGGCCCCCGGTTCAATATCTGTCCTAGGGACCGAGACCAGCTCTCGACAGCCTTGTACATACATAGTCATACATATATGAAAAAGTTTTGAATGTTCTTACTTTTTCATACATAAAATTAAGAATTTAAAGAAGTTATTAAATTGTTTGCAATAAAATTTAACATTGAAAAGATAAGGTAAAAGTCTAAAAGTCTAAGATAAGGTAATCCGCCCCTGAGTAGTGAGTATATGTTATATACAGTATATATGTAGCAATAAATACACTAATAAGAAGAAACACTTTATGTACTTACTGTACTTTATTGAAAAACATTTGTATTGTAGATTGCTTTGTAGGGGCACTAATTAGCTCTGATAGTCTCTTCTCAATATAGTAAAAAGAATTATAGTCATCGCAAGATGCACCTGGTTGTTCTAATGTCCTTCTAAGAATTTGAAGAGCCTGAAGCGATTCCCTAGCCGTTGATGGTGGCAGTTCATTGTTTTCTACTTCTTCCTCATCTGTTTCTCCAGTTGTTTCTTTGGATTGTTAAATTGTTAAAACAATGTCTTCTTCCGTTTTTTCAGCTGATGTCGGTACGTTTCCATCGATATTGACCCAGTTCCAAAATTCTTCTGTAAGCTCCTCGTCATTGCGTGGGTCTTCTTGCTCCTGTGAAATGTTGTTTGCTACTTCAACTATGACTCCCGATTTTTTTAAACAATTGAAAATTGTTATTGGAGTAATATTTTTCCATGCATTTATTGTCATGAGAAAGGCGTCAAGAAGATTGACTGATTTCGCTGTACTATCACTAGCAGTAGGCTTCATTGAATCGTCTATTGCCTGAACAATTTTCATTCTTATATCCTTGCAATAATAGGTTTTAAAAGTTTTTATGATTTCTTGATCCAATGGTTGAATAACTGATGTGGTATTTGGTGGAAAATAATAAATTTGGTGCATAAAGCCCAGTCTGCAATTTTTTCTGTTCCAAGCTCTGTGTCCCATTTCCTCATGTATTTTGTGAAAATCTTGCTTGTCATCCATGCCTTTGTATTGCTTGTGTATTCTACGAGAAGCTGTTTTACATCTTTTAAGCAACATGGGTTTTTGCTCATTCCTATGACGAATGGTCTTTTCTTTACTGTTCCAGTCATATTACATGTCAGGAGAACTGTTATCTGAGCCGTTATTTTTTTACTTCCCGACCACCAATTGTCATCTTTGAGCATCAGAGTATGGTCTGGTAATGCACGATAATAAAGCCCAGTCTCATCCGTATTACAGATCTGATTTGTAGAATATCCTGACAATAGTTCTGACAGAATATCTTGCACCCATTTTTCTGCAGCGCTAATATTGGCATCTCCCTTTTCACTATATTGTTTTGCATAAACAATGTTGTTTCAATTTTTCCATCTGGTCAGTCACCCGTCAGTTGTATCAATCCAAATTTTTCAATTCCAAATTCCAAATTTTTCAGCAAATTCTTCAGCTTTCAAGCTTAATATTGCACGTGACAATGGGGCGTTTTTAAGTCGAGCGGCCTTGAACCATTCCAAGAGAGCTGCTTTGACATCTTCTGCTTTTCCAACTTGTTGCCATTTACGATTCATGTTTCTATTCAATGCATGATCATCTAAGATTTTACTCCTTTGTTTCAAAAGGTGACATAAAGTTAAATGAGGTATGCCCAATTTCAAAGATGCTTCTCTCTGATTACATTTCGGCAGAACATCAAATTTTTTAAGAAGTTCATATTTTTCAGACAAGCTAAAATTCTTACATTTTGCCATTGAATTCACAAAGAAGGGCTTACTGTAATACGACACACTAATAATGAACAAACAGAGTGACCATCTGTGCCTTTTAACCTCAACCCCAATGTTCTTACCCATTCCCTTTTCACCCCCTTTCCTTTCTCAATCCTTCTACCACATGTGTGTGGGAGTGGCGTCTTATCACAGGCACCCAGGGGATTCAGATTTCTAAAAAATCTGGGTCTGACTTTGTTGCGCACCGCATGGTACCCTGCTTGTCAGGCTTGGAGAAAGAACTCCAGAAAAAGCTGACATTAGGAAGAACACAATGGAAAGATCAAACAATGAAAAACGAGCATCGAATCATGAAAATTTTTGATCCATTTATCTGGCGGTTTTGATCCAAATAGCCGGCAAAGTTTCAATGTAAAAGAGTGATTCTGTTCCGTTTTCTGTGATTTGATTCGATAAAGCGGCTGATCCAATTAACCAGTAATCCAATTAAGCGGCGGCGCAGCCACTGTACATGTTGTCATCCAGAAAATCACCAAATGTGCAATTCAATGTTAAAAACACAGTATCGTGGATCTTATACATTATTTTTTGACTGTAAAAGAAGTAACTTTATTGCATTATATAAGGAAAGTCATGTGTTGCCCACCTCAGATTTTTTCAACTAGGTACAGTGTCTAGATGCTAACTTGAAGGTAGCTGATTTGAACCCAGCCAGCAGAGGATGCTAATATTTTAAATTGCTTTCAATTTTTTCTTGTTTCAATTTAGTTGATGCATAACTGCTAAAACATGTTTCTTTCTGATGTATAATTTTAAGATCCAAAGCATAATAAAAACCAAGAACTTAAAAGGCGTATTGTACATTTCAAGGGTCTTGAAAGTACTTGACCAAATATCAAGTATATTTAAAAATTATGGAAACCATGCATATATATAATTAGCCTTGATTATATTTTCCTTAATAATCTTAGATAATAAAAATTAATATTTCTATGCATCAAATGTATAGCATTTGCACTAATCCATTAATTCTGAAATAGATAATGTTTTTATAAATAAATTTTGTTGACCACCCTCTTTCCACAAATTAAGATACTAGATTAAACTTAATATTAAATTCAACTTTCATACTCTTGATTACTTTGGATGGATCACTGAAAGTGAATGGTGCAACTGAAAATGTTGAAATCAAAAAGTTAAAGGCATTCAATTTTCATTCATTTTTGGTGATTCATCATAAATGAACAAAGTTAGATCTGCTAACAGAGTAAATGCCAAGAGGCTCGCAACAAAATATAAGCTTAAAACCCCCTTAAATCTCATAAGTATTTATTTATTTTATTTATATACAGGGTTTAAGTCCTTGTGCATCCCTTTAAATTTCAGTTGAAGTATTCGAGAACTGCAGCTATCAATTGAGGAAGTTTACAGCACCTTTAGCAGCAAATTGAAGGTTAGAATTCTTATCTCAAAAACAAAGCAAGATAGGTAAAAAAATTTCAACTACAATGTTGTAATAATATGTTGTAATAATCTATGTTGTAATAATAATGTTGTAATAATCTATGTAATAAGCTAATTTTTATTTAATTAGAATCATCCTTTGCAGTAAACAATAAATGTTGTTAAAATTTATAGACAAGTGATGCAATATAATAATTATGCCTTTTCGTTGACCTCATTATTATCCTCTGTGTACATGTTATGTGAAAATTCCTATATTTTAATACTAAACAGAAAGCACTTTACAACATTGTAGTTGAAGACCCAGACCGTCCGACTCGTCCGAGGCCTTAGAGCATCTACAACATTGTAGGTAAAAAAAATTTCAACTACAATGTTGTAGATGCTCTAAGTCCTTGGACGAGTCGGACGGTCTGGGTCTTCAACTACAATGTTGTAAAGTGCTTTCTGTTTAGTATTAAAATATAGGAATTTTCACATAACATGTGTCACAGAGGATAATAATGAGGTCAACGAAAAGGCATAATTATTATATTGCATCACTTGTCTATAAATTTTAACAACATTTATTGTTTACTGCAAAGGATGATTCTAATTAAATAAAAATTAGCTTATTACATAGATTATTTTTTCATGCATATTTCTTGCAGTTCCCTCCAGAAGTACTTCCAAAAGTAAATGAATAATTTGCATAATTATCACTTTTTTTTACTCCATTTTTATTGTCTATATACATGTCGTAAAAAAACCACATGTCTTTCTCTACTAAACAGAGAATGCTCTATAACTTTGTATTTGAACATTTTCATCCATATTTCTTCGTTTTCGAGATAGTAATTCTAACTTCTTCAATGTGCCACTAGAAGCACTGCAAACTTTCTTAATCGATAGTGATTAGTTGCTTTCCGGTAGGTTGGACGGTCTGGATCTCAACAACAACAATAAAATGTTATGGTTCATTTTATAAAAAGAAAATGAAAAACAAATCCTGTAAGTCTATCAAGGAATGTTTTTCATAAGTGTCACAATTTTACTATATTTATACATTCATTAATCACTAATAATTGTTGCATTTTTGCATGTCAAATTAGTTTCTATGATTTTCAATTATACCAATTCACTTTTAATCCTTAACAAAGCTAAACATAATTTGATTCACTCAGTAGTTTCACTCTCATACCAAAAGTGATCAATGTAAATACACCTTTACATTAAAAATGCCTCAATTGTTACATTTAAAAATTTAATAAAACTGATTGCATATGTTCGGACTATTCATTACTCAAGGAAAAGATTTAATGGAGCGCCTAGCAAAGCTACAAGGAGCTTGCTTAAATCTCCGATCATAATTAAAAAGGTTAGTAAATCATAGCAAAGACTTTTAAATTATTCATTACTCAGGGATTTATTTATTACTCCCTTTGAAGGCAATACAAAGCATAAAAGAATAATCGAAATACACTGAACGCTTTGATTGCGTATTTAAACAAAATGATAAATATGCTAATCTGGATTAGGATGCAATTAGAATTGTGTAAAATAGAATAAAATTTAATAGAACTATTCCAGTCCTTTATATTTCCTTTATTCAAGTCCTTTATAACCACCTTTGATAATAAAGAAATGGCTGTAGCACTATAAATACGTGTAAACAAACATAAGAGTTTTAAAAATATATATATTTTTTAAATGTATACTGCTAAGTGCTAAAATTTAGTACAGAGTTTATTCCTCTTTTGCATGTTTAATTTATATACCTCAAGTTCGAATTGCACCCAATAAGTGAGACAGTCATAATATAAAATTAGTGCACATGTGCATTTGAAAAATGTAAATATAAACAAAATGCAAAACATTAGAAGACGAGAGATTAAATATCAAAACGCTGCGCGTATCCTATTGGCACAAAATCTTGTGACCTCACGATTTTGTTTTGGCGTATTACCAGGAAGTTATCGCTAGAAATGGCGCAAGAGGATTGCCCTTTCCCATCCTTATAATTTCGCAAAGGAAATCTGTAGACAAGGATTGTTTCAGTAGTCAGCTAGATGTGATTGATATGAGCTGTAAACTTGAATGAATGAAACTTAATCGCTAATGTTATAAACGTATTCATTTTAGCAGTGCAATTCTAGAAAATTGCTCCCTGCTTCCCTAAGTTGAAAAGTGTTTATGACTTTGTTCATTCTGTCTGTCTGTCCGTTAGCACGATAACTGCCGTAAAAATGACTTAATCAAAATGAAATTTTAATATGTTGTTCAGACGGTCTGTATGACCTATGGGAATATAAATAAATAATATCACCCAATTAGTTTGGGTTTGAACCCAGGTTGAAAAAATGAAATACATTGAGCCCTATGGGACCTAATTTTTCAAACATTTTTTAAGCGAATTTAAAATTCACAAATTCGAAAATTTTAGGTAATACTCAAATTGTTCCATAAAATATATAAAAAAAATTCAGCGAAATATATTCAGTAGTTTTTTAAATAAAAATTAAAATAATAATAACACCTCTTATATGGAGCGATCACGTGACTATGATATGAAAAGATCACGTAACCCACTTCGAAATGATATATGGCATCCATCTTGTCTCAAAATCGTGATTTTTAAAGCTCTTTTTAATTCATATTGAGTATTGTATCCGTCCTAAAACCATTTTATTTTCGCTTAAATTCTGTGCATCTACATACTGAAACAACGCAATTACAATATATTTGAGTTTAAATGCTCATCCAAATTTCATTATTTCTACAACGAAGCCCATTTTTCACCTGTGTAAAATGTAAACAGCAAAATATGTAGAATGAGTTGTATTATAATTGCTGTATTTCTTATGAATAATATTCTTTAATGATTTTGTGCACTCTTAAGGGTGAGCGTCAGTAAATTTTTTGCCCTATCCGCGCTTTGTTAACTTTCGAGGCACACATATTTCGCCGAAATTCTGCTCAAACAGTTGCGAAATATTTTCTGAAAGATAAAATGCAACGCTTAGATTATATTAAAACTAAATTTAATGCCCCCCAAAACATAGAATATATTATTTATTTTAATCCAAAATATTTTTGGTGCTGCCATCTGTTGTCGTAATTAAATTCATACCGATTATTTTTATTTTTTAATGAACATTTTTAAATATATATTCTTTCTAATACAGTGTTAAATACAACAACAGATCATATATAATAATGCCACAATCACGGAAAGGTAATTTGTCATTCTATAAATTTGATAAGGGATCTGAATGTACATCACTGAGGACTGCAGTTTTGTCTTCAAGTCCAAGTTCAATTACGTTTCTGTGATTATGGCATTATATATGATCTGTTGTTGTATTTAATAGCGTATTAGAAGGAATAGACATTTAAAAATGTTCATTAAGAAATAAAAATAGTCGGTATGAATTAAATTACGACAACAGATGGCAGCACCAAAAATATTTTAAATTAAAATAAAACATATATTCTATGTTTTATTGGGTATTAAATTTAGTTTTAATATAATCTAAGCATAGCATTTTATCTATAAGAAAATATTTCGCAATTGTTTGAGCAGAATTTTGACGAAATATGTGTGCCGCGAAAGTTAACAAAGCGCGGATAGGGCAGAAAATTTACTGACGCTCACCCTTAAAAGTAGATTTTAGACTTCTTAACAATTTTTTCAAGTCATCTATAGTTGCTTCAATGTTGTCCTCCTTTAATTTTTGTAGTAAATTTTCATATGCAATACATTTTTTGTTTTTATCTGTATATTTTCCATGTCTAATGTCCCAAAGACATTCTTCTATTTTCAATGTGTCAATAAATTCAGTTATCAATAAATTCAGTTATTGTTGATTTGCTCAAGTTTTGGGACATGTTTAATGGATAAAAGCGTAATGAATGCTCACTCCACAACCTATAGTAACTAAATGGTGATTGGAAATCTTCTTCTAAATTCTAAACCCACAGCTGACCATTTCCACTGATTATCCCCGTAAATATTTGTTTCTTACGATTATTCAGACACATTACGATTATTCAGACACACATTTTTTATCAAATTTCGTTCAAATAGCACCATTCGATTGTGATATATCGTCTCCACAGGTTCACGGACACACATATGATCTGGTAAAAAGGGGATGTGACCGAATGGAGGGTTACAGTGGTGACTTTTGTTTTACAATATGGACTCCTTAGGATAACTAATGCAATTTTTCCATAATGAGTGGGAACACCTAATAGCCCCTCCCTTCCTTTTCCGTGTAAAAATGCAATTTTTAAAGTGTACCCTGAAAAAGTGTATTTTGAAAATTCGATGGTTAATGTATGATTTTTCGAAAAAGTTGAGTAAAAAATAATGCCCAAAATAACTGTATAGAAATTTAATAAGGTCGGATTGAAATGATATGCATTCCTTTTTAATTTATTTTTCATCTTAATCAATAGCTCATAAAATTATAAGTAATTTTTTTTCAAAATTTCATTCTAAAATTGGGGGGGGGGGGAGTTCATTTCGGTTATGTGCACGATACCAAAAGTGTGCAAAGTTTCACTCTACTAGAATTACTTAAGAACTTTACATATTTTCGCAACTGAATACAGAAGCAAAAATATTTCAGCTAAATGAGTTTCTTTTTAACCCCGACGAAAAGAGACGCCAAAGATTCTGAAAGAAAAGACGCCAAAGGAAAATAAATCTGTGCCAAACGGTCATTAAACATACAACCCTTTAACCATAAGCTCCCCCCCGCAGACCATCCAAATATCAAGCAGGACGAAGGAAAATGTTTCTCGTGCTCTCACTACCGCACACAGGGACATTTTAAGACCGTCCTTTGATATATCCCTCTGTCTGGAAATAAAAATCTAGGTGTATGGGCAGCTTAACAACAAATAATGTCTGCCGTTAAACACAAAGACATTGTAAAGCTATCTCTACCTAGACGACTTGTATTGAACTAAGGAGATCTTCTTTCAGCTTGTTTTGACTATTTTGGGAAACAGACAATCTTCAAGTAATTTAGGAAAAAAATTATAACTTCATAGACAGATGTTCTATAATAAATATTTTATCTTCAGCAATGTTCACGGGCCCCTAACAGTCGCCGGGCCCCAGTACCGTGGTCCCAACTGACTCCCCCTTTGTGGGGGCCCTGTGATAAGCTCTTAATTCCATCATCCTCATGCCATCGTTATTAAAACATCCATTTAAAATATCCATAAAATTAAAATATCCATAAACTAAAATATCCATTTAAAAAATCCATATCGTTCCATCAATTAAAATATAAATATAATAATTTCACCCGATGTATACAATACATCGGGTGAATTATTGAAACCACCATAATTCAATAATTTAAATTTTATAATGACCATATGCTAAGCTCTTAATTCCATCATTTAAAATATCACGTAATTTTCTAACCCGATGCACAATCTCCATGGAAACAGCGTGACGTCCCCGGCTGCGCGTGCATCTGGGAGAAAAATCGGAACTTCGCTGAGAATTCGTCGAGAAATTTAAAATCATTACTTCTTTAAAATCAGGATCGGGCTGCTATTTATAATTATTTCTTTACCAGATTGGGCTTGTAAGAATGCCTGATGTTTGAGCTTTCTAAAAATGTTAATTATTAGTCGAAATTGTCGGTACTTTTTACGATGCGAGAATTTAAAGACGAAAGTTCGTTTTCTTGAACCTAAAGGGACTTTTGTTTTAAAATCTTCAAAAAATATTAGAATTTGTCTCTAAGATTTGAAATTGATATATTTTTACTCGCAATTGTCTGCTCTTTCCGGTCGTGTGATTTGTTTTTTTCTAAGACGTCTGGATGGTGGAGAAAAAAGGGGACAAAACGGTCGAAATCGCATAAAACATTGTCGGTACTTTTTACGATGCGAGAATTTAAAGACGAAAGTTCGTTTTCTTGAGCCTAAAGTGACTTTTGTTTTAAAATCTTTAAAAAATATTAGAATTTGTCCCTGAGATTTGAAATTGATATATTTTTACTCGCAATTGTCTGCTCTTTCCGGTCGTGTGATTTGTTTTTTTTCTAAGACGTCTGGATGGTGGAGAAAAAAGGGGACAAAACGATCGAAATCGCATAAAACATTACATAACAAACAAAAAAATAATTAAAATTTTAAAAATCGGTTTTCACGTGTCACCTCTCTCCCCCCCACCCCAGGTCACCAATTGCCAAATTTCGTAGCTCTGCGACGTGCGGTCGCGGAGCCTATAGTGTATAAGATAAACATACACACACACAGGCAGACATTTATTATATATTGGATCTGGCTTTTGTTAGGGGTGTCTTGCAGTAATTATGATAGAATCTCGTTTTTTTTACAGGAATTGTAGAGTAATTATGAAATGGATTTGTGTAGTATAATTACGATGGGGTCCCACTTTTGCTAAGGGCTGCTCATGCACCAATTACGAATGGAAGCACTTAAATGTTTAAACATTCGTTTATAATTTTTCCAACAGTTGCAAGGCCCCCAGTAGATGTATTTCATAGGCCCGCAAAATGACTGATGGCTTGCTGAGGCATAACTTGTAACATACAAAATAATAAGTAAAAGCACGAAACACAGCTTTTAAAGTGTCCCCCTTCATTACTTGCAGTGGCAAAGCATGACAAAATAATTTGGGGAGACGGAAAAAAGGAGACGAAAATTTGCAAATAAAGTTTCATGCTATATATACCCATGTCCAAAAGTTAAGCATAGTTGTCATTTATGTGAAAATTTCAGGAAATCTACATAGAAATGGAAGAAAACACGATATGCGGGTGTATTGGGGTTATAGAAGAAAACAATGCGAAACAAGTATAATAACGACTTTTATTATCCAAAGAAAAGGGTTGAAAGAAAAAGGGTCACAATACGAGTGTCAATCTCAGTGAAACAGAATCTCAGTGAACAATGTCTCGGGTAGCCACGCATGCTGTACAATGATTTTCCACACTTTCGATGAGTGTTTGGATGAGTTGTGTGCTCAAAGAGTTCCAAATCTCACGGAGAGCCGTTTTCAATCCCGGAACGGAGTTTGGTGGGTAGCGGAGGGCTGCAAAATGTCTCCCGAGCGTATCCCACACTAGCTGAAGTGGCACAACCTTATAGATATAATAACCTTGAAGTCGTCGATCAAGGCCGCACGGTGAGGAGGCGCGTTATAATCCATGAATATGAAATTAGGATCAACAGCACCTCGAAACAATCGACAGTAGGCTCAAGGACTTCGTGTCTATATCTTTGACTGGTAACCGACCCCGTGTCAAAGATGTGGCGGTTTGTGCGGCCTACCATGATGCCTGCCCAGACCATGACTCCCCCAAACGGAAAACGATGTCTTTCCGTTATGTTTCCCGGGTGAAAACGTGTTCCACGTTCTCTCCAGATCGTGGTACGACGAGAATCAGTGTGCAGACTAAACCTGGACTCGCCACTGAACATGGCATTACCCGACTGTTGTCCACTCCACTGCTGATGTTTCAAACTCCACTGTAAACGCGCGCATTTCTGTGTAGACGTCAGGGGGATGCAAACTGCTGGTCGTCTGGCATAGAAACCAACGTGTCCGAGTCTCCTGTAAATAGTTTGTATCGAAACAGTGACTCCTATGGCGGATGTCTTGGCTGAACCCAGTTGTCTGGCAGAACGGTTCCTCTGATGTCGCGCAGTTATCACTAAATATCGATCTTTTCGAGGGGTTGTTACCTTTGGTCGACGGGTAACATCTCCAGTGGTTTGGAACCTCTGCCATAGTCTGGGGATCACACACTGAGGCACATTCAGAATTCAAGACGCTTCGGTTTGGGATAAACAGGATTCCAGCATTCCAATAATTCGTCCCTTCAAAAACATGTCCAGTTGGCATCTTTGACATCTTTCGTCCTTTTTGATTGTTAACAGCGCTCCATACCATAGCAACTGGGAAATTTTACCTCAACTGGCCATGCCGCTCGAGGTCGTTTCATACTCGTTCCGACGTGCGCCGGTGCTTTGCGCCTGTCGACTGAACTGTTTTGCATATGCACAATGATTTACCTTCGTCCCACGATTCTACACAACTGATTGTGAACCATTGTCATTAACTCCGAATTTTTCGCATTTTACGAATTATGCTTAACTCTGGGGCATGAGTGTAGTTTAGCTAGGTTACAAATGAAATAAAAATATACGTTAAACTTCTGATAATTAGGACTTCAGCGGTTTCAAATTAATATATATGTAGGAATATCGGATGTCGAACTAATATGGGATAAAAAGTGAGAAAAATTAATTTAAAATAAAATAATGGAAAAAAAAAGTGATATTTTTTGCCCCAAGCGTTATTAGACTGAATTGCACTGTGCAGTACGTGAAAAAACATTTACATTAATTAAAAAAATATGAGGTAAACTTTAATGAACATAAATCTGCATATAAAAGCATTTAGTCTATTACAGGAGACTATTTCAGTACAGCCGAATGAACCTGAACAGTGCTGCCAACAGAATTTTGGGCCCCTACTGCACCAATTTTATAAATTTTGTTATGGTTTGAAAAGCCATACAGGATATTTCAAAAATATGATTACATGCTTTATTTCCTTAAATACTAATCATAGACATATACTTGCAGTTACAAAGTTTCTTAAAATAAGGAGTAGAATTTTAATGAAAGCAGTTTCAATTCTGTGGGTGGCAATTTTGGAGAAATGAAAAAATATAGCTTTTCACATGTGTCACATGGGGTAAAATTTCAAATCAGTAGAATATTTTTGATGTTAGTTAAAATAAAAAGTTCTAAATTCTTAAAAGTATGAAGATATTAACAGTAACTAGTGTATTTTCCTTAAGGAGACTATTTCAGTACAGCCGAATGAACCTGAACAGTGCTGCCAACAGAATTTTGGGCCCCTACTGCACCAATTTTACAAATTTTATAAATTTTGTTATGGTTTGAAAAGCCATACAGGATATTTCAAAAATATGATTACATGCTTTATTTCCTTAAATACTAATCATAGACATATACTTGCAGTTACAAAGTTTCTTAAAATAAGGAGTAGAATTTTAATGAAAGCAGTTTCAATTCTGTGGGTGGCAATTTTGGAGAAATGAAAAAATATAGCTTTTCACATGTGTCACATGGGGTAAAATTTCAAATCAGTAGAATATTTTTGATGTTAGTTAAAATAAAAAGTTCTAAATTCTTAAAAGTATGAAGATATTAACAGTAACTAGTGTATTTTCCTTAAGGACTTAGGTTTCAAGTCTCTTTTCCCTATTATTTTTAAACATACTTGTTTTTTAAATATAAAGTCTTTTTTTTTAAATCTGACAGTACACTTAGCAAACATACACATAATTCAATAGTATATGTATTAGAATTTTTATTCCGAATATAATATCTTAGCAAGTTTTTTTTTTTTTTTTTTGATACTAAAAAAAAGCAAAACAACTGTGTATAAGAAAGCATATTACAGAATCAAAATTTATATATTTTCTCCCCCTGAATTTATTTTCAGCACATATATAGATACATAAACGTATCATATATATCATTTAGAAAAATTTGTTGCTATGCTACACAGGTTGAATCAGTTTGCTAAATATGCTAAGAAAAATTAGTCTAAAACTGTAAAAAAAAAAAAAAAAAAAAAGAAAGGGGTCACATGCTGCTATCTATGTACTTTTCCCACAAAGTTAAATGTACAAGGATTACTCTCATGTTGATTAAACACAAAAATGACACAATGATGATTAAATTATAAGGATTATTGTATGGCTAATCCTCTGCTTGAACTACATGCAAGCACTTTCATTAAGAGAAAATATGGCAACTAGAGTTAAGCTTGAGCATAGACTAGAAAGTAATAATAAATGGATTTATCGATTTAGGTTACTTTATATTAATATTTTCTTTTGTTTTTGATGAAATGTTTAACAAAGCAGACTTATGAAAATTCTGCAGGTAAGTATATGGAACTTTATAATTTTAACTAGTGAAATTAGGTAAAGAATATTTTACTGTTTTTGGTAAGGAATATTTTATCAGGAACTTCTGCTCTGTAGGGCTCTTGTAAAAAGTTGAAATTTGAATTTTATTAGAAATATTACTGACAGAGTTGAAACTGTTTTATCAAAATTCTGCACTTTATAAGAAACTTTGTAACTGTAAGTAAATGTTTAGGACATAAAACAAAATAATTTTTAAAGTAACTGCTTAGAATGTCACTTAGAATCAAAAGAAATTTTAAATAACATACTGCATAAATAAAGAAACAGTTAAGTGTAAATTCCATTTTATTTTTCATATAAAATCACCAAGGCACTTAAGTTTTATTTCACATAACAAGTTCTACGTTTAAACTACACCAAAACACAGTAAGATAAGAACCAGAGCACCAAAAACTTTGCAACAAATATAATAAATGTATAATTAGAAACAGGAAGAACAATAAATGATAACAAATTCAGGTAATTGCAAAACTACACTATCACTTCTTATCACTTTCTAAACAATTAAAATTTTGAATAACTTAAATACACAAAGAATAAGCATTGCAGATATCACATTTTTAGTACTAATTCATGCATTGCTTATAGGAAGCAATACACCTCAAAATAAATAAAGTAGAACACAATGTATTCACAATAAAGTTAATATTTAGGATAGATCTAGACTAATTTAGGGATAAGGATGATTTGCTTATAAATTTAAAATTTACATTTTGATTTATAAAAGTTGATCTTAAAAGTATCTTTATAAATACTGATGCAGCTCTGCGGCTGATTGCTCTTACCCACATCTTTTTTCGTGTACTTTAATACTTTGTTCGTACTTATAATTTCCAAATGAATTAAATTCAATCCAATCCTCCTGATCAATTTGATACTAGTATTGACTTGTACTATGGAAGCACACAATGGTGTAAAAAGTTAGTGAAGAAATTTTTTTTAAATGTATTTTCATTTTTTGCATTGTGTAACTTTAGTATTGTAATTATTTTTATTTTATCTAGCTACAAATTTCTACAATTAAAATCCCCCAGGAGACAAATAAGTACAATATAATACAGAATCAGTAACTCCATGTCCCAATCACAATCAAGCCTTTTCAAGGACTTTCAATGACTTTACTTCTTATCTTACTTGTTTTTGTAAAATTTATGCAACAAAAGGATTAAAGAGGCTTTAGCTATCAAACATGTAATTATTTTTTAAAAATTAAACAATCTGCGGCAGCAAAGGCATCTGATCAAGGATGCTTGGAACCTGTACCCGAATTATAAGAACGGAGCCGAAGCTAGCTTTTGCTCTATGATTATAATGTCGGTCTTGTAAACACCAGGTCCCTGGTTCGGGCCTGGTAACATCCTTTCCGCTACAATGATAACTGGACGTTTGAACAACGCAACCTTCTCACGCCAACGATCTCTTAACACAAGATGGCAGCACCACACGAAGTCAGAGGCCTTGCAACTCCCTTCCTGGTTGACCACGACTGACGTCACGCCCGAGGCAACACACCTCCCGGCCTTCAGCCCCTCAACTGAGTCTTGGATGAGGACATGCGGGTGTTTTCTGGAATGGCACCCCCCCTTTCGCCGAAATTCGACCTGGGCTCTTCATCAGGTAGGGGAGTGTGCAGCAGCAAAGACAACTGATCAACAACTGATCAAAGATGCTTGGAACCTGTACCCGGATTATAAGAATGGAGCCGAAGCTAGTTTTTGCTCTATGATTATAATGTCGGTCTTGTAAGCATGAGGTCCCGAGTTCGACTACCACATTCAATGAAAGAAGCACTAGAAGCATATCAGTGAGGTATGTGCAGCAAATTTGGTGTTGATGGGATATGGCAGCAGAAGACTGATTCGAGCACCACATCATCAGCTTCAGTGCATCACCTGGGCTCGAGAACACATGCAATGATCCCTAGATGACTGGAAAAAGGTAGTGTGGTCTAAAGAGTCCCATTTCCAGTTGGTACAAGCTGATAGTCACATTCAGGTGTGTAGCAAACCATATGAGTCTATAGATCCAACTTGTCAACAAGGCACTGTGCAAGCTGGTGGTGGTTCCATAATGGTTGTGGGGAGTGTTTACTTGGCATGGATTGGATCCTCTGGTCATACTGAACTGGTCATTGGCAGGAAATTGAAATGTTCAGCTGCTTGGTGACCATTTGCAGCCGTTTATGGACTTCACTTACCATAATAATGATGAGATAGATGTTCCAGAATGATAATGCTCCATGTCACCGGGCCCATACTGCTTGCAATTGAATTGAGGAGCATTATGGACAATTCCAGCACATGATTTGGCCACCTAGATCGCCAGACATGAACACCTTGGAGCATATCTGGGATATGATTGAAAGAGCCACTTGTGCCCCAATTCCAGCACCTACCATAACCACACAATTATAGGCTGCTATTGAGACAGCATGGCTGAACATTTCTTCTGGAGACTTCCGACTAGTTGAGGCCATATCATGTCAAGTTGCTGACCTTTGCCGAGCTAAAGGGGGCCCAACATGATATTAGAGAGGTATCCCATGACATTTGAGTGTAGTCTTTTGAGTGTAGTCTTTTAGAAGCTCGGATATTTGCAAATGTCAAGGTATCCCATGACATTTGAGTGTAGTCTTTTGAGTGTAGTCTTTTAGAAGCTCGGATATTTGCAAAAACTAATCATCTGAATTTGATGTTGATTAATGCATATTAGGGCATATTATGCATTCAACTATTTTTTTATAAATGTGTATCACCAAAATTAAAAAATTTCAGTACTACCAACAAAGATATATTTTGTATACAAATAGGAAGTCAAGATTATATACTTAATTAAATTGTCATATACTTTTTTGTTTCTAACAAAAAAAAAAATTAAAAATAATAAATATTATCAAATGCTATTAACAAAATGATATCATATGGTACGTGTGATTGTTTAACAGAAATTAGTTTTTTTTTATATCTGGTTCTATTTTACTTTATGTCAAACATAAATTTGGCCCCAAGTCAAATTTTGTTCTATATTTGTTTTTAAAGTACAGCATAGAAGAAAATCCTGCTTCACATTAGAACAAAATGGTATTAAAAATATAATTGCTGTTTCTGAAATGTATTTAAAATCTTTTATCTAGCAGTTAAGTAAAGGATTGACTAAGGAGCTAAGACAGAAGACAGTATATACATTGTAGCCGATCAATGTCGACTAGTATAGCAATCCAGGAGAAAGGAGTATATTCCAACTTCCTAAATAGCAAAGGGCAGTAATAAACAGTATATGCTTCCCTCACTCTATGCTAGTTACCCACAGTTGACGCAACCACACAACTTAAAATTAAAAATAAATATTATTGAACATAAACACTAATTTTGGATGGTAAAAGTTTGTACTGTTTACTGGTGGTATATACTATCCATGTACCACTAGTCATCTTCTTGAAATTATTTTGGCTCTAGCACATTTTCTTCCTTTTCTTCCTTATATATATATATATATATAATATCGGGCAGATTTTTTAATCATTAAAACAAAAATTATAATAGCATAAAAGCAAATTATTTTCCAAAGTTCAAAATATTCACTTGCAAAACAAAAAATTGCTCCGTTTGAATAATCTGGATAAATAAAATTCTGGATAATGTATTAAAATCTGTATTATGAAATTAAAAAAAAGCAATTTGAAACCATTGGCTAGCTACATTTTCTATCCTAATATATATCAAAATATAAAGGTGATTCAAATTTACTGTGCTTACATAAAATATGGTGAAATCTGATTAATACCAATGCTAGATGCATACTGGAATTAATACATTGTGAATATAACAGTTTAATTACATACAGTCAAAATTACACTATATAACAATTCATTAAGGGTATACTGTGTACATTCAAAGTTACAAAGATAAAGTACATAAAAGCATTTCCCAGAGCAAAGTATTCAGTAATTTAATAGTAAAAACATTTAAGTGCAAATTACCTAAAAGTATGCAAGTAAAATTTACTTGAGAATTTTATATTTCAAATTGTGCAGCAAGCAATTTAATTAAATGGCTAAGATTTGAAATCTATATAAATAAAATTGAAAATCTGTCTGTCTGTCTGTTTGTCCTGTCATCACGGGAGAACGGCTGAACCGAATTTGCTGAAATTTTGTGGGTAGCCTAGAAATAATCCCACTTAAAATTTAGTCCATGTTTGGAGTTCCTACGATCAGTGGTTCTCGAGATATTAGTAAAAAATGAAATTTTCGTTTGTCTCATCATCACAGGAGAACGGCTTAACAGAATTTGATGAAATTTTGTGGATAGCCTTGAAATAGCCCCCCATAAATTTAGCCCAAGTTTCAAGTATCTAAGACCAGGGGTTGTTGAGATATTAATGAAAATCAAAACTTTTTTCTAGGAGTTCTACTCTAACTCCTTAGTTTATCTAAACGAAAAGCTTGAAAATCGTTTGAAAGTGAATTAAAACTTTATCTCTGAGTTTGATTGGAGATTTTTTTGCGCTAATTAGTCACTTTCTGAAAACATGAATTGTTTGAAACATGATTTAAATGATAAATCTATCTCCATGGTTTATTTTTCACAAGCTTTTACTGAACAATGAAAAGTATAAAGAAATCAAAATGGCTATTTAATTTCACAGTTTATGAGGAAGATTCTATCTTATATCATGTTGCTCAGAAAAGCAATTAAATTAAATCTGTCTGTTAATTTTAATAATTATTTTTTCGATTTGAATAATAAATAAATGGATTTAAAAATATATTTTAGAAAAGAATGATTTGATTTTTCTTATAGCATTTTTGACTGGATAATATCAATTACTGTCTTCAGGTTTAAACGTTATTATTATTGATATTTTCGGGGATTATTGATTCAGGGATTATTGATATTTTCAAGTTATTATGCAATTGTTTTATTATGACAAAATTTGTTTAAACTCATATATTGTACATTGTACGAATAATCTTCAACAAATGCACTATACCTTTTAATCTACGAGAATATAAGTAGTACAGGTACATTGGCATATGTTTTGATATATATTGGCATATATTGGAATCAATTACGACCTTCTGGTATAAAGAGTATGGGGATTATTGATATTTTCAATTTATTACGTCATCTCTTTTATTTTGGCAAATAATTTTGAGACTGATATTGTAATACGGGTAATCTTCTACTAACACACTGGGATATTTTCTAATCTGCGACAATATAAGTAGTACGGGATTACATATATTGATTCAATTCCTTTTATTTATTTATTTTTTTGTAAATTTGCTTACAAAAGGGGCCCAGGATGTATTATTCTTCAGATCTGCCCGTGAAGATAATTTTGTATAGTGAGAACAGATATTCTTAAACTTCTCTTTAAGAGCAATAAATTTAATATTTTAACAGAATTTGCACATGATTGCGAATTATAAGTTTCTTTATATTATATACTCCGTACGAAGAACGGGTATGCTGCTAGTGTATATATATTGCTGACCCACCAAATTTAAGACTTGTTTGGTAAGTTGCAAATTTTATACTTTATTCTTGATTTGTTGGGGGAATAAATACTAAAAAATGTTTGACCTATTGATGGGAATTAATATTTATTAAAATATAAATAGAAAATACAATTTTGAAAATATAGATATTTTAATTACATTCTGGTCACAATCTATATTAATACTATTTACCATAGAAATCCATTGATCTGACCTTCCCGAGAAAGCCCCCCCCCCTTTTTTTTTCTCATGCTAATTTGAAATTCTGAAAAATCAACCTCTCTTAAACACTGAAAAAGAAAACTTTTCTTTGTCATTAGATAAAATAAATTTATTGCTAAAAATATACTTTGTATCTTTTAATTGAAAATTTTGGTAAGCCTCCACCTCTCCTCTACATACTCAGTGTTCCTACATCACATTTAAGGGGGTGAATTGATGGAATTTCTTTTTAGCTGAAAATTCCTAGTAAGCACTCCCTACATTTTCTATAATTTTCAGTTGTATTTGAGGGGTGAATTGACAGAATTCTATGGTACTTTTTAAAATACTTTCTTACACAATGTTAAAACTTTTAAAATGCTTTTATTTGAAATATACCTCTCAAATTTCTTTATTATTAACCCAAAGTATATATAGATTAAAATATTTTAACAAATATTATAATATAGAAAAATATACATATAGAAAAATATAAGCTAAATATAAGTAATATAAACTAAAAAAGAAAACATTTCTGAACACAAAGTGTTATTTATTTATTTTATTTTTTTGGGGGGGGGGGGGGGGGGGGAGGAGAGAGGTGCACAAAACACTTACAGATCTTTAAATCTACCCAAACTTTTATGTGCTATAGATCAAGTCTGAGTCTGTAACTCACATGTTGTTTGTTCCCTAGTTTACATACTAAGTTCTACAAAAATTTACACAATACTTCAATTCTCCCCTAAAATTTAGAGATTTTAGACACCGGAAAAGCTTGCATAGAATAAAGATACTAAACATATTTAGATTAAACCAATAGAAATAATAAAATCAGAACAAATTCTTCCATAAATTTTTAGACATTTTCATAACTTTTCAATGCAGTATAAAATACTCATTAAAACATATTTTCTGATCATTAAAGTGAGCATTTTCCCTCTTGTTACATGTTTCAGACTTATGGAAATAAGTGCTAAAATTCTGACTCATTTACTTGTTTAAGTTTTCCTTGCTATTTTCCCCCCAGTACCTAAACTAAATTTGTGAGATGATGCAAGTTGCAAGAAGCATGTATATGTCTTGATATAAAACGTTACTTCTAGGCCTAGAAACTTGTGCCATTTTTTAAATCAGAGGCAATTATTTGAGCATGTGCCCAAAATATAAAATACAAAAAAATATATATCGTAATTATTTACAAAAAACTGCTCCAAAATCCTAATATTTAAGAATTTATTAAACACAAATATATTAAGTTTTGGCCTAGAAAATCTATGTTTTATATACAATAATAATTTTAATAAAACTACAGATCTTATGCACAAACTATTTGAAAATTAAAAAAATAGCATTTCAATTATATATTGAAAAACAGGACTATCGAAGACATATTTGCTTCATGAACATGCATATGTGTTACCATCTAGGATTTCATTTAAAAACTAAACTTCTACAGGCAGGTGCAAAGTTTTAGCTCATTTGTTTACAAAAGTTATTGCCAAACAAGTAACTGCAATAAAATAGTGACCACTAGCTATGAGCAGCACTACAGCTAGATGCTAAAAACAAAAAAATTTGTGCTTTTAAAAAACTCCATACACTAATTACGATTTCTAGTATTTATTGAAACACCATACGTACAGTCAGGATTTCAGAGAAGGAGAGGTCAATGCTCTGTTTAATTTTCCAATATGGAACCTATGGAGAAGCAATGTAAATTTTTTTGGCAATGAGGGGGTTTAGCTCTCTACCCCCCCCCCCCACACACACACACACAACTGAAAAGCATAATGCACATATTACATAAATATAAAATATATTAATTATTAAAGTAACAATAACGTACAGTGAATATTGAAAAATTAAACAATGTAATTAAGTGCAGCATACAGCTGTTTAAAGGATCCTTTTCGTTAGAAGTAAAAAAACAATGCTAAAATACTTTCCCACTGTTGAAACAGCTGTACTTTTACAATGATGAAGGGGATCCAACATATCCTTGAAACAGCTATATGTTGCATTCTAACATAATTTATGCCTAAGTTTTGCAGTCTTGTGTATATACCTATTTCTTACATATGTGCACATTTTGTTTTCTCGATTCCATATTTTTTGGTCCTTTTAGTGCACACGATGGGGAATCTATTATAACCCCAAAACAACTGAATGCTGCATTATATCTCAATTTCTTAAAAGCACAAACTTCTCACTTTTTATCAACTATGTTTAACTAATAAAATAAAAAATTTTACAAATTAAACATGAGAAAACTGTAACACTTTTCTCCATATATTAATTTGAACCACGAAGCAGAAATAAAAATTGCCTCTAATTTTTTTAAACATAATAGCTAGCACACTACGAAATATTGCACTACAAAAAGCTGTGACACATGGCTAAAAATTATTGATATACAAGTAAGTTATAAGGTAATGATAACAAAATTGAGACCATACTATGAAATTTTTACTTGTTGGAAATTGAAATATTTACACTAAAAATACAATACCTATGATAAAAAATACTGTAAAAAATCACTTATAATTGGAATGATCAGTCACAAAATGCTATTTAAAAATAATGACACATGCTTACAAAATATTGTGGCCTGACTTTAAAAGTACAAAATATTATGGATTTGCAGTTTTGCTTTAAAATGAACTATGCAATTTCAATTATGTAATATATATATATATATATATATATATATATATATATATATATATATATATTATATATATATATATATAACATATATATATATATTACATGTATAACAATTAAGACATTTTATAATTGTTTGGAATGTTTTAAAAACTATACTCATATCAACAAAATGTATACAGTGTTGCTAACTTACATTTCCATATAAATCAAAAGGACAAACAAATAAATGAATTATTACCAATAAAAAAGTCAAATATTATACAAAGTATACAATTTGGCCATTTACATGCCTAATTAGAAAAAAGAAAAGTTACTGTACTACAGAAATAAGCAAAATAGTGTAAATATAGTGGGATGTAAGAAGCTATATCTATAGTTATATTATATTAAAATAGGAGAAATAGAGTATCACAGAATGTAACAAAATGCAAGGTTCTTTCAATGTGTTATACAAATCATATTCTTACAGTGTTATGAACAATAATTATGAACTAATAAATTTGAGAATCAAACATCTTAAAATTCTAAATATTCAAACTCAATAGGCTGAGAATATTTTCTGGGTATAAAATTAGAAAACTCATAGAAAGTGTCGGATTCTATTTCAAATCTGCTCCCTAGATGGTACTGCACAATTGTTACACATTTACCATTGCATCACAAATGTACAGTGCCATCTAAGTAGCAAATTTGAACTAAAATCCAAGACTTTTTCTGAGTTTTATGATTTAATACCCAAAAAATATTCTCAGCCTATCAGACATAAATATTTAAAAAAGTGAGTTGTCCGATTATCAGAATTCAGGAAAAGAGAACAAAGGTTAAATGTATGACCTAATAAGTTCCAGAGGTTTATAACATTGAAACTAACATGGGAAGAAACAATTATTTCAAATGGTAGAAATTACAGGATGTAATGAAAATATATAATGTATGAATAAGACCAATAAATATGTTTTGAAGATATTATGTATCATAATCAGTCAAATTTTATACAAATTAGAAATTCCAATATATCAATTAAAAAAAAATTGTGAATCTTGCTCTTTAAAAACTGTTTTGAGGTAGAGAAAGTGAAATCTTGTTACAAATTTTATTAAACAGAATCTTGTTTTACAGCAGAAGTACAATAACAAAAAATGCACAGGTTCTTTTACAAAAGAGAAATTATTTTATATTTCAAATTTCTCTCTAATAGTGGTATTAGATATAGTCAGGTGAGCCTGAGTCAGTCAGTACACAATGGTACATACATAGTGATTAATATTTATCTGGTGAGTACCAGTTGCTAAATTGCAGAAAATATTTTAAATCCTATGTTGAAAACATTTGCAAAAATAGAATGTGATAAACTTTATGAACAATGAAGAAATTTATAAATAAAAATAAATATTCACTTATTATTTCACAACATATAACCTGGGAATAAAAAAATGGCATTTAAAAAAATTGCACTAGTTATTAAGGTTGAGTACAGGTTTTTGTAGCTCTCCATTGTATAGAACAGAAAACAAAAGAATATGTCAATAAATCAGCTAAATAACAAACAGCTTCAATAAATTTGTACAAAAATATTTGAGATTCTACCATGCAAATAGAACAACAAGTTTACACTCAATTTAAAAGAAGATATCTGGTCTTATCAGAATGGCTTATTATACAAAATGCAACCTTTTCTTGTCAACTTCAATTTAAGTTTCAAAAAATTCATTTTTTCTAATATTAAAAACTTGTCCAGAGATCACATAAAATCACTGATTAATTATGTGAAAATAATCATGACTACTTTTTGGTAAGGTGAAAATTTCTAATTTTTTTTTTTTTTTTTTACATATACGCATTAAAATATTTTAGAATGTAAATACATCAGAATTCATATATATATATTTAATATTTTGATAAAAATATGAATTTAGAACTATGTGATAAACTTATAAAGGAGGTGAACCAGGGCTCCCCATAATCAAATATGGAGGAGGCCCATGATAAATGTTTGTAGGGGGGCCTACAATTTCTAAGGACAGTCTTGCATGAACCACTGACCACAATCTTATGATAAGAATTCTACCACCTGAGCTATTTGGGACATGACAGAACCATATTTTTCTTCTTAATTTGACTGAAACCTACAGTTTAAAAAAATATTTTAAATTACCATGAATATTCATGCATATTCAAGGCTCCTACTCTGTACTAGGATTTTAAATTAATTAAGGTGTAACTAATATATTCTGTAGTTTGGTATTCAAATGTTTGAAATATTTCCTGAATCTACTTGTCAGTTTTGCTGTATTAATAATTCCAAAACATGGAAGCATATCTTTACTAGTTGTTCTATGTATATACGCTACAGAAATGAATATATATCATACATGTCTAATTGTGATAATTTTGCAGCATTTACTGAAAATTTTCTCAAAACATGTCAAATGACTGTATTATATTTTTCATGTATGTATTGCATTTTTCATTTTTTTTTCTTTTGTGGTTGTCCAGTTGCCCCTCAATACAATAAACTTATATTTGGCAATGCTCTGGGAACTGGGATTTGAATCTGGATCTTAAAGATCCGAAGGTAAGAGCTTTAACCATTCAATTCTCCCTTGTAGCTAGTGCAAATCTTGAGAGCAGGGTCTTTTCATATAATGCGTTAAGTCATTTTAGCTTGTAATATAGGTCAAGTGACATGAGAACTGGAGTGGTTCAGTTGTACTGCTTTTTAATCCATCCCTAGTATTACTGGGAAAACAGGGTTAAACATAGTAAAGTTAAAAAAAAAAAAGACATTTTTCACATGAACAATCTCATATTCTGATTGTGATTAATAATCAAATATGTATAAAAGAGTATAATTGTATGTAAAACAGAAATATATTAAGCATTAAGTAAAATGTAGGAAGTTCTAGTCTAGTAAGTATAATGAATAGGAACTTTTGCTTGGCAATAACAAATATTTTATAGTAATAAAAATACTATATTATAAAACAATATACGGATCTGGTGAGTATTAGTTGCATACCATAGTAAACATAGTATAGTTGTATTACTATAGTAAATAGTTGCATAGATACTATAGTACATATAGTATACATATAACTACTACAGATGCATATTATAGTAAATATATAGTTGTAAATTGTAGTTAATATATTATAAGAAACAATTAAATATTGAAGAAAAATAAGTGGAAATAAAAGTAGAATTATGTTTTTAGTAATGAGTTTCATATTCAAATATGCAACATATTCACATATGGCATGGTATTTTGGGTAATTCCAAATGTTGATCATATACTGTAGTTAGTTTTAGAATGTTAAAATGCAATGCAGCAAAATTGATTGAATAAAAAAAAAATGCAAATGATTTAGAACAAATTTAAGAGATTAAAAACTTATATCATAGATTCTAGTTTTCTTCCATTGAATAATAATATTAATTAAAAAAATGTGTATTGGATGAAGCAAATTTTGAAGCATTTAATATTTGATACAATCTGTATGGATTAGTTGTGTGTGCTAAGCATAAAATATTATATGAAGGCTTCTTTAATTTGCTTTTTTTGTATTTATTTTATTAAATGTTTGCAATTTAAAGTGTAGCACCTTATAGTTCGTGAAATTACAACCAACTATTAAAATATCATTGTAAAAAATATCTTTTAGTGGTGGGGCTATATGATACTGCAATTTAAAATCCTGAAAATTTTAGAAGACAAATACAGAAATAGTTCAAAAAATGGGAAGTAAATACATATATGCATTTTAACATTCTATAAGTAAGCAATATATCCTTAATTTATAGCCAAAAGCAAAACATTTTATTAATAAAAGATAGATGCATTTTACAATTCTGACACTCATATTTTTATTTTGTAATTCTTCATTTATCAATTTCATATATTCCAATAGTTTTGAACCAGTGAAACATTTATATTATTTTTTTCAAGTAAAACTCTTTATAGTTTGATAAAATAATGTATTATAATAAAAATATTGCAAATGCAATAGAGATACAGTATTAAATTAAAAGCATATAAAATTTTCAATGTGCTCATAACAGATATTAAATATTATATTCTACTAGTGTATAATAGTGATAAGTGTGAACCTTACCCACAAATCCTTTTCCCAAAAATTATACCCAATACACCACAGTCATTTTGTTGTGCATGGATTAAAAGAGAATAAAGTATCACAACCTTCATAAAACCCAAAATTTACATAAGTAACATCCACCTTAAATATGTACAAATGACTACATAAAATGTGTAAAAGCGCTTGCAAAATTCAGTGTAACCAATAGCTTAACCAGTAATATTGAATGATGTACTACTTAACAACAATTTCTTTGAAAATCCATTTCTGTCCACTGGATGCATTATTGCAAGTTTGAAGTTTAAGCTCCCCTTTGTGATGACTAAGTTCTAAGCACTTGCGATGTAATTTATGATATAGTGCCTTGGAAGACTGAAAGAACAGATAAAACAAAATAAATGCATGAATCACAATAAATAAAAATCTGATGTGGGCAGCACATGACTTTCCCTGCAGACTTATATTAACGTTCTCTTTATTTTAACTAAATTTATTTCACTTTTAATTCAACTTTCGTATTCATTCGATAAGCGGGATTATTTTCAAAGGTGGCGTAGGGAAAGTACGAAAAACTAAAATATCTCGAGAATGGCTAGTCCTAGTGTGATGGGGTTGGTCTTATTCTTTTCATCGTTAAAAATTACGTATTAAATCAGCATTTAATGGATATATTTGAGTATACCCAGTTTTTTATTTTAGATTTTCGCAATTTTTGCGGGCCATTTTGCAAAAAAAGGCAGATAATTTTTTTCTGAATCGTACCAAAATCTAATCAGCACCAGGGTGACCTATACGTGACTCATCTACCGAATTTTGTGAAATTTGGTCCATTAGTTTTTCAGCTACAGTGGATACAAGCTTTTGCGGGCCATTTCACAAAATAGGCAGGTTCTTTAATTCCGAATCGTACCCAAAACTAATCAGCACCAGCCCCGCTTACAAGTGACTTACCTACAAAATTTTGTGAAATTCGGTCCATTAGTTTTTTAGTTAGAGTGGATACAAAATCTGCACAGACAGACACACAGACACACACACAGACGTCACGCTAAAAATGGTTTTTTCGTATTCTTGAGGTCTCGAAACGTGTAGATCCGTCGAAAACTCGAGTTGCGATTTTCGGCATGATTTCAATACTTTCCCTATACATTACCATGTATTGCAGGGAAAGTAAAAGTGCTGCTTGTGAGAATATAACTTCCTAATACTTCTTTGAAGAAAGCAGGAATTAGAAAATTAGGTGGTTAAATGATGAATTTTTCTTTACCTACCAAGTCCTAGCTGTTTCTTAGCATCTGCTGAGAGCACATTGCTTTGGATGTTCCATTCTTTCGCTTTGATGTGAGAGAGCAGAGGCCTCTTTATTGGCCTGTGTTGATATGTTTATGGTTTCCATTTCAATGGCTGATACCATCCACTAATGAATTCTCACTTTGGGTGTTCTAACTTTGTTCGAATGTCACTTTGCCTGCCAAGTTATTTCTTAGTGTCTGTTAAAAGCACACTGTTTTTAATGCTCTATTCCTTTGCTGTTGTGTGTGTAAGTGAAGGCCCCTTTATCAGCCTGTGTTGATATGTTTATGGTTTGGTTTCCATTTTAGTGGCTGATATCACCACCTACTAGTGAATGTTCACATTGGGTGTTCTAGCTCTGTTAGAATGTTCCTTTGCTTGCCAAGTCACAGTTGTATTTTAGCATTTGTTATGAGCACACTGTTTCTGACCTGAGAAAGAGTTCCCAAAATACTCTAAAAACAACTGTTTCCACCTAATAAGTATTAAAACGTTATAAATGCATGAATGTTAAGACAGTGTTTCCCAAACATTCAACATCTGTGTATGCTTTTCATACATAAATCATTTCTCAAACATAGGTTGAGGCAAACCTACAATAGTACTTCAGTGTTACTTCATGTAAAGTTAGAAAATCAGAAACGGGAAGGAATTTCAAAAATTCAACATAATTTGTATTGGGTGAAATAGAAATAATTTCATTATATTCTACAAGTCATGTGAAGGCTAATTTGCTGATTTACATGTTGCACAAAATAAGTTTGAATGATAGTACACCCTAAACGGTACTGTCCTTGAGCCAGAACTTGGTAGTTCATGCTAGATGCATAATATATTTGAAAAGATTGGTAAAATTAAACCAGTATGATGCCGGAATTTCTTATTTCACCACAAAATAAATCTGCTTTCTTAAAAAAAATAGTTTTTATGCGGCATATTCACTGGCTTAGATTATGTTAAGAAGTAACCTAAGGTATATAGATATACTAACATAAAAAGTTTACAAAAATGTTTGGTTGAAATTTTACAGCCAAACTGTAGTTACTTTCTGTATGATTAAACCTTGTAAATGTTTTCAATGTAATAAACATACACAATGAAAGAGAATACAGAAATAAAAACAAAGATTCTATATCTGACCTGTCTTGTAAGCATTAGCTTGTTAAGAAATACATTCTGTTGCAAAACAATATATGCATCCATAAAAATTTGAGAGACAGTCACAAAATTCAACATGCAGATGTCATTTTAAAAGTTATGCAAATGATAAAACTTTCAGCACTAATGATGTTATGGGGATCATGCAACGTGCATGAGAACAATGCATAATGTAGCATTTAAAATGACTGGTATTCTCATGCATGGGTAATTGGAACAGGATTTTCTGCTTTAATACTACGTAAGTTGCTAAGTTACGTGCTAAGTTGTGTACAAAGATGCCTTTGAAATGTACTCGATGGTGCTATGAACAATTGTTGGATTTAGAAAGGGGTTGCATCATAGGCCTAAGGGAAGCTGGTTGGTCTAACAGACATCAGTTGCCATCTTGGTCAGAGTGATATAATTGCTTGGTGTTGGCAATTGTGAATCAGAGAAGGTACATCACAGAGGCTTAGGATGCCCCAGACAGACAACTGCTGAGAGGATTATGCAGCCAGGAGAGGAGCTACGTCCACACCAATGGTATTGCTATCAGCTATTGGAAGAACTAGTCTTGTCCAGGCTTCCTATTAACAATTCCAGAGTCTTGAAATTGTTTGCAGAGGGCAGAGACTGTCTGACATGAAACATTCAGTCTGAAGTGAAACATTTGACACTTGCCCAGCCTCTAAACGGCTGATAGCTTGCCACCTCAAAGATTCTTCTAATGAATGATAGGATCCATAAAAAACTGTTTTGAGTTGTTAAACACAGGAGTAAAATCCTGAATGACAGAAGTTCGCAGGGAAACATACTTTGTGCACAGCACTTGTCCCTTCTTTGGATAACATAATGTCATTATTTATATATCAGAAACAGTTTGATAAAAATGGATTGAATAATTATAATTAGGTTTGCCTTTTGTTCATTTCCTTGAAAAATAAATCAGATTGTTTGGGCATTTCATGAAGTATCATTTTTTTTTTATGTATGTAAAGATTATTTTAGACATCAGCATACATATTAACTCTTTTTCTACTATACAGGATGTTTAAAAAAACTGAATATCAAAAAAATTTTTTAACCGTTGGTTCAAAAACTTTGAATGAGTAGACACATAGTTGCAATTGTAAAAATGCTTTACATAAGGTAGAACATTATGCAATAGTAATTTACATAATGTGAAATATTTTTGAAAAAAATTAAAAGAATTAAATTTTTATATAGCCTATTTAGTGAGGAAAAGTTAAATTACAAAAATGTTACCCATGCTTCATTTAGCCAAATTATATAAAAAAAATTGAATCTCAAAAGTGTAAATTTAAGATGAAATAAGTTGTTAAACTTCCTGATTTAGACCAGTTTATCGTGGCTTCTTGATACACTTGTAATCACGTAATTTAGGAATCCAGGGGATGTTTAGAAATTGAATTGATTCATAGAAATCATTTAGAAGGGTTTTGCAATGAATTTTTTTTCAGCAGTTTGTCTTTGAAACTATTAATGACAGACATGTGATTCTGGTTATTTTAATCCTTAAATAAAGTAAAAAAAAACTAATAATTGTGATTTTATTGATCTGTTAACAAAATCTATGAAAAAAAACATATCCCTTAATTTTTTAAATTGGTTGGAGATCGGTTGCATTTGAAATTAGGAGATCAGTTGCATTCAAAACTAAGAAATTGGTTGCATTCAAAATTAAGAGATTGGTTGTATTCATTATAAATCATACTCATCTCACAGAGTTTAGCATTACCCAACAGTGCCATAATTTAAACTTTAGTTGTAGTAGAGCAACTTGGATGCTTAATACAAACTGTAAATCGATGTAATGGTGACATAATAGTTTTATTGAAATATTAGCATAAAATAAATTTGAATAAGTAGTAAATGTTTTACTATTTACAACTGAAATGTATTTGTAGATGCCTCCTAATTTCCCAATGGAAATTTTAATCAAACTACATCAAATTTGATAGTTACAGTTCAGTTTTTGTCAGTTTTATTAAATACAATACGGGTAACATTTTTGTGTTAGAGGGACTAGGTAAAAATAATTTTTTTTTTTGCACAAAAGTATTGCCAATCATTCAAATTACTATTTCCAAACTTTCTACCTCATTTAAAGCATTTTTGCAATTGGAACCATGTGTCTATAACCAATATTTTAAAACAACTTCCACTGTTCACTTTTTTTAAACAACCTGTATATCAAATAGAAAGTTTGCTTGCCCCCAAATTTTAAAATTCACACTAAAAATACACATTTGTAAGACCTGACCATATTTGAAATACTTTTGTATTGATGACAAAACTCAAAGAAATGCATTTATCTTCATGATGTTTCAATTTTAGAAATTAGAAACAAAACTATTCAATATGATTCAGTAATTCAACCTGTTAGAAAAACTGGTGAAATTTAAGATATGAAAGTTATTTTTCAAACAGTCAATGAAGCTTCCTAAAAAAATATTGCATAAAATTAAGATCAAACAGGCATGTCTTTAATTTTATGTATGTTTTGAGATGCTTCATATGCAAGTTATTTCAAGTACAATTTAATGCTTGTTTCTACCTTAAACAAAAAAATATTACATAGCATTAATGTTTGCAATTTGCATCAACCGTTGAAATATAGTGAACTTATGTGATTAAAATAATTCTTTTTGAAATTAGAATACTGAATATTTAGATAGATTATAGATATCTGAAATAAATGGTTAGTTTACCGAATTATATTCCCATGGGCCATCAACAGATCCCAATGGGCAATAGACAAGCTTCATATGATTGGTATCAGCATTTACACATCTCTCTCCAACACCAAGTTGACCTTCAGCATTTAATCGAAATACCTAATGAGAAAAAGTATTTAACATAATTATAATCAAAGTGATTATATGAATACATTCAAATCTGTTACTATTGGAATTAAATGTACATATAATGAACAAGTCAGAGAAAATTAATATTTATTTGTATAATAAGATAATTTATAAAAAAATATTTTAAAAATAAATTTGGCTCTCACATTTTGCTTTTAGTACTGCATATCTGTAATGTAGGTAAAGTTTAAAAGTTTGATAATATTTAAAGTTATTGTCAAAGTTACCATTACATAATACACCAGTACTTCAAATTCCCTGTAATTTATATGAATTTTGGATATATTACTATTTGTACTTGTGAAAGTCTGTGATATAAGTATGATGATGAAAGTCTTTAGAAATTCTGTCTGTTAATTGTAAATAACTAAATATCTATTAATTTTTTAAAATGTTTGAAAGTAATATGCACATCTCAAAATCTGTATCTTCTATTTAAGACAAGCCACATATTTTTTTAAGCTGAGAATTTCTATTTTAAATTCTCAGTTAACAAAGGTTACAATATTTTGGGTTTTGGGGCTTGTTTTGAAGATAATTAAAATCTGCTAATCTTTATATATTTTCATACATACCCAAAGATCTGCACTTCTCATTTAAGTTAAACCTCTTCTTTACACGAGAATTACATTTGAAATCTCTGGAGTTACATGCACACATGGTAGGACAGGTTTTTACACAGTAGATAATTTTATAACATGAAAAACTTGAGTTTCATTACTCTAATTTTTTAACTTTGAAGATTTTGCAATTAGTTAAAAAAATAACCCTAAATGTATTCTAAATTTCAGTTACTATTAAGTTTTAGCAATAAGTTTAAGAACTTCATAAATAATTTGATGTTGACATACCTGGTTTCCACCAGATCCATGACAATGGCTCATACCAACAAGTGATGGTGGGTGAGAACTCATGGTGTCTAAACAATTCCCAGTGAGTAAACTACGAATCTGGAAAAGAAAAATATATATATATATATATATATATATATACATATATATTAGAAAAAAAATAGAACAGAATGAAGAATAAATAAACATTTTATTAAATACTTCTGTCACTAACAATTTCAAAATATAACACTGTAATTTTCAAAAAGGTCAGTATCAAGAAAATGAACAGAAAGTATGCATGCCGAAAATACAACATACTGCAAAAATGAAATTTCTAATTAAAAGCTATAGCTTTTCTTGGGAAAAATTGCAGCAATTTTTTATAGTAATGTTTCTCAAATTGCGGTTTTTAAAAGGCTTAAAAGGGTATATCACTTAATTTTTAATTTTACTTCTTTAAAATAAAAAGTTCACATACAAACAGGCAGTTGATTGAAAGGCATAATTTCACTTAAGCATAAGTTTTTTAAAGATTAAGATTGGTATTATTGTATTGGTGACTATTTAGGAGAAGTAAGTGAATTGCTATATTACATAAAATGTTACATCATTAAAATACAAAATAAATAAAATATCTACAATACATTTTAATGCATATTTTACTATTAATCATTTGAGCTGGTAAAGTCATACTTCAATGCTGCGGCTGCATCGAAGGTGTGACATTGGTTGTCGGGAGAAGGGACAGAAGGTGCCTTTTGTTGTGTTGCCATCTTGTGAGACATATAGCAATCATTGTCGAAAAGGTTGTATATTTAGCTTTATCATCTAGCTTCACCACTGTGGGGGCTGGCTGGTTGGTAAACTTTTGGGTGTAAGGCTTAGTATGGTCGATCATTGTTGGCATGGTATGAAAGCCAGTCTACCACAAATGATAGTATGCTATGTTTACTGTTGTCGATTCAGAATGCACTTACTGATTCCCTTCAATTATAAAACTGAAAATAATTATTTTATTTTCACAACTGTTTTTATCCACAAATTTCTAATGTATAAATATTATATTTATTGATAAAATTTTGTGGATTACTTTAAGATTTATATACTATAAGCATTTCATATTGAATTAAAAGATTCAAGATGTTGCTATACAAAATGAAATTTTATATAGCAAAATAGTGTTCCCTAAAGAAAATAGTCACTTTTGAAGAAAGGGTACACAATAAGATTAATGTGTAAAAAGGGGTAACCAATAAGATCAATGTCTTAAATGGGTATATGAATGTTGGAAGTTTGGAAAACAGTAGTCTAATATGCCTATTCATGTACAGTTAACAGGGTATAGTGTTGCTGGCACAACTGTGGGGACAGAACCCTTGGCTTTTAAATTATACACCTATGAATAAACAGTTAGATTAAATGATATCTTTAGGTTTGATTATCTGAATTCAGATGCCTTTCATATGGACAGTTGAACTGACTGATCACTAGCTGGAAGGACATGAGAGTAGACTCACTACTCACACATTCCCCTTGTTGGGTAGTAGAAAAGTTCAAATGATGGCTGTGAAGGGCAACCACTTAATCTGAGATGCAAGAGTATTGTGGTCATCAGGGTGGAAGGACTGGTTTAAATCTTTATTGCATATGAGGTGATGCTATCTGGTGAGAGCCATCAGTGTGATCATTCACCATATAGCAGAAGATTAATGATATCACAGTTGGGTGATGTTTGAAGGTTGCCTTTGTTCATTTTGTTTTCATAATTTCTAATGATGCTAACAATGGCCGTCAGGCACAGATTCAGGGAAGAGGATTCAACTGATTCCCCCCCCCCCTGCCAATGTTAAAAGCTTTCTATTCTCAGAGGGGTAAAAATTAAAAATGTGGGCTAAGAATTATGCTCTATGGAATTTTAGAAAGTTCTAAAAGAAATTATGTTAAATCATGGGAAGGATGATAGCCTCATTCAAACTAATGTTAAAAGTATTTGTAAAATGTGAATTATATTGTTAATGACTTTTTAATGATACTGATAAAATATTCACTAGTATTATTACGCTAATTGATTAGGTTAAATTCAACTAATTAGTTATTAGTAATTAATATAATTAAAAAGTAAGATTTTACAAACTTCATTATCAGAAAATATTCATTATCACTTTATTATCAGAATATAAATTAAAAAAAAATAATAAATTTGAAAAAAAAATTGAGTTCTGGATCCCCGTCTGATTGCTGTTGTGGCAGAACCCACGGCCTACAACTTACAAGCCCAAGACTAAACAGTTAGATCAAAAGATATCTTTAGATTCGACTGTTCCAGATGCCTTTCAAAAAGTTAAACTGGTTGAAAGCTGGCCAGAATGGCATGAGAGGAGTTTTGTTGCAAGAAGAAAATATATACTTAATAACTTTGATTATCTTTACCATTTTTCAAATTTAATTCTTTATATTTCTAAAAGATACATTTCATAGTTAATTTTTTCATATGGTGTCTTCATTATATTTTTGTCAAATGTCTTACATAAAGATATATTTACTTTTGTGCATAACTATGCATTTCAAAAACTTTCAAAATGCATTGCATTCTGTACATTCAATAAATTATGCATAATGCATATATTATTTGGGGGAGGGAGGAGATTTTCTAATGTTTGACAGATACAACTGCCATTAAAAACTAATGCAATATACATAATAGAAACTTTAATTTGAAATGAAACAACAAAGTCATGAAAATACTGCTTTAATACATCTTTCTGAAATAAATAAATTAAATAAAAAGAAAATATGATTGTAAGACTTCATGATTCTCATTTATTTATATTTTTACATGCTTGACTTTTGCTATAATATAAATGACAAGAGTTTAATGTGCTAATGCATCTTCAATCTACATTTATATTTTCTGGACAAAGGTAGCAACTTTAGCTTTATTAAGATGATTGAAATAAGACATTAAAGTAATTCAATATAGTTATTGCATTAGGTAAACTATATAAAAACAAAATTTAACACACATCCACAACAGAAGGTCTTTATTTCACTTCCTTAAGACGTACAAAAGTTTAAAACAGGCCATAGTGCTTTCAAGCATAAGTATGCTTTTCATCAGTGGCTACACGGAAATAAAGTTTGAATCGTTCATATATAGACCAGATATAGCGACAAAATTTGCATAAATACAATCCACAAAAGAATCTACGTCTAGATAAGGATAAACTGTAAACAAATTTTCAAAAAAATTTTTTTACAACAAAAGAACAGCATATTAAATTACAATTCAATTACAGAAATCGAAAAGGGGGGGGGGGATGGGGGTGGCAATCAAGCATAATCCCAAAGAGGAAGACGTCCAAGATAACTTTGCAGAGACTTGAATTGCATGGAGTCGAGAATGAGTCGCCAAGCGTAACTCAAATTCATAACAGGGTCAAAATTACAAACGGACTCACGGTAAATATGAATAAAAAGGGATTCAAAAAGGAGAATATCACGAGGGTTATTACACCGAATCAAAAGGAAAGTCTTTTCAAAAAGAGGCTGAAAATTATCTTTAACAACAAATTGAGCAAGAGCCGTAGAAAGTTTACTTATCCCTGACATTCCGAGCATGTTCTGCTAAACGGATGCCAACGGTGCGTTTAGTACTTCCAATATAAAATTTAAAATTATCATCGGTGGACAACAGGGGAACAACATACACCCCAGCAAAGCTTTTAAAGTCATCCCTATCACCCAGTTTATCAGACCGAATACGGTTAAATAAAGAAGAAATATTAGAATGTGCAGGTCTGAAAACAAACTCAGAACAAAATTGGATAAAGGGGCGGAAAATCGTAGGATTGTATGGAAAACTAGACCTATTTTAATTTTGCTATTTTAACATCAGACGTGATGCCAAATTATTTATTATTATTTATATAAAAACAACTAAAAACTATAGAATATAATAGATAAAATAAAAGCAATCTACAGAATAAGCGACTTTTTTAAAATTAGAAACTTACTTCTCCCCAAAATAAATTTTTTGGTAAAATTGGAAATTTCTGAAGCACATCATATGCAACATTTTCCATATACCACTTAAAAGATTTGCACTGTAGTCGCTCCTTTATGGCAAGTTGTCCACTAATGTCACCATGGTCATACTGTCTGGCCATTGGTTCACGAGTATAAAAGTATTCTTTATACTCATCCATCCACACCTCCACAACTCTTTTATAATTCTGAAAATCAAAGACAGGAATAAATGCACAATCCCATATAGTTTGAATAAGATTAAAATAAGATATTTTTATTCAAGATTAAAATGTATAAGTTGGTCAACTTTGTATTATTTGCAGATAAAAATAAATCTTTAAGAGCTTCAACAATATAAGGTTAGGTCATAAGGTACATTCCGGCCCAAACTTATAATTCAGTGCATGCTGAGTAGCACAGTTGATCGTTGTTGGAATAGTGTGAGAATCCATCTGCCACATAATTCATCTCATGGAAATAGCTTGGACGAGACTGTGAAACAGGCAAGGGTGACCCCAAGCCTGCTAATTTTCAACCACGAAGCTCAGGTTGTGAGTGTGCACGGTTGAGCTCATAATTTGATGGTGCAGTTGCATTGAAGGTATGACATTGGTTGTCTGGAGAAGAGGCAGAATGTCTTTTGTTGTGCTACTATCTTGTGAGAGGCATTGCAATTACTGTTGAAAAGGTTGTGTGTTTAGTTTTATCATGCAGCTTAACCACTGTGGGGACCAGCTGGCTGGCAAACTTTTGGGTGTGCGGCTTAGCACGGTCGATCATTGTCGGAATGGTATGAAAATGATAGTATGCTATGTTTACTGTTGTTGATTCAGAATGCATTTACCGATTCCCTTCAATTATAAAACTGAAAATAATTATTCTATAGTGCTACATTACATAAAATGTTACCACATAATTAAAATATGAAACAAATAAAATTTCTACAATACATTTTAATGCATATTTTACTATTAATCGGTTGAGCTGGTAAAGTCGTACTTCAATGGTGCTGCTGCATCGAAGGTGTGACATTGGTTGTCGGGAGAAGATACATAATGAGTCTTTTGCGGTGCTGCCATTTTGTGAGAGGCATTGCAATCATTGTTGAAAAGATTGTGCATTTAGTTTTATCATAAATCCAAACTTATAAGTTTTTCGGTTGGTAAAATTATAAAGTTGGGTTTTGCTCTTTTATGGAAAGTTGTTCACCAATGTCACCATGGTCATACTGTCTGGCCATTGGCTCAATAGTATAATTATTAAGTATTCTTTATACTCATCCATCCAAACCTCAACAACTTTTTTATAATTCCGAAAATGAAAGACAGGAATAAATGCAAAATCCATTGTAGTTTGAATACGATTAAAATAAAATATTTTATTCAAGATTAAAATGTATAAGTTGGTTAACTTTATATAATTTGCAGATAAAAATAAATCTTTAATCTTCAGTAAAATATCAACAATTTGTATTATACAATTACAACATGGAATAAAATAGGTTTGGTATGAATACCAAATGTTAACTCAAAAACTGCCTCAGTGAAAAGCAAGTAAATAAATACTTGGTTAAGATAAAGCAAGTAAATAAATACAGCTTAATAAGATACCAGTTGAGTTAGATAGTTATGCAATTAGCTGCAAGTTAACATATTATTTAAATAATTTAATTTTCCAAAATTTGATAAATCTGGTCAAATATTTATTTACTAGGGAACACTGGTCTGTAAACCGAAAATAATTTTCAAATCTTAATTCCATTCTATGCACATAACATGATTCACCTTTTAACTATTCTTTAGAAAACAAAAGTTCTAAACAATACTGATATATTATAACAATGTAAACAAACTACAGATCAATTCAAAAAGAAAGACTTAAAATCTTGTTTGAAAAATGAATTTTAAATTTTGTTGGAATAAAAAAAAATTTCTTTTACTGAAAAAATAATTTTAAATTTCACAGTAAAAAAGAAGTTTAAGATTATTGATTGCTAAACCCATGCAATCTATTCTCAATAAGTAAAGTTACTGTAATTATTACTTGCAAATCATCATGCTGTGAATGATCTACCAATCAATATTTAATTGAAGAACTAACTATTGACTGAATAATGGAAAATGTCCTACTGTATATGCATGATATGTATAACTTTCCAAATGGTAATCAATTGCTTGTATACTAACTCCTGTGGTATTCCTTTTATTTTAATCCATTATCCCATTAAATGATATTTTCTTTATTTAAATTTATCACTCATATGTACAATTATTTTTCATTTTTCACCATAAATACTATTTATCAATACTATGGGAATCTGTCCTCTGTTCACTCACAAGGCTCTGTTCTTGATATGTGTACATCAAAATTTTAAAACTAATAAACATATTTTTGTCAGCTTTTATCAATCAAGAAATTGCAGAATTGCAGCTGCATGGGAATTTCTGTGTAATATTAAATGCACCTGATAAGCATGAAATGTTCCCAAAATGCCACATGATGCATGTGTCAGTCTGTCCTCTGGTAATTAATATTTCCTGGTGATATTAATCATGAAGATAATCGTCATAATTTTAGTAATGTAAAATAATTGTTCATCTGCAATGATTCTTTTAAAAATCTCACAAAGTTAGTTCATGTAGCAATTTATACAAACATTTGCTATTAAAACCAATGTTGTAATGATGTAGCATTAGAATTATAATAGATGATATCAATTAAATCGATTACGATCATACATTCTTTTACAATTTTAAATATATATAGAAAAGACAATATGTAAGCCATATTATAGAATTTAAATAATGATGTATTACTTATTTAAATAGTAGACATTAACTCACCAAAGTAACAATAGGTCCTTTTCTTTTCTCAGCTAATTTACCAAAAGAATAGGGCATAAATCCCCTGTATATATGACCCACTCTTGAACAAGGAACCCACTCAATACTTCCACCACACTGCCAAATCTGTTAAATACACTTAATTTTATACAACACCAAAGAAATATACAAAAAATTGCAACTTCAGTATTTATTTACACATCAATTATCACAATCATTATCCAGAAACGTTTAGAAAAATTGTAATTATTTTCCGTTTGTAAGGAAACGACTGCAAATATAATAGAAAACAGCAAAATAATACAATTAATTCCTTTTAAATGAAGAAAATGCAATAATCATTAAACATCACATTAATTAACATTATGTGCAACAGCAAAACATATGTATTTTGCATTATTGTGTTACTTGTGCTTATATACATGTTGTTCCAAGTTCCTTTACACAAAGTGTATTTTACTTATTGATTATGTGAATGATGAAAAATAATAATGAAATGAAAAAAAAATAAATAATAAAAAATTAGGCTGTACTACAATTATTATTTATCAGTTTGATTTTCCTGATTTTAACTTATCTAACTTATGTTTAGTTCCATGATGGCCAAAAAAATAACACTCTATGATACCACAATAAATAAAACTGCTGCTTGTGAGAATATAACTTTCTAATATTTCCTTAAAGAAAGAAGGCATAGGAAAATATGGTAACTACAACTGTTTCAGGGACGTTTTGGGCTTCCTTCCTCAGGCCAGGAACAGTGCCTTTTTTATTAACCACTAAGAAAAAAAGTGCGCTAAGAGCCAGAAGTTTTTTCTTAGCAGTTATTTAGAAATGATACTATTTCTGACCTGAATAAGAAGGCTCAAAATGCCCTTGAAACAATTGCGGTCATTTAATTTTTATATGCCTGCTTTCTTTAAGGAAGAATCAGAAAGTTATATACTCTGTGGTACTTTAAAGTTTCTTAAGTATTTCAATTAAGTTATATTGTTTAATATACATCATTTGGGTGGTTTTACCCAACCCAGATTATGTGAAAATGTTTCGCCTATGGCAGGAATGAACAAATTCACATTCTTTTAAAAAACCAGATACATTTATTTTATCGAGACTGTTGACTAAAACTAAATTTTATTTTTATAAAACCAAATACATGTCTTTTTCAGTGAATGATGCAAACATTTGTCACTAATTTTAGTTTTAAGTAACTCAGTTGTGAAATTTTGGCAAATGTGGAAAAGTGTGCATCCTTACAATCCTTTTTAAGTAAGCTTTTTGCCACTTCAATATTAGCATGTGCAGTAACAGTCCTGATAAAGAGTATTTACATTGTAATTCAGAAACCAGCCGAGTGTTATTTTTAACATTTTCTAGGGTAGTTTATCACAATGCATTTTTATTTTTAGACATTTGTGATAGTTTTATATAGCTGTATATATTTTATTATTTTTTATCCCAAAGTAAAAATCTAGTTATATAAAAATAAATAAAAATATAATTTTGTTTTATCTACAAAATTTTTAATATGATTTTTTAAAAATATAAGCGAATTTTCAATTATATGAAATCAAAATTATAGCAATTACCATTTTTATTGAATTGAAAAATGTAGAGGAGGTAAAATTGAAAGCTATGGACTGTCAGGGTATATAATTGTAAAAATGAACAGTCAAGGAGTACTAGGGTAAATAAAGGGTGAGAGTGCTAATTTAGAGTATCAAGTTATTTGTCATAGAACTAATTTGTAAGAATATATACAGAAACGCTTGGATAAACTTTCATGAGAACTTTCAGAGTGAATGGTAAAATACATTTTGGTATAATGGAAATAATAGATAAACCAAGAAGGAAAATTTTAAAAATCATAAATATTATACGCAGTACTGAAAAGTAAAAAAAGAATTCTTTAGGTAAGTGGTTTTTAAACTTTTTGATCATGTGACCTCCTTTCACACTTCGAAATTACAGAGGTCGCAATGCAACGGGTAGCTGCAAGTAATGACAAAAAAAAAAAAAAAAAAAATTATATATTTTCTGGGAAACAGTACTAACAATTATAACATTACTAACAAATATGATAACAATAACAAATAAAATATATAATTTATATTAATTACTTATAATATTGATTACAACTAGATTTTTTTTTTACTATAAAATACATCTTTTATAATAATTAAAAACCTACCTTCGGTACATCATTGGACAAAATATAACAAAAACTAAAAAAAACCGAATATCACAATAAACTAAAATTCAAAATTTACAGAAAACAAAAATATATATATATAAAAATGTTGCAACAGTAAATTCAATAAGATGGATGAGTTTGCTTATTTTGACACAGTAAATTAAACCTTGGCTTAATTTTTGACAGCGGAAGTTTCATAGTGATTTTTATATTGCTAAAAGATGGGTGCTCTGTTTTTATGTGAATCATTGTCGAAAATGCTAATTTGCATACATAAGGGGTTACAAATAGTAAGATAATTGCTATCATCAATTCATAGAGAAGAGGATATTCAACTATTTGTTCATATTTGGGGAATTATATTTTAAAATAAATTTATATAAATTTAAATGATAATATTATCAGGCACCAGTCAACTTGAGTACTTACTCAATCTGATGAACATTGTAGACTGCAACTGTTCCCACACAAAGTCTGTTTATATACTGGTTTATGATGTAAAATAGACCTAAGTCGACACTCCTAAATTGCATTTAGCTAGCTAACAGTTCATGGCAAGACTTATAATCAGCTGAAACCACATGATGGTAACCTTTTTCTCGTTCTTATTTGCATCACACTTACTGGTGCCCGACACATGCTCTCTTGTAAATTATAAAGCAACTAGCAATTTATTCACATAATTTTCTGTGACCCCCAGTTTAAGAATGGCTGCTTTAGATTAAACAATATTAGAAAAGGCACCCGATGTTGCCTGGGATTTAAGACAAGGATTAATTGCATTCATTCATACAACATTTTGAAAGACATAGTCACTTACTAGATGCATGTGAGGTTGCCCGGATACATTTCATGCATTATAAAAGATTAAGTTATTTCACTCAGATTAATTGCATTCATTATTATAGATTGTTTTTATTATTATAGATTACGCCTTTAAAACAGAAAAAGTATATATATTTTTAAATTTTCTGAAAATTTTTTTGTTCACAGTATGGATTCTGTTCAAAGCTTCAAAGCTTTTTAAACAGAAAAGTCTTCTGATTATTCCAATGGTGTTAAGATGGACATTCTGCAATAATATTTTTGATCGTTAAGGAACCGATTTGTGTGAAAATCACTCAAAATTGAACTCCAACATGAAATAACTAAAATATGTTTCCTTTCAGAAGCTACATTATCCATGTACCAAATTTCATGGTTGTACTTTGTTTAGATTTTACACTACAGACATTTTCTTTTCTTATTATAGATATTGCTTTAAAAATTGAAGTATAATTAAAAAATCAAACTGAAATATATGGGATCTATTGAAAAAGTAACTCTAAAAATTGGGTAAGATTTGAAGAAGCTGCCCATCTTTTGGCATTTTTTTTTATTGTTTGTCAACATTCACTGTGGAAAAACAATGATAGTTTCTGGTAAATAGATTATACTACGATTTTATTATCATTCTTCAGTTTGCAATCATTTACTTGAAAATATACAATTTAGATTTTGTTAATACAAATCAATCCAAGACATTTGCTTAATTGACCCATGGTCAACTTAGAAAAATAAAATTATGAAGAATGAATTACACTAGAATAAAAGCTCCTATAAAGATGTTATTTTTGATTATGATATATGTGGACATGAGTTGGAATACAAATACATACGAATTTCAAGTGGGACATTATACTAAAGCTAATTCATTCATGAACATCATAGCCTTTCATGTGTACAATTTTGTGTGGTATTGATATAAATCAACAAAATACAAAAATATAATATACACTGATGTTTAGTAGAATAGGTATTGAAAAAAAACCCCAATAAGATACACATATTTCCAAAATATGATTTTACAAACACATTGTAAGCACACACAAAAATCATATCATTCACTGAGAGAGAAAAGGGAAATTTAATCATTTTACATCAAGATCAAGCAAAAAGATTTTTACTGCTCACACTGTAAAATCAATATCCCTAAATAAACTTGCAAAAATGATTTTTGACCATTCTTTAAATTATGTCCATACAAGCTACAGATTTAAACAATGAGTTTGTAAAGTATTGGCAAAGCTTCACATAATTTTTAACATTTTCAAAATTTAAGGTACAGTAATACAGATAAGAAAGTAATAAATCCTATACCTTGAAGGACAGTTCAAAGTTTTCTCCTCCCCATACTAAAAGACCAGGATCATAAGCTCCCAACTCCAAAAAATATTCTCTGTTAATAGCAAATAAACCACCAGCATGTGTAGGTGATCTAAAAGACACACACAGAATATTATAAAACCCGCCCTTTTTTGCAATTGAGTAAAAAAAATAATCAAAATGTTGAAGGCTTAATGTGACAATTATATTAACAAACAAGAAAGAACAATCATGCATAAAGCATTGATTATTAACCACTTTCCAACTTCAATGCAACTTTATTTAAACATCTCTAAAATGCGGTACATTGTTCGGTGATATTTTAAAAATTATCACAATTCTACATTAATTTATTATATTTGAAAACTTAAAACTTCAATGAAAAAAATGAACTTCATTCAAATGACGGCATTGAAATATACATTGCCTGGTTTAAACATCTCTAAAATGCGATACATTCCTCGTTAATATTTTAAAAATTATCATGATACTACAATAATTTATTATATTTGAAAACTTCATCGAAAACAAATGAACTTTATTCAAATGACGTCATCGAAAGATAAATCGCCTCTATATAAAAACAGCATTTCATTCATAATTTTTTTAAATTCCTTTCATTCATCACAATACTATAATAGTTTATTTTATTTAAAAACTTAAACCATGGAGGTACAAGTAATTTAACTCTATGCTTAAAACTTCATCGAAAAAATCATCTTCTTTGTGTAAAATCAATGAATGTTTTCATATCAGTTATATTGCGTTAAAGAAATGCAGCAATTCTTATACAACTCATTCTACAGCTTGATGTGTTTAGAATCTCCATAAGTGAAAATTAGGCTTTGTTGTAGAAATAATCAAAGTTGGATGATCATTTAAACTCAAATATATTGTAATTGCGTTGTTTCAGAACATTGATGCACAGAATTTAAGCAAAAATAAAGCGGTTTTTGGACGGATACAACACTAAATAAGAATTAAAAAGAACTTTAAAGATCACAATTTTGAAACAAGATGGATGTCATATTTTATTTTGAAGTGGGTCACGTAATCTCTTCATATAATGGTCACGTGATCTCTCCATAAAGAGGGTGTAATTATTATTTTAATTTTTATTTTAAAAACTACTAAATATATTTTGCTGAAATTTTTTTCCTATCTTTCATGGGATAATTCGAATATTTCATAAAACTTTTGAAGGAATTTGTGAATTTTAAATTCGCTTAAAAAATGTTTGAAAAATTATGTCCCATAGAGTTCAATGTATTTCATTTTTTCAACCTGGGTTCAATCCAAAACTAATTGGGTGATATTATTTATTTATATTCCCATAGGTCCCACAGACTGTCTGAACAACATACTAAAATTTCATTTTGATAAAATCATTTTTATGGCAGTTATCGTGCTAACGGACAAAGAGACAGAATGAACAAAGTCATAAACACTTTTCAACTATGTTGTGAAGTGTTAAAAATTATTGCAAAATATATGCACAATGTTTGTTTATAATTTGTAAGCAAGAAGTAAAATAAAAATATTTGCAATTTTTTTATTAACAGTAAATAAAAACAGACAATATAATATTTGGTAATATTTTATTCACAGTATGAGTTAATTATATTTATTACCTTACTGCTTTACATATCCTATTTTATAAATTACACATGCCAAACAGGTAGCAGTTTCCCAAGATTTTATGAAATATTTCAAGGATTCCTCCAAACACAAAAGGTTGGGGATCTACTTAATAGAGCACTGATTGAGCACTTTTACTTGAGCAAGAATCTTGGATTTGGTCTCTGAGATGGATTAAATATCCATCTCAGCTTTAATAAAAAAAAAAACCCAATATTTTTTTTAAAATTTGAATTAGAGGTGATGATACAAAGGGGTTTAAAAAAAGTTGCATAACTTTTCCTTTTAAAATTGTGCATAATTCCATTATTTTTGCTTAAAATTGTAATGGTTTTGATATTCATAACTTGTATTAAGTGTGTATATGTTACATTTAGTGGTTACTAGTTACTGAGAATGCGCAAAGTGCTTGTGAAATGGCTAGTTTTAAAATAAACTTCAACATATAATAATCATTTGAAAACCTGGAATGAATGAATGAATGAATGAACACACACACACACACACATATATATATATATAATAAAAATTGATAAAACATTAAAGGATTAAAAATTCATATAAATGAAATGCGCAATGCAGCATTTTCCTCATTATACGAAATATATTAAAATAAGATATAAATAGGATACAAATGGAATAAAAATGGATGGGAAGGCTAACGGGCAATATGCTAAAAAAGCCTAAGGGGGGATTGTGATCCCTTAAATCCCCAGTTTCAGCATGCTGCTAGGCCGCGGATTCAAGGGGTCACAATCCCCCCTTAGGCTTTCTTAGCCAATGGTTTTTTTTAGCATATTGCCCGTTAGCCTTCCCATCCATTTTTATTCCATTTGTATCCTATTTATATCTTATTTTAATATATATATATATATAGCCTTTAGATTGAAAGAACCATTTCTCACATCCCTCTATGATCATAGCCAGTTGCAGCATGCCAATGGGGCTTATAACAATTTTAACTATAAGAATCATCTTGCTTCCATCATGATTAACTATCAAAATATTTAGTTAATTATGCAAACTATTTCTCTAAAATTAACCAAAATATGAAAAAAAAGAGCGTTTAATTTGCCAATTGTGTAATAAGTAAAGGATGGAAATGAATGGAAAAATATACTTGTGGACTCTCAGTAATGCATGATGATACAAAATAAATTGTGCAATCGCAGCATGTACGTGAAAAATTATATTGTTTTGTAAAATATTTATTCATTTATACTGGCGTACTACAAAAATAACCTAATTATAATAGTTAAAAAGAGTCACTTATGTTAGGGTTTTTTATGCAGATAGTGGGTATAAACAGGAGCCCTGAAGATGAAAAAAATTGTGTTTGCAGAGAAAGTCATGAGCTGTCGACATCAAATTTTTTGTTAAACAAATACTTATCTTTTAAAGTTAGATCTGTTTTTAAGTCAATCTTCTACTAGTTCTGACATATTTATATATTTCAATCTGATTAAGATGCTTGACCCATTTAATTTCATTAATTCGTAACCACAGACACCACACATGTAACACTTGCTAAAACATTGTTCTCACTAATGAGGAATACAAGAGAATCCCAGTCTGAATAATTATATTTTGAAATATTAGTTTTAGAGCAAACATTTTTAAAGAGTTCAAATTTTCAGAACTTTTTACCCTAAACTGATACACACACACACAAAATAATTGAGTAAAATTTCAACTTTGCAAAGAAAAATAAACTTTTAGTAATTTATAGGGTAGAAAAGGGAGAGAGTGCACTAATAAACAATCTTTTAGTCTTTTTCTATTTTTTTTTTTAAGAAGAGGCAAAAAGGGACGTTTTACTTTTTTCTTTTCTACTTTTGATCCTGCTAATGAAGTTCAGATTTGGATAGGGGGAAGTAATTTTGATAATATTCCTATCCTTGATAATATTCCACTATCCATAGTCTGCCTGGTTTCCTTTTGCAGGCAAAAGTTTTAAGGAGTTTTTAAGGAGATTCGGGCAAAGAAAAAGGAGTTTTAGGGTCCCTTAAAAACAAAATATGAATTTAAGGAGTTCTTAAGGAATTTTTAATAACTGTACAAATCCTGTAATAACGTAAACATATGCAAACATAATATACATATAACATACTTGTATGGTTCAGAGTGATATTTTCGTTTCTTTGCTTCTTGCTCAGGAAGTTCTGTCTCTTTATAAAGCATGCCCCATTCAAAAATTCCACGGAAATGTATAGCTCCATGGTATACAGGTCTGTATTCAAAGTTGTCCTTATCAATGCCATCTATTACTGGAACAGTCATAACAGTTCTGAAAAGTACAAAGAACACAGTTATATAAATTTGAAATAATGGAGAATATGAATAGCATCATAAATACAAGGATACAGGGTGATCAAAAAGTCATGCACATAAAATTTTAAAATCATATAATGTACAGAGAAATTGAAATGGCACTAATATACCTACAAAATATATAAAAAATATCGTCTGCTGTTTTAATATGCCAGATAATTATAGACCTCTTTTTTATCAACCGAAGAACAAGCCATTTTTTCAAGAATGAAATAATTTTTATTTTAGATAAATATTAATCAAACCATTTTTAGAGAGTGTCATTGAAGAGCTTCAGAAGAAATATCTATGCTCTAAAACTCTTAACAGGTTAACAATTACAGTTTATCCCGAGTTAAAAAGGAAGGCCTGCTTGCTCTCACTTTGTTTGCAATACATCATTTCTCAAAAACATTTTACTAATCTTGTAATTGTAGAATTATTAGAAGTATTAGAGCATGGGCATTTCTCCTGAAACTCTTCAATGATACTGTCTGGCTATAGGAATATGGCTTCAAAATAAAAATGATTTCACTCTGAGAAAAAGTCATGTCATTTGATAGGTACAAAATAAGTCTGTAATGATTAAAAATAACAGACAATATTTCCGACATATTTTTGAGGGTATATTAGTACCATCTAACTAAAAAAAATTTACTATTTCAATATTTCAGTACATTATATGATTTTTGATTTTAAAATTTGATGTAGTATGTGACTTTTTGATCACTGTGTATAATAAATGAATAAATATGGATGTTAAATTATTTGTATTCAAGTCTTAAAACTTAAGATCTGGATAATTTTAGATTTTTAAAAATTTATGACTTTCGATATCAAATAAAAATAGGCAATAATACATCTTTAAAGTTACTATTTCTTGAAAAAGAAATGATAAAATGAATAAAATAAAAAAATATTAGAATCATGATTTTACTGCAGATAACAGCATCCGTAGCTTTAATAAAATAACCAAATTCTGAAAGCAATTTAGTGTAAAAATTCAACATTTTGGTCAACGTATACAACCTCTGTTTATTCTAATGTAACAAGAGTGATTTTATTCATTCTGTTATTAAAAATTATACATAAAATAAGTATATTGTTTTCACAATGAATTGTGGGAAAAGAAATCTTTTCTACATTTGAATAAAAAAAATATTCCCTTGCTTTTCTAGATTCGTTTTCCAAAAATTCCTGGTTGTATAAAAATTGAGATCTTACGGATTAAATGTAGAAATTAAGTAGAATTAAAGGCACTTAAAATGAATTAAAAAAAATTAAATGCATTTCAACAGTGATAATTTTGCTTATAATAATTTTTGAACTTTCAAAAACAAAAATAGGGTTTCCTTAGTTTGAGTAAGCTGATATTTAATAAGCTTCTGGTGTTTATCCAATCAAATAATTGCAACAAACATTTATTCAAAGCAGCTTTTTAAAAGCTTTTATTTAACTTGTCATGACCGATGTGTGGTTGTCTGTGTTTTAATTTCTTTGATGGCATTTTTAACATATTTTTCTATATCCTAGAGAGCTGAAATTTGGTACACAGATTAGTCTCTAGTAGACTATTATTTCTATCCTATATAATAAAAGATAGCACTCAATCACTGGGGGTATAGTCCATTGAGGTGAGATAGCCACAATATAATACAATTGCATGGTCGTGAGATTTTAATGCTTGAAGAAACTAAGTGGAAAACTATATTCAGCTTTAACTGAATAGGAAAGTCAATGTTGAGAGGTCATCCCAATTTAAATATCCAGAACAAGAATATTTAAACCATGGAATTAAAGAGACTTGCTTCCTCTTTTATCTTCAACTTTATGTTTCATACAATGTAATGCAATGCAAAATTCATTTAACTGGATGAAATGATGACTAGAAATCATGATTGAAAGTTGCATATTACAGTTTAAACAATGTTTAGAAAATGTATAAAAATAAACTTTGTATTAAAAAATATTTATATATGCCAATTTTATTACAACTGTTAATAATATACCTCATAAAAATATCAATATAATAACAGAAAGAAACATGAATGCTAACAGATTACAATCTGTAGGATTAATGGTGAAATGAAGCCAAGACAACTTATTTCATTTTTCCATGAAAGTTGTATAAATAAATTATATCTAGGCAATAAGTTTTACATTAGAGAAAAAGAAAATCTCGAGGGACTGTACCTGAGATACGACCCCAACATAGAATACATCTTGTCATACAGGTGTTTGCAAATAAAACAACAAATTACATAAAAATTTCATTTATTTCTACAAACTGCCAACAGTGGTCTATGATATGAGAAATAAGTTATAAGGGGCAAATACTTAACATCTAGGTATCCTACAGACATTAAATCTAAACAGAACCAGCCTAATGTTGTTGGTATAGTACGCAGAGCCATCCATAAGGAGGGGATGACCACCACTAGAGTGGAGGGACCTGGGATTCAGAGGGGGCCTGGATCACCAATATTTTCTTTTTGGGGCTGTAAGAGATATGAAAAATTCACAGAAAATAGAAAAATAAAATATGGAGGGGACCAAGTGATAATTGTTTGTAGGGGGCCCACTATTTCGATGGATGGCCCTGTTAGTCTGTATCAAATCCACATTGAGACATTTCTTCATGAATTCTAAAAGTGTTTTATTTTCGTCTTTTGTCATGTCAAAATTGAAGTCACCAGTGATTATCACTGGCATTGAAGAATAGCCAGCATTGGCCACTTACTTCTACATATTTGCTTGGCACTGCTGAGCTCTTTTTTATTGTTTGGTGTTTTGTCTTCTTTCTGCCTGCACCCAAATCTTTGAATATTGAATATTGTTTCTGTAAATGTTTCAAAATTTTGAATATTGTTTCTGTAAATGTTTCAACATTTTGAAATGAAGTTCAAATTTTTGTCCTCCTTTCAAAACTTTCACTATGTTATAGTTGCACATTCACTATATTTTGCACTTTTTCTTGTAAATCAGTCGGTAATGAATCGTTTGAGTGGTCACATACACGTTTCGCTCCTATAGTTGTTGAGTTACAATTTTTGGAATGGTATTAAACATTGTCATTTTTATCTTATTTTGCATTGGGCTGCATTATTCTTTCAAGTGTGTCACCTCAATGAGTTGACAGTCATAACATGCATAAGTTCTTGCCTAGTGCTTGATACCATTGCCATCACCATCCAATTATTACATGCTGAGCTGCAATTTTTCTAAATTTCACTATATTTTGTTACACTCAATCCGCCAGCACGATGCCCCATACTAGGTGTGGTTAAAGGAGTATTCTGTCAAAGGATATTAACTATTAACTACCCTTAACTTATTTAGTCCCATCAAAGTCTCAAAGGCTGAGATAGCAACCACATACATAACAACTCTCACTCCCCTCGTCCTGTTTTGACTGACTCAGCGTAAACACTTACTGCAAGCATCTTTCAACAAATCAAGGAAGATAAAAAATCTGAGTTTAAACAACTATATTTGAATATATTAGCTCTAAAGCAAAATATTTTAAAGTGTTCAAATTTTGAGAATTTTTAACCTCAAATTGACATTAAACAAAGATTAATTAATATAAAAATATATAGCTTTAGAAAGAAAATGAAACTTCAGAGTTTATCGGGTAGAAAGGGGACAGCATTTAATAAACTTTCCATCTCTCTTTCAGGAGGAGAGGTGAAAGAGGATGTTTTGCTTCCTTTTCTACTTTTGATTCAGCACATAAAATGAAGATATTTTTGGGGAAAATACAATACATATTTTTATTACACTTCTCAAAATTTTGATTGGAGGCTTTCTTTTTTTTTGCAGTTTATAATGAACATTTAAATAAAATAATGGCAAAAATGCTAATTTAACAAAACAAGATAAACTAAAAAAAATATATATAGTTTTAATGATGTCTTCTCTGTCTAAAAACTGATAAGAAAATATGCATGTAAATAGGCAATAAAAAGTAGATTTGATCAAAAATTGGAGCAATTGTGCCAGTGAAAAAAATGGCACTATCTGCAGTTTAGTGCAAAAAAGCAAAATGTTATCCTTTCTTCATATCACAATGTATCTGCTTAACAAGATTGGTACATGAGTGTGATCCCTGTTTTATTTATTTTTTTGTCAGTCTTATGTGTTGCTATATTTTATATTTGGCCATTTCAGTTTTTCAAAATTATTTTAATTGGAGATATTTTTATATTGAGCATGTTTTATATTTTCCAATGTTTGGAATTTTAGGACTTTTGGAGTATTTTTTTTTTTTAATATGCACTCGAATATTTAATCTATATGAAATAGTTTTAAAAACAAATGATGACAGGAAATCAAAGTTATTCATTCAAATTTTTAACAGTAGTTATAAAAAGGCATAAAATTTTTACATTTATAATTTGTAGATGTCATAAATCAGAATTAAATCTTCAGTTTGACAGATGATTAAGATACAAAAAATAAATGTGAATGCTACAGATCCTTAGTTTTCTCACTGAAAAACATGCAATAACACATTCCTTCTTTTTGCAAACGATACGATAATGTAATAGTACTCAGCATTTTTCTGCAACGCAGTAGCGTTTGTCATTTGTAAGTGCTATGAGGAACAGATTTAGATGTTTATAGTTTAAATAATATTAATATAATACTCCTGCTGTGTCATTTTAATATTATTTGTTTATTAATTCCTCTATATTTCTTTGTGTTATTCGACTATTGATTATATGCAAATTTTGTTTACAGTTTGAACCACTAATCTTGTATAAAAGTATGTTTCTTTTTCAGTCATAAGCTTATGATGAGCATTTCAAGCCCAAAAGCACTCAAGTTTTGAATATATGTTTTTAAAATGTCCTTTACTGAAAAAAAAAATTTAATTTTTAAGTAGTTTTAGATCTAGATTTTAAAAGTGCTGTATGTAATTAACTTCTATATAGTCAAATGCTAAAAAATATAACATAAAATTGTTACCTATTTTGGTAAATTGGAACCAACAGAGGTGGAAGCCAATTCACATTGACTTCACAGTGAGCATCCAAAAAGAGCACAACTTCTCCTTTAGAATATTGTGCTCCATACGTCCTAGATCTAATAAGTCCTTCTCTTTGCTTATTTCTCATTAAACGCACTTTTTGTCCAAACTGTCGAATATAATCTTCTAAATTTCCTTTGAGATGATCTAGAGAAAGAAAAGAAATTAATAAAATCCTTAAAAATAGCAAAATTAATACATCACACTATACAAATAACTGAATTTGAAAATTTATTTTCAGAAGAAATTAAAATCTAACCTTCTTGAAACAACTTTAGCTAGCAGAAAATTTTATATGTATAAAGTAACAAATTATATACAATTTTACGAATAGTTTTGACATTAAGCATATTTTCTTCTGATCTGTAAACATATAAATTAGACAAGGTGTTCCTTATAATACAACTCTGCATGATTTACAGATACAGTGGCAAACTGTTTATATGTCTTTTAAGGGACCATATCCTCAAGATGTATAAACGAAAAGAAGTATCACTGAAAATTAAGTCCAATACATACCTGCCAACCTGGGAAAATTGGAATGTGTAAAATTTTGCGTGAATGACATTTATAATGATTTTTTTTAATTACACGCGCAAACGATATTTCTAATGAATTTAACTATGTACAAGTACCTGCATTAAAAAAATATTATATTAAATATCAGGCTTACTGGTAGATTATGAAAATTCAGGACACCAATTTTATAAAATTTCAGGACAATAAATTATAAAGCAAAAATATATAAAGATTTTATCCGGTGAGACTTACTTTATAATGAAGACAAATATTTATGTTTGGCAAAACACAGGTTTTCACTAAAGAGATTAACAAATATTGATCTTCAATAAAAAAGAAATATAGCACTGAATTATATTCCTGCCAAAATGGTTTCCCTTTGATTTGCCTAAATCATCGCTTTAATACCACTTTTTGGAAAATATCCCTTCACAGATTTCATATCCATTTTTTAAATAGAAAAATTTATATTATGCAAATATAATTAAAAAATTAACCTTAATAATTAGCCATAATATGAAAATAAGCTAGTTTAGTCGATCTAATATGCAACATTTAAATGATGGAGATGGATGGAAAAATATACTAATGTACTCTCGGCAATTCACGTGAAGTAACTGAATTGCGCAATCGCACTGTTTATGTGAAAATAATTAAGAAATTAACCGTAATAATTAATCAGAATATGAAAATAAGCTAGTTTAGTCAATCTAATATGCAACATTCAAATGATGGATATGGATGGAAAAAGATACTAACAAACGCTCAGCAATCAACACGAAGTAACTGAATTGCGTAATCGCACTGTTTATGCGAAAATAATTAAGAAATTAACAGTAATAATTAATTAGAATATGAAAATAAGCTAGTTTAGTCAATCAAAAATGGGATATTTAGAAGATTGAGATGGATGGAAAAAGATACTATTGTACTCTCGGCGATTCATGAGAACAAACTGAATTGCGCAATCGCAGTGAACAAAATAACATTTTAGCGATTTATGCTGAATTAGACAACCTTTGGAGAAGTATATTATTTATTACTTTCATATTTTTTATTTATTACTTTCATATGTTTTATTTATTACTTTCATAAAATAAGTGATCGGGATCTTAATTTACGTTACACACGACCGTAAATCTCCGTTAATTTAATTGGCGTTACCCTGCATTTTATTATGGATTTGCTACGATTCCGGGAATGGTATATATCAGCGCTAAAAAAGCGGAAATGCGGTGTTTCCGAGGAATTATACTATGTCTGGTTAATTGATAAATTTCAAACATAAAAAGCCGGAGATTGATTTCCTAGTAATGCTAAAAAATTCAAATAAATGCGGAAATGCGTAAAATATAGCAATATATGCGTAAAAGCGTAAAGAGCAGTTAAAATGCGTAAATTTTACGCATAATGCGTAAAAGTTGGCAGGTATGCCAATAAGCTGTACTAGATGGCAGCCTTTATATTTAATAACAATAATAAAAAAAAATAATAAAGCCAAGACCTTTTTTTCAGTCTGTTTAAAATCCCATCTATGTTTTAAAAGTGATATTTAAAATAGTTTACATGTACATTTAAATTTTCAATTCAATTTCAATTTTTTAAATTATGAAGAACATAAAACATATGAAAATGTCATATCTTTATTTCCCTTACAAATCTTCATGAAATATGTAATCTTCCTTTAATTGTCTGGTTATTAACAAAATATAATAATAATAATAATAATAATAATAATAATAATAATAATAATAATAATAATAATAATAAAGAGCTCAGATAAAAATAAAAAATATTTTAAAGTAACTTGAAAAAGGACTTTTATCATGGTTTGCCATGCTGATTATTTCTGAACTCGAAGCAAAGCATTGTGAACAGAATTAAGTTCTTGAAAAGTTTTTTCTCCAGTAGTGATACAAAAGTGTCTCAATATTATTCATTACTTATTGAAATGATGGAGGCATAATTCCTCCATTTTCATCTTCATCACTACTACTCACATGTTCAGGGAGTTTAGTTTCTATTAATTTCTTTCAACTGAGCACAGTTTTGAAGTAAATTATTTAAGAATCCCAAGTTATGTATGTTTCAAAAGTGATATCAGTTCTAACATTTTTCGGTCTTCATCACGAATTACAGTTTCTTCTCCATCACTTCCATCAACGACATTTACCTCTGTCACTAGGTTTTAAAATCCTTCTTTGATGAAACAATTTTTATTGTTTCAGACTTTACATGAGCCAATGCCAAGAAGATTACGTTAATATCCTCAAGTATGTTTAAAGTTTTAAGAGCTCTTCGTGCAGCAATATTTTGAACCACAAGTTGTACTACCTGTTTCCAGTAATTCCAGTTTACATTCTTTATTATTTTCAGATCTAGGGGGTTGTATTATACTTGTGCAATAGGGTAGAAAGAAAAGACATTTGCAAAAAATCTTTTTTGGGGTTCAGTCTATTGATCCATGAATAAAAATCTAATGTGGGCAGTACATAAGTTTCCTTATATAATGCAATAAATTTAATTTTACTATTTTTAGCTAAAAAAATGATGTCTAAGATCCATGGCACAGTGTTTTTAACATTAAATTGTACATTTGGTGCTTTTCTGGATGGTAAAGTAAAACTATTTCAAAGTGCCCAATTAACTTATATTTCACTCAATTCTAAATTGATAATTATCACTATTGATAGTATCCTCAATAAGAAATGTAGTTCATATATTAAAATATGTTAATAATTAATTAATCAATTAGGTATTTTCACTAACTTGTGAGTCATTTCTGCAATTTTGTCTATATTTTCATCAATCGCCAAGTTGGTGATATTTCACTAGATTACTCACTAAGTTTGCCAAATGTATTACCAAGTGTTACAGATAAACAGAGAGAAGAGCATTTCTTATATACTAGAAGGTATATTCATTCAGTCTACCCAGTCAACATAGTTTTGAAAGATGCAAGATATCACTGTTGTTGCATTGATTGTCACCCTTTATTATCCTCAAAATTATAAAGCTCATATTTCAAATCGTTCATCAGTCTTCTTTTGAAAATTCAAAACTATTTCTAATGTTTAACTGGATTTTGGCAATTTTGCTTTAAATTCTCAAATCCTTCAGATTCTCAAAAACAAGTATTAGAATGCAAAAATAACAAATGCTCTATGTTATGAATAATGCATTTCTTTGCACTAATTTTGTATAATGATTGATCACAGTTGAGAGAGATATTTCATTTGATTATTGCAGAGTCATGGGCTGTTTCCTCTATTTAACAAAGCTTGAATGTGGGCTGTCCTGATTCATTAGTGCGGTTGATAAAAATTATCATGACTTTCATGTTCCAAAAATATTTATTTAAGTGGGATACAGCAACATGCACAGAAACTACTATCTTATAGTAGAAGTAGTCTCTTGGGTGGGTAGTGTTTGGAGTGATATTTACTTTTCAACTCCCAAAATCGAATCTCTCCTTGAACCACACTTTTGCTGTAGACATGTTCAGCCCTAAAACTAATAAATGAACTCTTCTTTCTAAGTTTACTACCTAAGTCTTTTGCATTGAATTTTTAGGAAACAGATTGGCCCTCTCAAGAAATCATTATAGGTCTCCAGAATTATAAGTAACCTACAGATTAATATCTTCTCTGTTCCTCGTCACTTGACAGTTAGTAGGATAGAAATGTTACTAGATTGTCTGATAGCTTCCTTGTGGCCTCTCACCTAATACAGTTCACACAGGGTTTTTACTAACGAATTCTAAACTCCTGTTCAAGAAATTTTAAGAACTGCTCTGAAAGTTTATTTTTCTAAGTCAGCTATGCCAGTTAAGTTGAAGGAGTGGTTGGGAGGGGGGTGGAAGGGGCATCTAAGCTGATTAATACACTAATGCTCATACAGAAACTGAACTATAATTTTTAAAGTAAATAATTCACTAGAATGCAAATTTCCTAATACAGTAGCCCCTCATTATATCGCGCTTGTCGGGAGACATGGCAAAATGCGCGATATATTGGGCAATATGATAAAAATTATACTTTTATGAACATATGTAATAAAAATTTAGGAGTGAAAGTACAATAATAAAAAAGACAATAATAAAACCCTCATTCACTCCAGCTCCACCAACGACTCATGTTGTAACACTCCAGTCTTGGGAAAGCAAAAGAATGTAAACAAAGAATCAGAAAGAAAAAAAAATGGGAGACATAGCAGAAGTACGATATATCCAAATGCGCGATATATTGAGGCAAGATATAACGAGGGGTTACTGTACTATGAACTTTTTGAGATCTGCAATTATTTCTTGAAAGAGAATGTTATCAAAATCTAAAAACTTTGTTTGCTTTTAAATAATGCAAATTACATAAAATTCTATCTAGTTTTAGTATTTTACATGGCTTTTTAAAATATAAAATTCTATTTTGATATGTTCATTCAATTTTAAGTAATATCCACATCTTGGATGTATACACACATACATAGAGAAATGAATATAATTCCAAATATTTGAAATATACAGGTCATAAAATGTTTATTTCTGTCAAATCTTGAATTCTAAAATTAATGGAGAAATAATAAGTACTTTTTCTATAATAAAAGCATGAGAGAACCAAATACACAATTCACAAACATTTGGGTATGCAATTGCACACTTATTTCACAAAAGAAGTAACATTCAATCTCATACAACATTAAACTGCAATTCATACAATTAAATAGTGAACATTAAATTGAATGATCATAAAAGCTTCAATGATTACCTTTATCACTAAAATCATCTACTAAAACAACTTCTTTTAAAAACTGAGGTGGAGACCTATCAAGAACACTATGAACTGTTCGTAAAAGAGTAGACCAACCTTCATTGTGGAAGACAATCACAACACTGGTACTGGGTAAATCTTCTGGATAATGCCAGAATTTACATCTAAGAGAAATATAATTCTTATTAAATCATCTGGAATGATGAATAAACTGATGTTTACAATTAAAGTCTGAAAGCCATTTCTGGAGGAAAACATAATTACTTAACAGAATTTAAAGAAATCGTATAAGCATATAACTATAAAGAAAACAGCAAATATATTATTAAATCAAAAGAACATTAAGAATTTTACATAGCTGCAAATGTTTTTATGCCTGAAATTAAATTCATTTTTATAAATACATATGTTTTGGACTTTCTACAACACAAATCGACTTTATTATGTTATCCTACTGGTGTTCAAAATAATCTTTATATATATAAAATAAGATGCGCAAGTGTGGTACATGAAGTATGTTTTCCTGTGAACTTTTGCAATTCAGGATTTGATTTCAGTGTTTATCAACCCGAAACAGTTTTTATAGCTCTGAAGTATCATTTGGAAAGAATCCTTGAGGTGGTGAGCTGTCAGCTGTTTAATGGCTGGGTAGCCTTAATGGAGGTGGCAAATAATTTCATAATTAGTATTGTACCGTATGTACCATATTTTATTTTTCAGTTTGCATTTATGTGTTATAATGCTATGTATCACCCTAAAAAAAATCATTTAATTATATTGAACAGTTGTTGAGAAATCAGAGTTTTTGTATAAAGCTAATTTTGGACACCAGTGTATATGGAATGTATGAAAAGTTAATTCAGGAATTCTGGAACTAGATAGATTTAGATTTTTTACCATAAAATGCTATGATTAAAAAGTTTCTATGGCTTCAATTTCTAATTATAGTGTATGATTCCTTCCTATAATACAGGGACGCAAAATTGAGGAACATAAAAATTTTTAATAAAAAGTATGCTTGTTTTATAGGAATTTTGGGATCTAAATATGAAAAAAATCTCAGATTTGCTTAGATCACATACAGAATTTTTACAACTTGCTTAGACATTTTTATGTTATAATATGTAACTGAATAAAATTACAAGTGGAAAATTACATATGTGGAATTTATGGCTAGCTCTGAATATATTTATTTATAAGAACTATAAAACTTGTTTATTTTGTTATTTACATCTTAACTTTAGACAAAAGGATTAGTAATTATTATTTCTTTTACCAGCGAAGTTGCTGAACTGATATAAAAAATCTGATGTGGGCAGCACATGACTTTCCCTGCAGGCTTAAATCCACGTTCTCTTTATTTTAATTAAATTTATTTCACTTTTAATTCAATTTTCGTTCTCATTCGGTAACCGGCCTTATTTTTATAGGTGGCGTAGAGAAAATACGAAAAAATAAAATATCTCGAGAACGGCTAGTCCTAGTGTAATGGGGTTGGTCTTATTCTTTTTGTCGTTAAAAATTACGTATTAAACGAGCATTTAATGGATATTCTTTTGGAATTTGAGTATACCTAGTTCTTTAGTTTAGATTTTGACGATTTTTGCGGGCCTTTTTGCAAAAAAAGGCAGGTTATTTTTTTCCGAATCGTACCAAAATCTAATCAGCACCAGGGTAACCCACAAGTGACTCATCTACCAAATTTTGTGAAATTCGGTCCATAAGTTTTTCAGCTAGAGTGGATACAAGCTTTTGCGGGCCATTTCGCAAAAAAAGGCAGGTTCTTTTACTCTGAGTCGTACCCAAAACTAATCAGCACCAGATTCGCCTACAAGTGACTTGCCTACCAAATTTTATGAAATTCGGTCAATTACTTTTTTAGTTAGAGTGGATACAAAATCTGCACAGACAGACAGACAGACAGATACACAGACAGATACACAGACAGACACACAGACATCACGCTAAAAATAGTTTTTTCGTATTCTAGAGGTCTCGAAACGTGTAGATCCGTCAAAAACTCGAGTTGCGATTTTCGGCATGATTCCAATACTTTCCCTATACATTACCATGTATTGCAGGGAAAGTAAAAATCTGATGTGGGCAGCACATGACTTTCGCTGCAGACTTATATTCACGTTCTCTGTATTTTAACTAAATTTATTTCACTTTTAATTCAATGTTCGCTCTCATTCGGTAACCGGACTTATTTTCAAAGGTTTTCAAAAATCTACCGAATTTTGTGAAATTCGGTTTATTAGTTTTTCAGTTAGAGTGGATACAAGCTTTTGCGGGCCATTTCGTAAAAAAAGGCGGATTCTTTTATCCCGAATTGTACCCAAAACTAATCAGCACCAGCCTCGCTCACAAGTGATTTACCTACGAAATTTTGTGAAATTCGGTCCATTAGTTTTTTAGTTAGAGTGGATACAAAATCTGAACAAACAGACAGGCAGACACATAGACACACACACAGACGTCACGCTAAAAATCGTCGAAAACTCGAGTTGCGATTTTCGACATGATTCCAATACTTTCCCTATACATTACCATGTATTGCAGGGAAAGTAAAAAAAAAAGGTTGGGGTAAAGGAGAATGTTTGTGTCTGCTGCTTTTCTTTGTATGTGCTGCTTCCAAATGTTGATGATGCTACATTCAGCAATAATCTCCCATCATAGTAATATTTAAATGGTACTGATATCCTTTCCATCTCATTAATATTTTATTGGAAACATTTTCTCTGTTCCCGAATTGCTGCACCTAGATTTTCTGGAAAAGGTACAAGTGTGCATTTAAAAAGTAAATTTTAATACTCATTGCACATTGCAAAACTCTTTGAATTTCCTCAGCAAGTTTCCAACAATGAGTGCCTATTTAGGATCTTTATTATTCCTTAGTAACCACATGTTGAAGGAATTCCAAGCCTCTTTATCTACCTCAGCCATTGAAGATAAGAAGTTTTCATCTAACAGTTACAGCAGTCTTCTAATGTCTGAGCTGACAAAAATACCTTCTTTCAATTTTGCTTCTAAGTTAGAGAACTTTTTGCATGGGAATTTAAAGCATTCTAAAGTTTTTAATAAAGATGTAAATTCTCTATTTTTTGAAAATTTATAAAAAAAATTAACTGGAGTGTGGTTCAACTCAACTTTCTCATACCCAAATCCATGTTTAAGTAGCTTGTGACTTTTTTTTATTGCAAATTTTACAAGAAAAAAATCACCAAATTGTCACCAAGTGGAATGGTCAGACTGACAAACCCTACCGAAATATCATTATAATGCTAGCTCCTAACAAAACACAATTTCATTGATTTAGAGTCATTTCATTAATTTGGTGACATTTGTATCTATTTGGCATAAATTAATTCGCAATTAAAGAAGAATGCCGAGGTGCTCTGATCCGGGTTTTGAAGTACCTGTGTAGCAAATTTCATGGCCGTATGACATTTAAATTTTCTGCTACAGACTGCATACAATGCACACAGAAACACAGACATATTCCTTTATTATGTAAGATTATTCGCTTACAAGTTTTTTTATTTTTTATTAAAAATATAATTTCTGAATTATTATAAGACCTGTATTAGATTAAAAATATATAGAATATAATAATACATTATAGAGGTTATAATAGGACATCATACATTAAAGAGGTTGGAATGGAATTTTTCAGATAAAATCAAAACTTCAAAACTCATTTTTTAATTTTAAACAATTTTTTGCATAATTTTAACTGTTAAAATTAATTTTTGCAAATAAATCATTTAATTTTTTTCAACAAGTTTAATTGACATTATCTTTTTATTGTTTTTGTTTACTTTATTTTTCACCATTTTTAATACAAAAAAATAAGCAGATTATTTAAAAATTTGTGTTCGTATAGCACAAAATTCTATTATTAAATATTTTCAACATCTTCATGAATTGCCTGTATATTTCTCTATAGAGTTATTTTTTCCCTATACTTTTTTCCATTTTGTGCTCTTTTATTATAAAAATTTAAATTTTTTTAATTTTTATAACTTGGCAAATTTTATATTTTAGATTATTTCAACTGTATATTTGAATATTTTATAGTTATTTTGCATTTTCTTAGTATTTTTCCCATATCATCACTTTTTTGATCCCATATTTTAAATCTTATTCACATAAATATTTAATATATACTGAATATTTTTGGAAAACCTCCATTAATGGGGAAATAAAGTTGTTAATTGTATCTTCAATAAATGCATTTTGTTAATAACATTACAAAAATTAACAACCAGTTTCAAAGGTAAAACTAGCTTTCTTCATTAGGCTAGGGAGACAGAGCAGCCACACTAGCAACAGGCAAGAAAGCATCTATCAATAAATAGTGTATTACATGACTCAGAAAATTGTTGCTACATGAGAATTAAAAAAAAAAAAAAAAAAATGAAAGGAAAAAGAACAGTGTAAAAGTTCAAAATACTTTCTCAGTTAATAAAATTATGAACGTGTTTTATGAAAAAGTAAATACGGAAACAGCCAGTTTTGGAAGATGTATGAACATCAACTGCAGAAAAAAAAATGTGCCAGTTCATTTTTACAATATTTTTTAACATACTTTTTGTAGTTAATTGATTGTGTTGTTCATGTGTCTTCTGAAGCTATTTGTTTCCTTATTTATTTTATCACAGAGAACTTAAGGTCATAGTTTTATTCACTGAGACAGTGTTTTGAATCTTTCTACTACCTTTATACTAAGTTTTCCTTTTAATTTTTTCGAACTTTTGCTAGGTAGCAATTTTCTTGCTTGGTCAAGAAAATTGCACTTTTCCTGTGCACAAAACATACAACTATTTATTGACAGTCACATTCTTACTTTTTGATGGCAAAGTTGCTGTCTATCCTGATGAAGAAAGCTCTAATTTTACTTTTGAAAATGGTTGATACTATTTATCAACTTTTTATGTGTTCTTAACACACAAAAAGTTGACAAGTACATTTATTGCAGATTAATTCTAACAGCAGCTCAAGCAAAATTTCATATTTTAATTGTAAATTATTAGTAGTTATTAAATTACATAAAGCATTCAAGATATTTATAATTTGTAGACGTTGTAAATCAATAGCAAAATTTGGATAATGTTCATTATAAGATGCTAAATGAAACTATTAGCAAACTTTGTTGCCATAGATAGGATCACTGTAATTGAATATACAAAAACAATTTTCTAATGTTTTTCTGGATATGTTTATAATGCATCCTCAAATTTCCAGTTTCTCAGAATGCTCAGCAAACATACAAGATATAAATAATTCTTTGCAAAAAAATAAATATTTTTAAATAAGTTATCTAATTTTATATTACTCAGGTAATCTTTTATCTGGAATAGATCTATGAAGAGAAATCTGATCACTGGCAACCATATTGATTCCAAATTCCATCATTGCTTGTGAAACTTCATTTTGATCTTCTGGTCGGGCCGAATGAGGTTTCCCATCCTCACCAGGACCTTCCCTTATAGTTTCACTTTTAGGAGGCTCAAAATTCCCATCAATTCCTTTCTTGAACACAGCACCAGGTTTAGGAGGCATATGACTTTTATCCTAAAAAATCAGAAACATTAAGTTCAAAGGATTTTCAGAACCTGTATTTTCCTGTTTTGCTATACCCAGACAGCATGGGTATAGAAACTGGCGGGGAAGGGGGGTTTCACATACCCCCAACTTTTTAGGCAAAAGGGATGGTCTCCACAAGCTTTCAGGGTATTTGATCTTTTTGTCAGAGTCTATCGTCAAATCGAGGTACCCTGAATCATTTTCTAAACTACTCAACCAAATGAAGCTAAATTTTGAACATAGTTAGGTTACTACTCAAGCCAGTAAGTAATGTTATCATTTTCTCAAACTTTGCGTGAGTTTGTCGTAACATGTGCAAATGTTGCTTTTGCCACACTGTAATACTACTGCTCAACAGACTGAAACCAAATTTCGTGTGAATATAGCCAGTTATATTCTTAAAAAAAATTTAAAAGAACATTTCAACAAAACTGTAAGCATAATACAGTTGGATCTCCATATATCGAACTTGCATATATCAAAATTCTCTCTATATAAATGTTTTGGTGAATCCTTGTGATCATTACATAGAAAACTTCATAAAAAAATTCTATATTGAATTTTATTTTAAGGCAAATCAGAATTTTTTTAAAGTGAAAGCAACACTGACAGCAAACAACAGAAAAACATGGTTTTGAAAATTTTAGAAGCGTAAACTCCTGATGCCATTTTTAATGTTAATGAAACAGTACTTTTCTTTAAATAGTTCCCGAACAAGGCACTTATTTTTAAAATTCACGATTGTCTTGAAGTCAAAAACAGCAAAGTGAATAAATATAATGACTAAAATTGGCAATATTAAATTTGCATAATACAAAAGGATAATCAGCAAAATGAAATGTCTTTTTGCCAATAAGCAGGTACAAAAAAAAAAAGGGTGAGGTGGAGGGGAATTTTAGAGACCTTTTTTAGCACGTCAGTATTTTATGTGTCGCATTGTTGTTTGTTTTACTTCTGTTACACTCATTCTGCTTATTTTATCGTATGTATGTCTAAGTGGTATTCTTTTAATAAAAATAGAATTAAAAAAAGATTAGGATGAAAAGAAAAAGTGTTCTCTTTGTAGACAATTGTCTGGTCCATCCTAATATATCATCAAAACTATCAAAAGTGAATTTGATTTTCTTCATCAAAGAGTTACAAAATATTTGAAATTTTTTTTATCAGAAACACATTCTCAGAAGGCCTAGCTGGGATATAGAAAATGAGTAATATACTGATAAGATGATTGATCTGAGGATTTGCATAGTTGAACTAGCTACGATGCGCCTAAACGATGTTTAAAAATTGACTGGACAGTAAAAAAATGTTTTGTAAAAGCCAGTTTCATTAAATTACCTCAAAAGAAGAAAATGTGTTGCCATAAGTCAAGCAATATTGTAATGGAAGGATTTGCAGACCAAATATCTTATCAGGGAGGGAAATTCCCTTGATGAGGTCCTCAGCATCGAGAAAGACATAATTGCTTCAGAATACCCAATGGCACAGTAAACTTACTTCAGAGTTCAGACAGTACATATTGACATCAAATAAGCTAAAGAGGTTGACATAGAAGAATCCCCTAAAACATAAAAAAAAAATTTGGGCCACGTTTGGAACACGTCGTGGTCTTTAATTTGTCGAATATGTTCCTGATGATGTATTTCATGGACTTAATAAGTGTGAACATTTATTCATAATAAAGGAATCATTATCAAAATTTTTTGTGCAACAAGACATTATTAGAAAGTTTTTTCACAAATGTAAATGCATATTAATATTACATAAATGTTATTTCTAGGTATGACACATAAAAATACGTCATTCTAGAAACAGTTTTATAGTGTTTCAGGGTGCTCGAAGCATGAAGATCTGTTGAAAACTTGAGTTGCAATTTTCGACATGATTTCAATATTTTCCTTATACATTACTATGTATTGTAGGAAAAGTACACAACGAATATATATGCATAAAAACATCATTTCTAAATATTGTTTTTTATATCTAATTTTTTGTATGGAACCATAGACTTCGATATATGGAGGTCCAACTGTATATAAAACCTGACTTTCAAATGCAGTCAAAAATAGAAATAATTTAAAAAGTTTAAGAAATTTACATGCATTTCTATTTTACTTTTAATTTTCACAAAGAAGAAAAATCTTTAAGGTTCGTCAGCTTTTTTTCGATATCTTAATATTGCAAAATGAAAATTAGGACGATTAGAATTCTACATGCAAGACAGTTGGTTTAGAAAATTAATTTTGCTTGATTTCCAATTAATTTTAAAATCTTTTTCCCTAATAACTTTTGCTGTAAACAATGAAATGCCAAAGAACAATATATTCAATTGAATTTTAGTACTCCATAACTTAAATGCAGAATATAATATATGTAATAGTGATATTTTTATAATCAGATGTAATTAGCTTAAAGAATTATATTTTGTGAGACAAAAGAGGTTTTAAAGCAGTAAGGTGAGAATCTAGTCAATAAATATTGACCAATATTGTCTTGTTTTAAAAACTACTTTTTATTATAATAGTTGTTTATAGAATAAATGCAGTGTTGGGTAAGGAAAACACACAGAAAAAAAAAATCTAAAAATGGTGTAAAATGAGAAAACATTTTTTTAGAACTTTCAAGGAGCTAAATTCAATATCAATAAATTCAATATCATAATAATAAATTCATCCCAAAAGAAAATAAACACTGATCCGTGCATAAAATTTAACATATTCTTTAGCTAAAATAATAACTTGGCAGATGAACCATTATTCATTATAACATTAAGTTATAACAAAAACTATCACGATCTTTAAAGTCAAGAATATACTGATATTACACCTAGAATGTAGGATAATCTGGATCGTTTTGATCAGGGCTTTGATCATGCTTACATAAAATGCGAGATGAATATATCATAACATCATAATTGTATAATAGTTAGAAAGAAAAATAATAAATCACTTTTTGTGACAAAAACTGATGATTTACGTTTCTCACCAAAACTTATGACTGGACTGATTCACCCCAGAATAAATCTCGCACTGAACAAAATGATTGATAAGCATTAATATATGATTGCTTCACAGCTGATAAGATGTTTTGGGGTGGACATATACCATAAATTCCTACCTACCACAATAGTACATTGATGTTTCAAGATGTCTTTTGAGATCTGCCCTATCCTCAAGTTATCTAATTACTTACAATGGAGGCACCTGTTTCGCCATAGATGTGAAAGAAGTTTTATTTATGTGTTTGGGTGATTTGGGGGAGATGATTTCCGAATTTGTAGAGTACGAGAATAATTAGCAATGGATGGATATCTTGGCATGGCAATTCTGGGTGGAACCCCACTGCTTCAGGTAAAGTGCTTTAACCCATGAGATTTTTTTCATGGAATAGTTAGAAAAAAAACCAGTTTCACATAAAAACTTTTGAAGTTCACAGATAATGATCAACATGCCACCCTAAATATATTTTGATGACTGTACTGGATACCTGTTGGCTAAAGTAATTAGTTATTACTTGAGTTGTAAGATTAAAACAATTGGGACAACATATTGGAAGCGATCACATTTTAGACCTTCTTTTCCAAGAGGAGAATAAAAGATGGTGGTTTCAACTCTTATCTGGGAACAAATTTTTAATATTTATTTAGTATTTTTGTTCTACTTTTTAGCACATTCAACTGCCCTTGTAAATGTGGCTGCTCGCATTTGAGAACTTTTCTTTATTTGAGATATTGTTGACTGAAATGCTCTTCCTAAAATGTGCCACCTTAAATAAATGCTTGTTTTTCTGGTGCCTTACTTGAGTCCTGAAAACTGACTACAGGGGAACAGACATGGTACCTCCTACCAAAAGAAAATTTGCAGGGTGAGCAATTTCCATTCAACAAATATGCAAGAGGATACATTTAAATAATAAATGCCAAATCAAGTAAAAAAAAAAAAATGGTGAAATTATAATAACAGGACACAATAATTTGTTAATTAGCTTATCACTTTCTTTTAAAGAGCACTGCATTGTACAATTGTACCTATTTTTGGTGTAAATTAGTTAAGCGCTATCCAATATATTATAATCTAGAGGAGCACACATTCATTATTGTGTACTGGGAACAATATATGTAATATAAAATAAAATCAAGTTTGTTTTCAACTTCATGTAACATTTACATCAAATTTGGTTGCAAATAGATGAAATCATCACTTAAAATATTTATGCAGAATAAATATGAATAATATTACTAAAATAAAGTCTGTCTAAATATCTAAAAATTACTTTATAATAACACAATTTACAATTTAAAATTTCAGCATGAGTTGAGAAAGTCTAATAAAAAATTGATATAAAAGTAAAAGGAAATATTGTCTTACACTATGTAAATTTCCATATTCTTTTCCTTTGGGTTTAGGAATAAAAAATGTAATAACCAATACCAAACCAGTAACAATACAACATAACTTTATTAGGCGAGCTCTTTTAAGCCCAATGACATTCATCTTAAAGTAGTCCTCCAAATGTTGGTAACACGCAAATTACTGAAAATAAAGAGTGAAAAAGTAAGTAAAAATTTTATATTGAAGAAAAATATGCAAATGTAAGATATGTAGACCCATAATTCTGAATCCAAACACTTTTAAAGGCAAGACATGTAAAAAAATTAAAACTGCATTAAATGTCTTAAAATGGTAATTTTAGCTAAAATGTATGTCATGTTGAAACCTGATTTTGTCCATATATAGAGCATGTATATATGCTTTAAAGGAAACTGGTTATGAATTAACTGGAGTATGTCTCAACTCGACATTCTCACACCCAAATCCATTTTTAAGTAGCTTGTGATTGTTTTGCAAATATTGCTAGAAAATAATTTGAAAAATCCAATTGATCACAATTACAGCATGTTACCCTTCATTTTAAAGGATGTGAAAAAAAATCTTTTGACTGATACCAAGTCTGACAATGTATTGGGGGGGGGGGGGGGGAGACGGTAATGTCCCAGCGCACTCCAAAGGGGGCTATTGATGTAACAAACACAAAAATTGTATTACACCTATTTTTCACTATAATCATTCAAACTGTTAAGTTTCATGATCACTTAGCTATAAATAACTCCTTTTATGCACAATTATATCAAATTTTGTTCTATGCTGAAATGAAATGAAATAAGAGATGGGTAGCTCAAGAAGAGCCCAGCCCAGCGACCAGAGGTTTATTGTACTACCCCAGACAGAACAGATCTCTACGAAAAGAGACCAGTAGCCGACGCAAGGATGAGCAAGCACTTGACAGGAATGTCATTCAGCTCCCAGGGTTCAATTACATGTCGACCAATGTGTTCGAATCTGTGAGCACAGTAAACCTCACATTCACAGAGAATGTGAGCAGCAGTTTCTTCGCTGTATTTGCAGCCCCTGCAAAGCGAATCTTTAGTGACACCCATAATGTTGAGGTGTCTCTTGAGGGTGCAGTGCCCAGTAAGGAGCCCAACAGCCCTCCTGATGCCAGTTCTGCTGAGCTTGAAAAGTTCCTTTTGACGTGTACTAGGGCAATTGCAGTTGAGAATTTTCACTTGCCTTTGACCCTTAATATTATGCCAGTTCTTACATTGAAGCTTCCTGAAGATGTCATAAACAATTCTTCTGGTAAGATCATTGGGAATACCCAAGGCCGGCCCAGGGCCAACAAAAGGAGTACTTGAGCCTTTTCTAGCTAATTCATCAGCCAACTCATTTCCAGGAATGCCTGAATGTCCAGGTACCCAGTACAGAATGACTTCGTTATTGCTAGCAATTTCACAGAGTGCATTATAGCACTCCTAGACAAGGGAAGATGTCATAGTGGACTTCTCAAGAGCCATAAGAGCAGTCTGACTGTCGGAACAGATAAGTATTTGGTTGCTCTAATACTTCCTGTCGTAGCAAATTCTACAACACATAAGAATGGCAAAGACCTCAGCCTGAAAGACAGTAGCATAACTGCCAAGCGGATAAGCCAGCTCTGTGCCATCATCCAGACAGCACACACCAGCACCAGTACTTGTGCCAATCTATGCTGGGATACATTGTCAAACTTGGTATCAATGGAAATACTTTATTTTCCAAGCCCTTTAAAATGATAGGTAATATAATATAATTGTGATCATTTGGACCAACTAAGGCTCCTTCCAAAATATATTCATACTAACATGACCACCATTTTGATTTCAACTGGTCAAGTCAGTTATTGTCTGTTTGTGCTATTTCAAGTGCATGTTATATGGCTGATATTTGATATGCAATTTAGCTATAAAATAAGTGCTTCTGCTTTCAAAATATTGTAGCAATCATTAAAAAAAACAGTCTAGAATGTTTTGATTTCCTCACGATCCCAAGAAAAAGAAGAGAAAGTAACCTTCTTTTAAATGTGTACTGTCATAGCTTAAACTGGGATTCAAGATTGCAGCTGTTGCACCAGCCTGCATATATAGAAGCCTTCTGACTAGATTTTCCCAGAATGCAGATTTTTCAAATCTTTTTCCTTACAAAATTAAAAAAAAAAGTCCCAAGCTAGCTACTGAAGCTAAATTTTCTATAAATGCAATCTGAACTTAATTCTTAAGAAATTTGAAGTCAGCTGCATGGTATCACTAAGTTTGTCGATCTCCATAGAGCCAGGATGGACAAATACAACTCTGTTGTCAATTGCCACATGTGGCTAATTAGCTATGTAAGTTGTGAAAAACCCAGACCACACGACAGACCCGAAGGCTTACTGTAGCTAAGTGTGTGGCCGGTATCTATGTAAATGTGGCAAATTCAAATTTGTCAGCTTCCACAGTAAATAAAAAACGTTTTTCACAGTTTAAAAAAAAGTGAAGAGAGTGATCAACTGGACATGACACAGAAGGGTAGAGTAAACTGGATAAAAAATATGTTTTAGAAATGTGAATCCTGTTTTTCATAATTTAATGGCTTTAAATTGGTATTTAAATTCTTGTGCAATCCATTCTATACTTTGATATTACAAACTCAAGTGAATTAATTTTATCTCTTCTGTCTGACTTTTTTTTTGCAAAAATTATACGTTTTCATTGTAGATTTGAGTTTTTGAAAACACATGATACAATAATTGCTAACTATATATTTTTCATTATGGTACCTATTGACTGAGTTTTTACTATACCTTACAAACTTTATGTGCAGTGTACATGACTTTCATAAATTCATATAAAATTTATCCACATATTTCTCTTTAATTTAGATTTAAATACTTAATATTATGAAGTACTCTAATCTAAATTAAAGAAAAAATGTGGATAAATTCTCACCAAAGTAATACAAACGAGAGAAAATTTGATTTAGTATTTAGTTAAACTGATAGTATCGGCAAATTTGCAGTAGTACTACTATTTCAAAATTCGTAAAGTAGAAATTAGGCACTAATTGGCAAATGATATAAGAACATAATAGAAAACAATAGTTGATAATGCTAGGATATTAACTTACGTGCATTTTAAGAATACGTATAAGCATAGTATATTCAGCGATATGTTCAATTTTTTTTTAATTTTAATGTATTCATAAAAGAAGAAATAAATTTAAAGCAAAAAACTCAAGAATACCTGCTAAACTGCCAAAAATTATGCTAACACGTTTATTAAAAGCTGTTTTATAGAAGAAATAATACAACATATGTACAATTAAGTATGTGATTATAAATATTAATATTGACGAATATGTTCCTGTCAATCTTCAGAAAGCCGTTAACGGTTGTAGTACATTTTCGGCCGGCATTTAAGAATTAAAATATGAAAAATATTTTAATAATTCTATGAAAATGTCAGTAAAACCAAAAATTTTGAAATAAAATAAAGGTCAAAATCTTTGACCATATTTGTACATATATCGTCGAAGGGCCATATGGAAGGTAAAATCCTTTTTTCTTCCGTGATTTTGTTTATATAATCATAATGTGAAAAATGCAGTTTACATAAATTAAGAATTAAATTGAATCCATAATTGTAATTTTAAGCGAAATAAGCGAAAGCGTGGGTGGTTACCAAACTTTGGGAGATCGCCCTTTGCCTTTCATGGTAAATTCTATTTCTGCTCTGATGTAAGCACAGATTAGACACCTTTTCGACCACTTATCAGGTAAACCCCCAAACAATTATTTCCAATGATTATAAGAAAATATGTAGATCTGAATTACATCATATGATGGATTCCATATAATCAAACTATGATTTTAGAAGAAGAAACTATTTCCATGCTCTTTATTTTCTTGAATCCATGGATCACGAACATCTGTCATCAATTCTATAAATATCTACAACCGTAATATATTGTTAAATATAAACAAAGCTGTTCTTGATGGCATCTATGATTTCCTGCCCCGTAAGCTTTAATTTATTGGATTAAAATATTTTTGTAAAGTTTAATGAGCTTCACAAAATGTAAAATAGCATTTCATTAAAGTTAATCTAAATATGAAATATCAAGAATTTTATTTGAATAACTTTTGTACTTCATGTATTCGCATACCGTATAACTATTTGTGGTTCATAGCTTATCCTATTTGTGTATTAATATTAATTTAAATTACATTTCATTCAGTATAAATATTTTAGCATTTTATCACTAGCAGTATTAAAAATTTAAAGTACTTAATCTTTTACTTTACATACCCCATTTAATAGTTGTATTGAAAATGAAATATATATTTTAATTTTAAATCATTAGTAGTTTTATGTTAGATTTCATCACTATACTGCATAAATTATTTAATATTTGAAATTGAGAATTTGATAAGGAACCGAATTTTCAAAATACAAAATTTATAAATGTGCCTGCTCCTTCATGCTGCACCCATTTTTTTATGAATTTGTTTTCATAATTCAGTGAGATATGTAATTGATTGACTTGCTTCTTAAGACTTCTTTTAATGTTTCAGACAATTCCATGCCTAGAACCCCTACCTGCTAGTCTTAATGCAGGTAATCTAGTAAGAATATCTGGAAGTGTTAACAACACAGCAACATGGTATTACTTTCTTTAATGAATGATTTATTGTTATAAATTGGCATGTATATCCGGGATTTTAGATGTAAACGTCGGATTAAAATTATATCGGAACATCAGTGAATTCTTGAAAACTAAGTAATGCTTTAATGATATGCCCATTTAGAAAAAAAATCAGTAACTTGCTGTGCAGGCATAATACACTCTAAAAAAGCAGGCTAATTCGGAGAATAACCCCACACACACACTTTATCTTTCTGGTAGGTCGGACGGTCTGGATCTCAACAACAACACACACACTTTTTTAATAGATGCTCAAGTCCTTGTTGACGAGTCGGACGGTCTGGGTCTTCAACACACACACTTTTAGCTCGCCAGCCAAGTGTTCCGATTGCGAACGCTATATGTTGTAATCTAATGTAAAACATGCTTTATGTTGAATCTGGTAACATCTTGTTCAAAACACGAGAGAATGCACCTGCTTGGCGCAATTTGTACTTATAAAAAATACATGTGGGGGACTATTATCCAGATTTACCAAAGGTATGCAGGACACATGCAATCCAGGCCGTCATTAGCTCAAGTTAAAAAGTGTCTTTAAAGTAAAACTCTACTAGCATAATTAGAATCTGAGATATGATCAAATTAGTGAAAGAAGTACAATAGACTGATAAGGCACACTATGAGTTCAACTGCTCGTTTTCTGAAGAAAAGCTAGTATATGCAGTGAAAATCAGTTTAAAAAATATTTTAAACTGATTTTTTTTATTAGATAGGGGGATTTATTTTATTTTTAGATATGGGTTTTAAAAAATATTTTAAAACCCATATATAAAAAAAATAAGCAACAAAATAACTCCCTTCACCCCCTTCAATCACAATCTGCTAATAAAAAATGTTTCTTTACTAAGAGAAGTAGGAATTTTAAATGTTATTTCAAAAGTTTACATGGAATTCAAGTAATATTTTTACAGAATACATATAGTAATGAAATAATATATTTAAAAATTAAAATGATACCTGTAAGATACAGAAAATTATAATTTTGTATTTTTCACCACAGTTTCTGTCATGAAAATTATCTGGATTTGTTCACTGAACATTCGCTTTTCTATCTTGACAAGTGTCTACAATTCTATATTACCTGCGAGAAATAAATTTAATATTATAGCCAAAATTTCAAAGGATATTTAGCTTTAAATAATAATATTAAACTAATATGAATTAAAAACTTGAGGCATATCAAGCAAGGACCTGAGTTACCCATATTCCAAATTTTGCTTCTACATTCCCCTACAAATAACATACACACAGATATCTTCTTTTTTTATATAATAAATATAGTTATACTGGTATTTAATTTTCTCAAGTCTCAAATTTATCTTTGCATTTAAGATTATTTGTCTTCAACAGTTCTTTGTAATTTAAAATGTGTATGGCATTTTTATTTATACTAGTAAGGCTCACAGGCATTTTCTGACTGTAAGTAATTTAAATAAAAATGGTTTATTCATGGGATACCTACTATAATAAAAGACAAAATTCAATTGCTGTCTGCATAGCCACAATACAAAAGTAGGTATAATATCCATTGCTGTAAATAAATTAAAAATGAGTCCAATATCCAGTTTTTTTTTAGCATCTGATGTCACATGCAACGTAAAGTTCCCGAATTCTCCATTGTTGTAAATAAGTTAAAAAGGAGTTCAATATCCACTTAGTTTTTAGTATTTGATGTCATACACAATATAGAACTCCAGAATACTTCTCTTTATATATAGATTGGCTGTTATTATCTTAAATTTTATGATATAACTTTTATTGCAACTATGTTTTTTGACATCACTTTCATCCAGTATAAATAAAAGTTGAAAAATCTTCAAGTGAAATCGTTTTCAATATAGATATAATTATTCTATTTAGACTAGTGTATGTATTCTGCTGTATGATCATTTATGTTTGTTAGTGCTATTTCCTTATATCAGTACCTATAATGTATGAAGAATATTGAATCAATGGGATTGAAAATTTTAATTCAAATTCTCAGTGCTTTGCTTTCTTGCAAGGAGAAAACACTTTTTCTGACATTTCTACTATGTGAATGTTGCTTTTATGTGAAAGTGGGGTTGCCTGGTATTGATGATATTTTTGTGGCCTGGATCAAAATATCACCAACTTGGCAACTTTTGGCAAGTTTCCAAATTCGGTGGAACTTTCTAGAAATACCCACTAGTTTTGACGATATACTTTCTTTCTAGAAATTTTTATGGAGAGTATATAAGTCATTATTCAGTTGGAGAGAGTTGACATCATACAAGCCAAATTGAGTTATGAGATACATCAGTGTTTTGAGAACAGAATCAGCTATTTTGCAAATTCATTGAGCTTTTAATTGCTATTTTATTGTATCTGACAGTTGTTTTTTGATCTTGTAAGCTAGCTATCGAGTCATTAGCTGTATGTTATTCCTGTTTATGCTTATTGGTGCTTTTAAATAAAAATATTAGTTATCCAGAAATTCAGACTCATTTTTGTATCCTGAGCATACACTTTCAATTTGAGAGGATATGTCATAACAAATTGGTATCAGAAGTCAGATTTCTGGAGACTGGACAAGCGGCTATGGCCTCTCCAACTAGAAAAATTATGTAGGAACAATTAAGCGAGATGATGAATTTAGTGAAAGCTGGACAAGTTGCAATGAAAGCTGGACAAGATGCAATGAAAGCTGAACAAGAAACTATGAAGGAAGAGATGACGGCAATGGAAATTGAACAAGAAGTGGTGATAGAAGAGATGAAAGCTGGTTAAGAAGTAATAAGAACTGAACTAGAAGCAATAAAGACCAGATAAGAAGCAATGGAAGTAAAGATGAAAGAAGAGAGGAAAGTTGGACAAGAAGCAATAAAAGTCAGACAAGAAACATGAAAGTAGACATTAAAGCCATGAAAGAAGAGATGAAAATGAGACATGCGGAGATGAAAAAAAAAAATTGAAGTTCTTTCAAGCTGAGATGAGAGAAAAAAAATCAAAGCAACGCAAGCCAAATTGAAAACCAGACAAGAAGAGATAAAACAAGATATTAAAGTTATACAAGAAATAAAGCAAGACATTAAAACCATCACTAGACAAAAAATTTTTACTTTTGATGTGAATAGCATTTATAGTTGAGGTTCCTCTGGCAGAAAAACAAAGTACTAGTAAAGAAAAATGTAAACACTTTGGACGTTTATATCCCTGAACTTATAGATAAAAATGTAAATAGTTTTCTTGCTTTGTCAGAAATATGTTCCAGATTATGAATATATAAAAATTATTTTGATAATTTAATATTTTGAACTTTCTTTCGAAAAACTTAAACTAATAGCTCTCTGAGCAAGTGCTTTTTTCATTTTTCTAGCTTTCACTTGAAATATTTTTGAAACTTTAAAAGACTGATATAACTAGTAAGAGACAAAAATGTGTACATAAAAATTTAGTATTAAAATCTATATTTATTATTAAAAGAAACTTTTATAATTTACGAGTAATCATCTTGTCAAGTTGTAGAAGATTGAAAATTTTCCGTTTTTCAAGTTTGTAATGCTTAATCTCAAAAACTTAAAAACTTTAGCTTTGAATAATAAGCAAGGATTTGCAGCTCTTTGAAAGCCCTACAAATGTTTGGATTTTGCATCGAGCTCTATTTTTTCAAAAATAGAAAACATAAAAGTATTTGTCAAAACAAGTTTTTTTCTCATTTTTCATACTTTCACTGGAAATATCTTCGAAACTATAAAATATAGATATAAATAGTAAGTAACAAAATTATGTATAAGGAAATTTAGTTTCTAAATCTATATTTATTTTTTAAAAAAAGCTCATAGTTTTCGAGTAATCTTTATGCCAAGTTGAAGTATGGAAATTTTACATTTTTCAAGTTTGTAAAGATTATCTTAAAAACTAAAAGCGATAGCTATAAACAATAAGTAGGAATTTGTAGTTCGTTGAATTCATATCCAATATCCTATAAGTGTACATAACGGATATTGGATTGAGTTTATTTTTATTCAATATTATAAAAGTTGAGTTTTATTTTACAAATTTTTATTCATGTAAAACCATTTCAGCTCCATTGGACTCCAATTTTATTATTATTTTTTTTTATGGGTATTATATTATTATTTCTTTATGTATATTTGGCCACTGATTATGAAAATGTCTAAAATGACATATATACTCTTATTATTTAAATAAAGGCACTTTGTTATTTTTAAATAAGGTATGTGAATTTACATGACATTAAGATTCATACACAAATTAACCTGTCTTAATTATGGCTTCTTTTGGACTTTTGCTTGTATTCTGTTTCTAGGCAATGCTTTTTAACATCCAACAATAATCAGCTAACATGCTTGAACTCCATTTACAATTATACCTATGATCCATCACCGATTGGCAAGCAGAGGGTGGAGCCCCATAGTTATTAAAAAAATTGGTAGTTATGTTAAAATAAACAATCCTTATTTAATGTTATATTAAAAAGCAAATGTCATCTTTATAACATGAACAATCAAGCTAATGGCATAATATTTGAAACCTGCAAATATATTTTATAAACTTAGGTGTGTGACTAATGATATGAAAATGCAAATGCAAAAGAAAAAAAAAGTTTTGCTCATTTTTAGTTCACAAAGCTTCACATCATTTTGATAGTTGTTTTGGTAATTGAGATGAGAAATGTATGTAAAGCTATATTGTGTGGTTTTTATTGTATAATGTATTTTGGAAATGTAATAATTATTTTACCTGTTTAAATTTATTTTGTCTTTTTATGCATTTGCCATACTTGTCTGTTTGAAAATATCTTGTTTGAAATTATCTTGTCTGTTTGAAAATATGGTACTTACGTATTATCGCAACCATGACAAAACGTAATTGATGTATCGTCCAATAAAGGTCCCGATCGATTCCAAGGACAACATGCAACAAAGTGATCTGTATGAGGACCCACGTTCGAGCGGGCTCGAACTGGTTGGGGGACATACGCACCCCTGGGACTGTGTCGTCAGACAGGCCGGCTTCGCCGGACCAAGTCACAGAGCATACTAGACTCGCTTCTGGGACTCGCTTCTGGGTTTTTCTCAACCAGTTCGAGCCCGCTCGAACGTGGGTCCTCATACAGATCACTTGGCTGCATGTTGTCACGGTCCTTGCGCCGTGCGACGGTCCCAGAGGCGAGTCTAGTATGCTCTGTTACTTGGTCCGGCGAAGCCGACCTGTCTGACGACACAGTCCCAGCGGTGCGTACGCCCCCCAACCAGTTCGAGCCCGCTCGAACGTGGGTCCTCATACAGATCACTTTGTTGCATGTTGTCCTTGGAATCGATCGGGACCTTTATTGGACGTTACATCAATTACGTTTTGTCATGGTTGCGATAATACGTAAGTACCGAAAATATTTTATGGTCTTATTATATTTTATTACTAGAGAATTTACCCTCACATTACCGGAGATTTAAGATGCAAACTTCTGATTAAAATTACACCAGAACATACAGTCGGACGGTCTGGGTCTTCTACCAGAACATACAGTGAATTGAGAACAAAAAAGAATGATTTTGCAGTGCGGGTGTAATATGCCCTTAATTAGCATCTAGGGCTCTTATGATCTGGGTACACAGCTTTTGGTAACTCAAACTGAAAAGTATAATCTGTAAAATTAATCTCTAGCATACATAGAAACTGAGATTAAAAAAACTAATGTATTTTATGTTGTTTTTTGAACACCTCATATCAAGAAAGCAAAACAGTTCTATTATTAATTAAGGTTGTGGAAAAAAATAAATAAAAAAAGTCAAAACCCTTTATTTTAGGAAAGATTTAAAAAAAAAATGCTATTTCAGCATGCTTGCATCAAATTTAGGTCATTTTTTAGCACAATAATCATAATGACAATATAATACTAAATTAAAAACATTTGAATGAAATCTTGAATTTGCAAAATTAACATTTTGCATTTTAAATCCTAATTACCGTCCTGTCAGATGTCACCCAAAGTCTAGAACAGAGTCATTTGCACATGTGAAAGAAAGAAGTTGCATTACCTTACCCTCTTTATTAAATCTCTAAAAATCAACAATTAGTACCATAGATTTTGTTCAGGTCTCATTTAAAATGTAACTCTCTGTACTTCACAATTGTGTTAAGATTAAAATTAAGTGATAATTTTTCTGATTTCTACTGCTAGATTTGTGTGAAATTGCACAAAATTTTGCTTAAATGTAAAATAACTAAAAGGAAAAAGTAGCTCCAAAGTGTCTTGGGATGTGTCTAGAAGTATATCTATATCAAATTTTGTAGCTGTATATCGCTTGGCTATACAGATGCACAGACAAACATTTCCTTTTCATGTTAAGATTTTACAAAATTACTGATTAGTGGAATGATTGCGATTATTATTTTCTAATTGTAGTAATTATGAAATTTTTATATTTTTAGTTTTGCTATAAATCTACAGAATGGTTGCAGCACAGATCCACGAAGTGATATAGCACTGCATCTTAGCCCTGTATTTTCCCCTCCTCCAAGACTGGTCCGGAATTCTCTAGAAAATCAAAACTGGGGTCCTGAAGAAAGTCATGGAGCACATTTCCCTTTTGTCTGTGGCGAGAGCTTTGAAATTTTGGTTTTAGCTGAATCTGATCATTTTAAAGTAATTATTTTGTTTGGACATTTTTTCTCAAGTTTTGTTTATTTTGCACTATGTTTGTTGTTAAATTTGATCTGTTTCCTATATACTAAGATAGTCGGGCTTATTTCCTGGTGGTACATTTTTGGAATGGATAAAGTAATATATAGATGCATGTGCTATATATTAATCTAAGGCTTTCATCATGCAGAATCATAAAAAGAAATTTCTAAAGAAAGTTCGTACATAACAGGCCAAAACTTATTTTGTTTTCCTAAGTATGTTCAATATTTTGTTACACATGATACCAGGAGATTAGGATTGGAGATTAATTACCAGGAGATTAGAATATCCACAAGGATCTTGATTTTGAAGTACAAACAGCATATGCATGAGCTGGATGGTACAAAAACTTAATTTAAGCATTGAATTATGTTCATAATCCTCACTGATATATTTAGATATGAAGGATGAATTCCTGTGATGAATTTTTAAATGAATGGTTGTAGGTATTAAGTTTGATATATCAAAAATAAATATTAATAATTATTCAAAAATAAAGATTAAAATTAAAGAGTAACCTTACTCTTTCTTTATCAAAGTGACGTTTTTTAATTCAGTGTATGTTTTACTCTAGTTTTTGCTATATTTTACTTAAGTTTCATGTATTTATTTAAAAAAATTATTTGTGGACTAATGAGTATTGTTAAAATAGGTCAATGACATCATATTTTGAAAATATATTGTATTTCTATAATAGGATAAAAGTCAACAGAACTATATGAATATAATAGAAAATACACATAATAGTCCTGCTATTATGTGTATTTGCCATTATACTATACATTCATGTACTGTGCAGTCAAGATCATAGCTAATCGACATAACTGTTATAAGCTCAGTGATAGAAATTAGAAAAATTCAGTCTCGTCATTACTTCACTGTCTACAACCTTTATAACAGGATTGTATATGGGATTTGAAAAATATATTTAGAAAATTTCAAAGTAAATAAATTATTTGAGGAATATTATAATTTGATTTCTGTCAATACTGTTTAAAAAATATAAATGAAGTTTGATATAAATTATAATATAATTTTTATGGAATAAACCAGTTAAATATATATATCCATAAAAGGGGGATTATATATATATATATATATATATATATATATAGTTTATTTACAAACATCTGGTGTACCACAAGGGGGTTGTAGTAGTAGTATTCTGGCTAACTTATATCTTTATTATTATGAATGTCATTTTAACTCTAATTCTTATATTATATATAGATATGTTGACGACTTAATTTGTATTATCATTGATGATTCCTATCCAATTAATATTGATATTTACCCTAGAATTAATCCCTAATGAGCCTAGTGTTAGGCAAACTGTAAATTATTTAGACCTATATAAATTTAGATACCCTTAATAATCATATTATCACCAATCTATATGATAAAAAAGATTCTTACAACTTCACTATCATAAAGCTGCCTGCTATCATATCAATCTTGTAATTCTATTCAATTGTTTAGAAACATCATTTTAGACCAGCTCTTTCGAATACATCGACTTTCTGATCCTCAGTTTCACTTTCTCCACCTCAATAATTTTAAACACATTTGTCAATTACCACTATCCAGAAATATTTGTAAATAATATTATTAATAATTTTAAATATACCACGTAATAATTTTACAAATGCATTATTTATCCTTGATTGGATAACTCATTTCTGGAAATTTCACTCTTTCTTATCACCTAACTTACCACTAGGCCTGAGTCTGATACTGTATACTATTTTCGAAAGACTACTTTCCACTTGTCCTCAGTCCTATACTGATTACTATTTTTGAAAATCTTCATACGAATTATGTTTCGTTCAAGTGTATTCATTCTGGTGCCCACTCACATCGACGAAGTGAGGTAACATGCTCTGTCGACTGTTACTCTGTGAAAATGTTCGACTTCCACGTGGTAGCTGTGCCTGTGAGTTCATATTTCTCTTATTTTTTTTATATTTATGATTTATAATTCAATTGGTTTGTATTATTTCTCCTTCCAATAGCCAGTAGACAGTTCCAATGGTGTATATAGTTAAATACTATCACCTTTGTCAGAAATTGTCTATTCTATCGGTTTTAATTCGAATTGTATGGCTGTCCTGATGAGAATGCAATTTCGAACTAACCGCCATTTTTTGTGTAGTTTCAATTGATTGTTCTCCATATCTTGATCTTTAATCTTGAGCTAATTATTATTGCCTTTTCTCATTTTTGCCATGTTTTCTTTTTCATTTTATATATATATATATATATATATATATATATATATATATATATATATATATATATATATATATATATATATATATATATATATATATATATATTTTTAATTGTGATTTTTGTATACTATTATTCTCCTCATCCCCTTTCCATTATAGTGATAAGTTGCCTTCTATTTTTATCCTTAGTCTTGGTCTATAGTTACTTATTTGTAACAGATATGCCAGCGATGGGTTTTGTTGTACTTACCGTAGTTTATGCATAGTTTTCATTTAAAATCTTTCAATTTTTATTTATATATATATATATGATAAATTTCAAACTATTTTTCTCATTTGTTTGTCACTAACTATTTCCCCCAGACACTCAATTTGAGAAATTTGTTCTCAATTGTGTCTTTATTTTTAATATTGCATATTTGTTTTTTATTTATGCAGTTCATTGTAGTAGAAATATTTGCCATTCAAAAAGAAGGTAATTAGTGTTTATAAGAATACAAACAAGACATACTTGCCTACATGACTATGATAAGATATGACAAGACTTGACTATATGAGCATTACATCATTACAATGATTGTTTCAAAGGTATCTTTTTGACTTCCTTTTATAAGGTCAAAACATTAGTATACATTGCTCAGTGAAAACTGTTGGTAGGAGCATCTAAAGGTTGTCTGAGGCCCCAAGCAAACTTTTTAGAAAAGCCCTACCTGAACAATAAATGCAGTAAGATGTTTGTCACTAATCCAAAAATTGATAATTTGAAAAAGGAAAAAAGAAAGTTTATCTGACAATTTTACAAGTTTAAAAATAAATACAGATTCATATTTTCAGTCTTTTCACTTTAGGTTCTAGCATAGAATATTTTGAAAACAGATATGGGATAATATGGACAATAAATAACAGCAAGAGTCTTCCGAAAACTATAAAATGTAAAATCAACATTTAACACAGTCATAGCAAGGAAATGTGAGATTTGCATTAAAATCTAAGATACTTTATAATTACTATAAATAAAAGAGATTAAAACTTTACTACATTATATATGAAGTACAATAGACCTCTGGTCACTGTGCTAGGCTCTCTTTGAGCCACCCACCTCTAAGTCATAAGTCATTACTACATTATAAGAAAAATAGATTGATGATGCAAGATAACTTTTTTAAATTGGAGAGTTAACTAATTTACTTCAATTTTAAAATACAGACAAGAAACACTCACCCGGTGCTGGCTTAAAAAATATATTGCCTTGGACCAAATATTTTTTAGTGACTCCTTTGTTTATGGTATAAATATGTCATTAATTTAAATTTACAGATGTACAAGCTTTGAACACAGGAACATTTTTCAAAACATTTTAAGAAATGAAATTCCTGGACCTAGGACTCCTGGACCTTGACCTAATCAATAATTTTTTCCCAGGTTTAATAAAAATATATAAGTGTTATATATGTAAAAATTAGTGAAAACGTATAGGTACACCAATGATTGGAAAGTAAAATATAGAATTATGTAAAATACAAGGAAAGATTGGATTAGTAAGGATGCACTAATAAATCTAAAAAATTATTTAACAAAAAGCAACATTTGTACAAATATGAGGCCAGAAGTGATCTCTTAGGTTACTTGGCCTTTGGGACACCCCTGCTGCTGATCATGTTAGCATAAACTTTTATTGACCTGATAAAAGCGATTCTTCATTCGCCTTTGCAACAGTTACTGTAATATATTCTTCATATGACCCTTTTTAATTAAGAAGTATATCTTGTGTGTATATATACACACCATGCCATTGCTTTGTGCTTTTAAATTATGTCTCAAGAGCATTCCAAGTATACTATTTGTTGTAATATAGACATATAAAGTTTAATGAAAAAACTAGTTTTATAAAATTAAATAATATGCAATAGACAAAGTTACAAAATTGTGAAAGAATAGATAAAACCTTTTTATTACCTTGTGCTAGATGTATTTATTAGAAATATATATATATATATATATATATACACACACATGTATTTATTAGAAATATATATATATATATATATATATTTGTGAATATATATGTATTTCTGTTAACAGCAGGTATTAGCATTTAATGTTAGAACAGGTAGCTGCAAAAAAGTTGAAATTCAATGCTTTCACACAATTTCTTTGTTAATTTTTGTCTGATTGCAAAGTGTAATTTAAATTAAAGAAATTACTCTTTTACATTTAGTAGCTTTTTGTGCTTAGCTTTCGTAATAATATTTTGACATGTGGAAAAAATACTGTAATGTTCCAATAAAAATATTTTAACATCAGTTAAGATTGATAATATATTAATAAAATGTAGATGTCTGGTCCAGTTAAATGTCTAATTTTAAAGAAAAGAACATAAAAAATGAGCAAAATGTATTATTTTAAAACTGACTTAAATGATTAGAATCCAAAAAGTGCTTGTAAATAAAAATAAAATAATAAAAAAAACAAAAACTGAGCCATGTAATTTACACACTGTCTAGATTTTGATTGATTCAAGGTTTGCAACAAAACATTTTAAACTTAAATAACTCATTAAATCACATTGAAATTAATAGAAGACCCTAAATTTATACACTAATCCTTTTATTTTATTTTAATAGCTTTAATTGCAACAATCAATTCATATTTCATTAAAAATTTAAATATTATTAATTTAATTGGTATTATTTCAATTTTTAATGAAGCATTTTGAAATTTTCTTGTAGTGTGTAATTTAACTTTGGTATATATTTTTCTTTTTTTGTTTTCAACATTATTTTTACTGAAAGTTCAATAAATGTGTATTGTATAAAATTGTATCACAGTAAATACAGAGACTATTATGTTAGTTATTCAAATTGGACTGTATAGCAAAAAATTCATCCAGAAAAGTTGGTAATTAATAATGTTTTATCAATTAACGGCATTGCCCCAAGATGCCTTATCAAGTGGGGCACCTTGGTACACTGGAAGGGTTCTGAAATATATATATATATATATATATATATATATATATATATATATATATATATATTATGTATAAGACATTTGAAGTGGATTATACTTTTATCTCATGCAGAAAGGTAAGTGTTTGATTAAGATTAAATTGTAAAAAATATTTATAAAAATCAATAACTGATAAGTGTCCCAAGGTGTCCCAATCTCCCCAATATATTAAATTGTTTAAAAATATATTCTATTAAGTTGTATGTTTATTTTTCTAATTCTGTTTTTAGATAGCTGTAAATGGTCAACATTTTACAGAGTTTCAGTATAGACTACCACTACATAGTATTTCCTTTATTGGTATAGATGGTGATGTAACTATTAACCAAATTCAATTTGAAGGATTAGCTAAATCACCCATGGATTCAGTATGATAATACTTTATTTCATTAATTATTTTACTGTTTGTAATTAATTTTGTTTTTAAATGCTGATTTATTATTCTGCATGTAGGCTTAAATAATTTAAGCACTTGCAAAAGTTTTCTATATTTGATACAATTGTGTTTTAAAATAACGTTAGAGTTATTTCTCTACGCATAAGCAGAAAATTTTTCAGAAGGGGCAAAATATTGCATAAATATTGCATAATACTGATTATAATTCTTACCTGAATATACTCCACCTCTGAAAAATTTAAAACTTTTTGCATATCCAAAATTTCTGTTTTTAAGCTCTCCCTCCTGTTTATGTTTTCTCAAAATTCAAGCTGTCACACCACTTTTTCCGTCACAGGACTTCTCTCCTATTGTCACAGGACTTCTCTTCCTTTGTCACAGGACTTCTCTGAAGCTTTTTCCACCCATATTTTTGTCACCTTTCTTAGGATTGCCCTTTCTTGCTCGTGAAACACTCTTCTCTTAAAGTGTAAAACTTATTGTGTGTTGCCTTCTCTGTAATTCTTATTTCTAACAGTTTATAGAGTGTAAATTGTGTTACTTTTATTAATAAGGTTAAAAATCCGTCTTTTGTTTTAAAATTCTTAGTTGTAACCCACCTTTTATTTATGTATTAAATATCTTATGTAGTGTTTGTATACTCTAGACCAGCACTTTCCAGACTTTTTTTTCTGTGGCCCAGTAATTTTTATACTTGTCTTTTGTGACCTGTTAAACTTTTTATCGCCTATACTGGCCTATAGATAAAATTAAACACATTTAAATGTCCATACAGTTTTTATATATTATAATAAAGAAGCATTTACTCTTATAAAAATGCAAAGAAATCAAAGTAAAACCAAATGATTTATTAATGAGAAGTTTGATACTGTTTCTTGTTAACTAGAAACTTCACTTTTTAAGAGAAAGATAACTTATACCTCGTTCGACTGACAAGTGGTTTCTATATTTATTATTTAGGAAAACCAGTGTGGAAATGCCTGCTTCACACTTATAGGTCATAACAAAAGACATTAGAAATTTTGTTGCTTTTTCTGCTAAAACTGGGTACTCCTAACGACAAGACAGACAAAAACCCATCAGTGGTATTCTGTTGAAGATGTGGGAAACTGTAAATCAATGCAGATGCTGGCGGAGTGTTTCGCTTGTCTCGATTTATTGAATAATCCATTCAAAAGTTCCGATTCGTCATTATTTTCTTGTATTTTATAGCTTGGGTGAAAACGAAAAACAAAACACTTAGGTTTTTGAGAGCTTTTTTAGGCGACCCTGCAGTTTACTTTTGTGGCCCGGTGCTGGACACTCCCCCCCCCCCCCCCAGTCGCAACTCATCATTTGGGAAACACTGCTCTAGACTAAAGAAAGGGCAAGGTGCTTCTAAGAAAGGGTACTTTTTAAAGAAGAAAGTGCTATGTGTTTTCTATTTGAATAGACACTTTATAATAAGGGCACATCAGTTTTTTTTACATGAAAACAGTATACATTTTGTGAGAAATAGGCCTTAGTATGAAACTAGTATTTTGTTAAATATATTAATAAAATTGTAAATATTTTATATATTATTTAAAGGGTTTGTCCTTTTAGTACTTGCATCTCTATTTCTGGGTGAGAAAAGATTATGAAATATTTGAAGAAAATGCTGTATATATTTTCCTTAAAGAATAAAAACACTAGGCACTAAAGAGAATATACATCATTTTAAATTAAATAATCTAGTCCTTTCTGAGCCAGTGTTTTAGAGCCTTCTCGTCTACTATTTTCCCATTTATTTTTACTATAAGTATACAGTGGAACCTGCTTTAAATGGAATTCAGGGGATCAGAAGATTTTTCCATGTTGAACAAAACTTTTGCTACATGCAAGCTCTAGTAGCCAGCGGGGCTGGATTTTGTTATGTGTTTTCAGCAGGTGAGTGCAGCGAGATAAAATCCGGAAGCGGTTATAGGTCCATGTTCGAATTGCTATGGATCAGCTGTTGCACAAACACAATTGTTGTACATTATTTTATCCAATTTTACAGTGTTGACATGTGCTGTATTTTTGAATTTTACTTATATTTCAATTATTTACTCATTAAGTATAACATAGAGTTTGTAATCACTTTTCAATCACCATCTTGAATGAATGAATGAATGAATGAATGACATGAAGGAGGGTGGCTCCAGGAGAGCCCAGCACATCGACCAGAGGTTTATTGTATTACCCCAAAAAGCGAAGGTCCTTAAGAAAAAAGACCAGTAGCCTAAGCAAAAATAAGTAGGCACATGACAGGAATGTCATACAACTCCCAAGGTTCAATCACATGTCGACCCATGTGTTCGAACCTGTGGGCGGAGAACACCTTGCATTCACAGAGTATGTATGTGGGACTTTCTTCGCTGTAGTTGCAGCCTCTGCAAAGCAAATCCTTCATGACACCTATAATATTAAGGTGTCTTTTAAGGGTGCAGTGCCCAGTAAGGAGCCCAACAACCCTTCTGATGCCAGTTCTACTGAGCTTGAATAATTCCTTCTGACGTATGCTAGGGCAATTGCAGTTAAGTATTTTCGCCTGCCTTTGGCCCTTAGTATTATGCTAGTTCTTGCACTGAAGCTTTCTGAAGATGTTATAGGCAATTCTTCTAGTAAGTTCATTGGGAACACCCAAAGCCGGTTCGGGACCAACAAATGGAGTATTTGAGCCTTTTCTAGACAATTCATCAGCCAACTCATTTCCTGGAATGCCCGAATGTCCAGGCACCCAGTATTTCTGGGTGAGAAAAGATTATGAAATAGTTGAAGAAAATGCTGTATATATTTTTGTTAAAGAATAAAAACACTAGGCACTAAAGAGAATATACATAAATTTAAATTAAATAATCTAGTCCTTTCTGAGCCAGTGTTTTAGAGTCTTCTCGCCTGCTATTTTCCCATTAATTTTTACTATAAGTATACAGTCGAACCTACTTTAAATGGAATTCAGGGGATCAGAAGATTTTTTCATCTTGAACAAAGTTTTTGCTACATGCATCCTCTAGTAGCCAGCGGGGCCGGATTTTGTTATGTGTTTTCAGCAGATGAGCGCAGAGAGATAAAATCCCGAAGTGGTTGTAGGTTCATGTTCGAATTGCTACAGATCAGCCGTTGCACAAACACAATTGTTGTACATTATTTCATCCAATTTTACAGTGTTGACATGTGCTGTATTTTTGAATTTTACTTATATTTCTATTATTTACACATTAAGTATAACATAGTTTGTAATCACTTTTCAAACACCATCTTTCTTTGCAACATTCCATATACTAAAGCTGTTTGAAATGGGCAAGTGCTCTCTACCTGTTTGCCACACATACACACACATTGCCGGCCGTCCAAATAGGTGCTCTTAGTCCCCTGGACGAGTCGGACGGTCTGGGTCTTCTACACATACACACACATACCCACGCACATGCATGCACACACAATTTCCCAGGAAATATGTATTCAAATGTTAGGAATTAGATGGTTAAAGTGATCAGAAGGTTAAAATATGGGTACCAATTGTTTGTATGAAATATACTGTAAAATGTAGTGGTAATAATGCCCAAATCAAAGTTTTCTGTCCTGATGCTTGCATTTGGATTGCTCATAAAATATTCAAAGCTATCAGTTACTTAGTTGACCATGTACTGGCAAGTTCTTCCTGGTCCTGTGTGAGGGTGAAAATATTCTGTGATTTGCAAATTCTGCATTTGCCAATGAACTAACATGTATGAAGTTTGAGTTGAGGTGAATTCTAAAATCAATGTCAAAATTCTTGTGTAGTTTTGATGTTATTTCTATTGCATGCTACGTAGATTAATAACAAATTGGAATAGTTTCAAATTGCTATATACAAAATACTAGGTAAACAGACATACTTTTAATTTTATAAATTTTTTATTTGAGAATAAAATTGAAATATGGTAATTGAAAATTGTATTTAACAAATAAAACTTGCATTTAGTGATTGAGTTAATGAAAAAGCAAAATCTAAATCTAGAATGGTCCTTGCATAAAGGGAAATTCAAATGTAAGTAATCAATTCTTAAAATTTATGTAAAAGTGTTGTAGCTAGAAAATTTTATCTTTTTTACTTCAATTTTACTAAATTATTTTCTTTTGACCATTTTTTAAGTATTTGCTGAATTACTTATGCTTTTAATAATTATTTGTAATTTTCATACCAGTTTTCACAAACATTTCAGTATAGTTTTACTTTGCACTCATTTTAAATTACTTCCTTTTTACACTTCATAAAACATATGAAATAGCATAATTTGTAACAGTTTTCATGTTGCAGCATATTTAGAATGCAACACCGATCGTTAAATGTTCTCACATTCTCTAAAATGTTTTGCTTTTGTGTCCAACTTTTCCTGATATAACACCCTTAAAAACTGTGTTGCCTTTGCTTCCAGGGATCTGGGGAGAATATGAATAAGCCACTAGGCTTTGTAATTGAACCAAAAACTGAAGCTGCCCATGCTGTAAGTATGATAATATGCATTAAACTTTTAATTATAATTTTGTTTTATAAATTTTTTATTATGTATTTTATGGTATAAAAATCAAATAAAATGTTTCTATGAAATTCTCGAAGGGTGTGCTCTTTGAGATTCGCGTAAAGCAAATTTCTGCATTCAACAGGAGTGTTTTTGTTGTGATTGCCTGAATTATTTTTTCTCGATTTTTATGCAAACAATTATTTTAAAATTTAAATTAAATATTGAGAATTATTCAGAAAGAAAATCACAGAAGATAACATAATGAGAATTGGCTTTCAATTTAAACTATTATAGTCATTTGATCCACGCTATTAGTCAAAAGTATCTGAAGCAGTTTGAGCAATTTACTTTAAATTTATATTGTTAGGTTGAAGCTATGAAGAATGTTTTAATTCATCAATAGATTTCAGATTTTTAATTCATCAATAGATTGGATAATGTTCTGTGTGAAAAGTTTAACATTTTCGTCTGCTTTTTAAATTTTATACCAGTATTTAAAGTAATTTGAATTCACAATTTTACTTTTTATGATTCAAACTCTTCAAACCTTGCAATTTGCCTCTTATAATAGCATCTTTCTCCTTACTTCTGTATGCCATATCTAAACTATATATATATATATATATATATATACAGTACGTGACCTCTTATCCGGCATTCCAATATCCGGACTCTCCCAAAACCGGAATAATGCAAAATAATGCCAAATTCTGCACCAACAAGCGATTATTTGCTAAATATTGCGCCAAATAGCGATTTTTTGTTTAAAATCCTGCCAAATGCTTTTTTGCTTTAATTAGCAATATCAATAAAATAAATGCATTGAAACCTACTGTTTTAGAGGGTTTGAATAGGACACGCAAACGGCGCACGAAATTTAAAATTCCCGCACAGAAAAAAATGCCGCACGCACTCGCCACCGCTGATTCTTCTTAAATTTCGAAAACAAACGCGAGGAATTCTTGCGATAGCGAATGAAAATATTTCGTGAATCATGTTTTTTCCGAGAAGTTCCACAACTCCTCTTTTCCGGAAAACATCCGAAGTAGCACCGTTTTTTTCCAGAAATTTCCTAAGCAGCTGCATCCGGCCGTCACCCCTGATAGTAGCTCTCGGAGGTGACGATCCGGTGCGGGCGAGACCGTCACATTGATGGCGAGACACGTCATTCCATTCTTCACTAGTTTCGGATAAGTCTCCTGTATAGTATATAGGAGCCTTATACTATACAGGAGTTAGTTACGGACACGTAGCGGCAGAGTGCTTTTTTAATGGCTTTTCATTTTTTTCTGGGTGTATAGGGCAGAGCACACTAGGCACAAAGGTTTTGATTTTTCCAAATTCGTTACATTTTCTTTTCTGCCCTTTGTTCCGGGACTTTGATTTTCGGTAAAAGTATTCCAACTTTTTTGCTAGAAATATCCCGACATCGCTCAAGAAATTCTACGCTCTTCAAGCGCAATGTGCCGTGCAGAATTCACACTATTTTGCATAATTTAATAAACATTTATTGGAAAAGATGAAAAAAAAAGAGAGTCATCGGCACATTTACGAGATGATAGAAAGTACGTTTAAGTAAGGAATTCCCAAAATTAATGAGAGTTAACTTTTGCCGAAATGCAGAGAAAAGTATAGCAGCTATAAAATGTCATTCAGGGCCTTCTGATTGATCTCTTTAAATACTTAACCTAAACAATAAACTTGTCATTTTCTCAGAAAAATCCATTTTTTTTTTCATCTCCGTGGAAATATATACATCTTCAATATTTTAAAAAACGTTGATGGAATTCCAAGATCAAAATCATTTTCATTTAAATCTTATTATTTGGATGAAAATGGCTATTTTGGACCGAAAATTGACCCTAGCAAAAAGTTCCATTGCAGTATATTTATGGGGTTTTTAACGTGTTACATTTATTAATTAGTGATTTATAGAAGCCAGTTTAGCAATATCGCGAAATTTTTTTATTTAAACACGATCTCTGGTATATTTCGTTTTATTTTTAAATATTTTCCATTTTTTCAATCTGCTTCCATCCACTAATATTTTTATATTTTTTGTGCTTTTTATGCTGGGATATTATCTTTTAAACATATTGTTGGTGAAAATGAGATATATGTTTAGGATAACGAAATTAAATTTTTTTTATTTATTCAGGCATTTAGAATTATAAGTCTTATTAGAAATACATTTGAAGAGCATAAATTAGAATTTGATATATTTGCACCCATAGTTGAATATCTCATTTCAATTAAAAATGAACTTTCTTCTCAATTTTATTAAAAGTACTTTAAAATATTTTGAAACATAAGAACAAAGGTGCTTCTTCCAAAATATTAGATGAATATGGTGAGGGCCCACTTTGGTTGAAATGTTAAAAAAAAAAGACTTCTAATAACTACCCTGAATAATCAACTTTTTTCAGACATTTTTTTCTTTCAAAATTTTTCTTAATCACTAAATTTGATACTATAATTGCATGTAATTTACATTTTAGTTAACCCATATAAATTGTAAAAAAGCTTTTTTTAATACATTTATGTTTTTAAAATGAATTATAATTTTCTATAACTACATTTGAGACCATTCCAGTAAGTTTTAGCAAAAGTGTTCCGAGTTACGGAAAAACCCCTTATCCAGAATGTCTGAAGTCCCAAGCATTCCGGATAATAGATCCTGTACTGTATATATATATATATATATATATATATATATATATATATATATATATATATACATATATATATATATGTATATATATATATATATATATATGTATATATATATATATATATGTATAAATATAAATTATTAAATCCAAAGTTAGAATGTATGTAGTAACTCATAATACTATAAATATATATATATATATATATATATATATATATATATATATATATACACATATATATATATATATATATATATACACATATATATATATATATATATATATACATATATATATATATATATATATATATACACACATATATATATATATATATATATATATATATATATATATATATATATATATATATATATATATATATATATATATATATATTCGAAAACTTGTTGGGGTTTTCCTAGATCGTTATCCAGCTACCAACAATATCCTTTTATTTCTATGACTATTCCATCTTCATTCGGTACATCCAGCCAGTATTCTTTGTTCTCTTCATATAACTTCCAATCGTACAGCCATGCTACACTAAATAACACACTTAAATTTAAATCTTGTAATTCTAATAGATGTAAAACTTGTCCGTTGGATAATAGTAATCAGATCAATTGTAGCAATAATCTTGTCTTCTGTAAAACATATAATTGCATCTATCAAATTAAATGTAAAAAATGTAATATGTCATATATAGGTCAAACCAGCAACCCTCTGCACCTCCGAATTAACGTACACAGGAATCACAAAAAAAATTATTTTTTTCAAATAATGCAACTACCCTTAATGAATCAAAATATGAATATGAACATTTTTCTAAACATGGGTTCGACAACATTGAAATTAGTATTCTGTGTATTCAAAAAAATTATTATGACAGATTGTTTCTGGAAAATGAATTCATTTGTGCACACAAAACTATTTTTCCATATGGACTCAATCAAATATTTAATCATCATAATATAGTTAAAAAGTCCTTTAATTATCCTAATGAAGACTATAATATATATAATTCCTTCAACAATCATAAAAGTAAATCAAAAAGAACTAAAAGAGCAAGTAAATATAATAAAAAATTGCCCTCATTATCTGAACTAAAAAATGCCATCCTTCAGCAACATGCAAATTTTAAAATTACTTTTGATTGGAAACAATGTAAAAACTGGATTTTCGCAATTAAAAAACAGCAATTAAATATGGTATATAACCTTTTTCTAAGTACTGCATTTGATAACATTCATTTTAAACATTTATTCTATGATTTGCTCATAACCAGAAGTAAAAATCTTAATGTAACTGGATTTTCGCAATTAAAAAACAGCAATTAAATATGGTATATAACCTTTTTCTAAGTACTGCATTTGATAACATTCATTTTAAACATTTATTCTATGATTTGCTCATAAACAGAAGTAAAAATCTTAATGTTTATTTATATGTCACAGACTTAAACTTTAATGACGAATCAAAACAATATACTAAAATAAACGAATATTGTACCTTGAATTTCACTAATTCTGTCTTAAATAATCTGAAGATAAATAATTTTTTAAAATCGGTTTCCAATTACTTTCCAGTCAAACATGTAAATCCTAAAATTGCTTATAAATATGATAAACCGCTAGGACGTTATATTTTCAATTATAATCAAATTGCCAAATCAATAGATATTAATCAAAACTATGAATTGGATAAAGAGTCAAATTGCCACTCTCATTTAGAAAAATACAAAGACTTCGTAGATAAACACCATGGGCATGTTATAACGGGAAATCTAAATATTATTAATTATGATGCACTAAGATCACTGATGTCATTGGGTACTAAGTACCGTTTACCTACTAAATTTAAACATAAATTAATATGTAAAGGTTTATTTCTTGACTTAAATAAATTTATCTATAAAATCAGTTATAAATATCAAATCCCTGTAGAAGCATTTAAACCCTGGAGAGTCTTAATAGAGCAATACTTAAATCATTATATATATAATCAGAAAATTATTAGTTCATATGAACTTAATTCAATTAAAACTGATATTAAAGAAATACAAAATGATTTTGTCATTACATATGTTGATAAAGCAAGTGGTAACTACTCAATTATTTGTAAATATTATTATAAAAATACCCTTCAGTCACACTTACTTAATAATCAAATCTATAATTTACATAAAACTAACCTTAAAATCTTATACAATAGAATATCAGCCAAATATAAGCAAATCCATCTAAAAAATAGTTGTAATAACATTCCATGTATTGTTTTAGTACCCAAGTTTGATAAATCCCCTGTTGCTTTTCGAACCATTACCAATGGGTATAATTCTTACATTACTAATGCTGGAAAATTATTATTAAAGATATTACATGAAGTATCCTTGTCAGATGAAATCTCAAATAATTGTCATATTGTAAAAAACAGTTTTGAATTAGTTAAGAAATTGAAAATTCTTACTAATATTCATAGTATTTATACCTTTGACTTCAAAGATTTGTTTAATAATATAAATATAGATGATCTGTATAGAATTATTTTAGGAATTTTTGAAAAATATAATATCAACCTAAAATATTCTAATTTTCTTTTTAAAAAATTACTTAACTTCACTCTTTATGAGAACTATATTCAACATGGTGGTACTTTTTTTTAAACAACAGGTTGGTATCCCACAAGGGGGGTGTGCCTCATCATTGTTAGCTAATCTGTATTTATTCTTCTATGAAAAAAACATTAATCCAAGCTTGCATAATATGCACATGTTTAGATATTTAGATGACATTTTATGTGTATCCCCAAATAATATCCCTATAGTATTAAACTTTTATCCAAAAAATTTACAATTAAATGTAAGTAATAATGACTCTAATGTTGCAAACTTTTTAGATTTAAATTTAAATTTACAAAATTGTAATATGGTTATAAACTTGTATGATAAAAGACAGGATTTTAAATTTAATACATCAAAAATTCAACATTTTGACTCTTGTTTGCATATATCTGTATTTAGAAATATTATAATAAACCAGGCTCTTAGAATCAATAAAATTTGTGATGAATATTATAAATTAGCGCATTTTATGGAATTATTGAGTACAGCGACTAATAATGCATATCCCCCCAAGTTTGTTATTAAAATTATCAACTCAGTGTATCAACTTTCACTCGATAACATCCTAGAAAACATTCCCAATTATAGTGACTAACATACAGTTCAAAAAAAAAAAAAAAAAAAAAAATTATATATAATTATTTATTAATTATATAAATAAATAAAAATGCAAAATAATAAACTAAGTCAAAAACATTAGAAAAATCAAAAATCGGAAAATAAGATGCATTAACATTAATGTTTTGAATTTTATTTTCGCAAAAAAATGTAACTTTTGTCAGTATTGAAACTACGTTTTGAGCGCCCTTATAATGGTGTATAGTGGCATTCTCGTTTATCCAGTTTTCCTCTGAATCACTTGTTTAGTAGGAATTTTCGTCTTTGATTCATATTCATATTCAGGATTGCATATTTGGGAAGTTAATATTCTGAATTGCTTGTCCGGTTTCCAGCTTAGACTCACTGGACGGGTCTGGGAGTATTACCGTGAACGTTCGTACTGCCTCCCTGGTAGAATTTCGACTTGTTCATTCCGGTGCTTCTAGATTAAGCTGTTGAGGTTGATCCCGATACACGTGGTGGAAGAAGAAGGGTTCATGCCGCATGGTAATACAAATTTTCTTAATGTATCCTATTTTCATTTTTTCAATTTTTGTTGCCTGTAGTCTGAGTGTAAGCATTTATAGTGATGTGCTATTGCTTAATCTGAAACAGGCATTTGTTTGGGTTAATAAGAATTAAATACTCAGACCTGAAGATGAATTTAGTTCTGATTAATCATTGAATTTGGGACGGTGCTGTTCTTTTCTCTTATCGGCATTGTGGCTGTGAATTTGCTTCTATGGTGATGTTAATATTACTTGAACTGTTTTTTTATTTATTTATTTTTTTTTTTTTCTTTATTTTTACATAATTCTTATTATTACATATTTCAATACATATATATATATATATATATATATAAATATAAATTAGTAAATCAAAAGTTAGAATGCATGTAGTAACTCATATATATATATATATATATATATATATATATATTTATTTAGCTTACTGACATGAATGGACTTGCTAGTTCCTAGGCTACACTGTAACAAATTGTTTTTGCTACTATTATGTAATGTAATAAGTAATTTTAAATATGGTACTGTATATATAATGCTATTTAAAAAGCTTATTGCTATAAGTTAAATTTCAAGTATTAGTCCCACTTTCGTTTTACTTCATTGTTCCTGCTTTGTTTTATTTCATTTTGAGAATTAAAATATATAAACATGATACTTAACGAAAATAAAATATTTTAAGCAGCATTTTTAATTGTATGTTTTTCACTTATAGTAGATTTTAAGTGCTCCAAATTTATTTGACTAAAAATTTCCTGGTTTTTAAACAACTGGAATTTTGATTTGAACAACTTATTTGCATTCTTTTATGATATACCTCCATCACTCTCCATTGCATGTCATCCAGTTAATTTGCATATTATTGCAGTAAGAGAAATAGCACAAATTCAAAGCTTTTGAAGATTTATTTTTTAAAACATTAATGATATAGATTAAAATATTTCTATGTTGAAGATTGTCTTTAAGAAAGTTATTGCTATTTAATTTTCATGTTGGTATAACGAATGCATATTTTTTTATTAATTTAATAATTTAAGAATTCTTTACTCCATATCTACTGTACTTAAAATTATTTTGTTTGGTAAATTCTTTCTTTGATTTTTATGATTGCAAATAAGCAACTATAATTCGTACAGACCATCTACTGCTAAACTTAGTAGCAGCGGTCTAAAATAAAATTATTTATAGAGTGTTATTTTTATACTTTTATTTTTAAGGCTGTACTCTCTTAACTTTTATTAAATATTGAGATATTTATTATTAGTAATATTGATGTTCTTTTACAGCCTCCTCTTACTTCAGGCCGTCCTCGATCACCTTATGATCCATCCTCATTACCATATACTTCTAATGCATCCTTTGGTCCATCTCCTACAGCATATATACCATCACCTACTGACAATCCTTATGGACCACCTGGAGGCAATCCTTATGGTCCTCACCCTATGCAGAATCCTTATGGTCCTCCCCAGAGTAACATGTATCCATCTGGCCGAGTTTCTCCTTCACCTTATGGTCCTCCTCAAGGAGCTACTAGTCCATATGGTCCTCCTCAAGGAGCTACTAGTCCATATGGTCCTCCCCAAGGAGCTACTAGTCCATATGGTCCTCCCCAAGGAGCTACTAGTCCATATGGTCCTCCACCTGGAGGATATCCTTATTCTCCTCAACATGGCTATCCTCAACAATCTGGTTATCCTCAAGGATATCCACAACCCGGTTCTTATCCTCAAGGATATCCTGCATCTAATCCCTATCCATCCCAACCTGGACCCTATCCTGGAACATCAGTTGTCTATCCAGTAAGTGATCCTAATCTATTTCCATATCAATATCAACCTGGGCCTTATCCAGGAATTTATCCAGTAAGTGTAATAAAATTTTGTATCCCTATGTTACTATTATGATTATTTAAAATAGGCATGATATAAGATAAGAAGCTATTTTCTTTCTAAAAGTGAGCAATGTTAAAATTTAAATATGAAATGTAAATTAGGATTATTGAACAGGTGTAAATTACAAGTGCACTTAACCCTCAATTTAATTTATACAATATATATTGACTGCAAAAATTTTGTGGGAATAAAAATATGTAATCCAGATTAACATGTGGGTAAAAGCTGTATTCTTATTAGGAGCTGATCACATTCACACGAACAAAATTTTGTGGCTATATTAACTCATGTTGAGACTCAAGTTTTAAAAAAGTTTTAATTATCGTAAAAACTATGAAAATTGAAAAAAGAACTAACACATTTTGTTAATATTAAACTTTGCTAAACTGAATTTATTCTATGTGGAACGAACATTCGTAGCATCTTTTTGACTATGCAAAGCTGAAATTATTTACTGTGAGTGTTCATTTTGGGAGTAAGATGTACAGTAAAATAAATAAATAGGATAAGTCACTACTTGTGTGTAGTAGGCACTTAATTAAATTGTTAGTATTCAGAACCTGTAGTTGTTACTCAGGAATGTTCTAACTTTGTCAATTGTGTCATCTGTACTAAAACCATGATAATATTGATTTTTCATGTACAATTTTGCTAGTATAGATTACATTCCTCTGTAATGTTGAAACATTCTTTCCCACCCTTATTGAATCCCAAATTATATGAATCAAACTTGCATATTTTTAAAGTTTGCATAAAAACGATTATTTTCTTAAAAAAATTACTTAAAATATGGGATCATGCAATTTAGTTTTTGATGTAAAACATCTTAGGACGTGGGGTGCTGAGTAAATTATATATACTAATTGCCAAGTGTCTGTCTGTCTGCCTATCTCTCTGTCTGTCACGCTTTTTTTAGGCACTTCCTGAATAGATAGACTTGCAATTTGGTACACGGCTCGGTCATTCGATAAAACCCCCTGGAAAAATCTGATTTTTCAAAAACGTTGTCTAGAGGGGGTGCTCCACACTAAAATATTTGAAAAGTGAAATGATAGGAAAGCATACTTTGCGATGAGATAGAGACTTCAAATTTAGTGTATAGGTAAACCGTTCGAAAGTAAGAAAGTGTGCAATTTCAGATAATATTTGTTACTCTAGGGGGTGCCGCGAACTGAAATGTTCGATTTGCCTAACAAATGAGAAACGCCTGCTTTTAAATTTGATAGAGGCTTGAAATTTGGTATATGGGCTAATCATTTAATGAAAACATCCAAGACAAAACAGTTTTTAAGAAATGTTTGTTTAAGGTGGTGCTCCAGAGAAAAATGTTCGAAAGGTGAAATGAAGAGAAACCATGCTTAGAGATGCGATAGAGACTTCAAATTTGGTGTACGGATAGATAGTTCAAAAATGCAATTTCAGTTTTCCGATATTTTCTACTTTAAGGGTTGCCTCAAACCCAAATGTTCGATTCTCCGAATAAAATCGCCTCCTTTAAAAATGTAATAGAGGCTTGATATTTGGTATATGGGGAAATCATCTGATAAAAACAAAAGAATAGAGTTTTTCAAAATTGTTCATTTTAGGGGGTGGCTACTCCACACAAAAATGCTTGAAACGTAAAATGATAGTAAAAATATGTTTTGCAATGGAATAGAAACTTTAAATTTGTTATATATACAAAATCATTGTTATAATTTGAAGGCGGCCTCGGTCATGATGAATCAGGTGAAATATTGACGACTTGACCACTTTTGGTGAGATTTAGAAACTTCTTGCACCAACCATACACTCATTTGGTAGAGTGACTACAAATATTACATCTCAGTATTTCATCGCTGATAACTTCATTGTTGTGCTCTAATTCGGACAAAATAAACTGCAATTTATTAATCTATCAAAACTGTATAATTTTCCAAAAAGATAAAATAAATAAAATTATTTCTTAAAGCCAGAAAATATTGACTAGGCATCTTGTACCTTTAGAAATATAAACAAGAAAGATCAATCATGCATAAAGCATTGATTATGAAACACTTTCCAACTCTAATTTTATTCAAACATCTCTAAAATGCGATACATTCAGTGGTAATTGGTAATTGTTTTAAAATTATCACAATACTGCAATAATTAATTATATTTGAAAATTTAGAACTTCATTGAAAAAACGAACTTGATTCAAATGATGTCATCGAAATATAAATCGCTTGGCTCTCTGTGTAAAAGCAGTAAATATTTCATTCCTACATTTTTATTTCATTCATCACAGTACTACAATAATTTATTCTACTTAAAAACTTAAAACCATGGAGGAAAAAGGAATTTAACTCTATGCATAAAACTTCATCGAAAAGTCTGCCATTAAATCATCTGTTTCTCTCTGTAAAATCAATGAATGTTTCATTCATATCATCTATATTGCAGACTCTAGAACAAAATAATTTTGCGTTAAAGAAATTCATCAATTCTTATACAACTCATCTTACAGCCTAATCTGTTTATGTTCTCCATAAGTGAAAATTATGTTTCGTTGTAGAAATAATCAAAGTTTGATGATCATTTAAACTCAAATATATTGTAATTGTGTTGTTTTAGAATACAGATGCACAGAAATTAAGCAAAAATAAAGCGGTTTTAGGACAGATATAACACTAAATATAAACTAAAAAGAACTTTAAAAATTACAATTTTGACACAAAATGGATGGCATTGATCATTTAAACTCAAATATATTGTAATTGTGCTGTTTCAGAATACAGATACACAGAAATTAAGCAAAAATAAAACGGCTTTAGGACGGATACAACACTAAATATAAATTAAAATGTTTTTTTAAAAATAATGATTTTGACACAAGATGGATGCCATATTTTATTTTGAAGTGGGTCACGTGATCTCTTCATATAATGGTCACGTGTTGATCTCTTCATATAAAGTGTGTAATTATTATTTTAATTTTTGTTTAAAAAACTACTGAATATATTTTGCTGAAAATTTTTTCATATATTTTATGGGATAATTTGTATATTTCCTAAAACTTTCGAATCAATTTGTGAATTTTAAATTCGCTTAAAAGATGTTTGAAAAATTAGGTCCCATAGGGTTCAATGTATTTCAATTTTTCAACCCGGGTTCAATCCAAAGCTAATTGGACGATATTATTAATTTATATTCTCATAGGTCCCACAGACCGTCTGAACAACATACTAAAATTTCATTTTGATAAAATCACTTTTACGGCAGTTATCGTGCTAATGGACAGACAGACAGACAGAATGAACAAAGTCATAAACACTTTTCAACTATGTTGTAAAGTGTTAAAAACAAGTAATATTTCACATTAATCAGTAATGAGTAATAAAGTTACTCATTATTATTATTTTTTTCTTATTGTTTTGTCAATAATGAATTCCAAAAGCATTTTTTTCCACCCATCTTCATCTTATTATTCTAATTTGGGAAATTGGACTATTTTATTTTATCATTTTGTTCCCTTATTAAATGTTTAGTATCAGAGAGTACTTAAATCAATATCTTAAAATATGTTAAAGTAATTGAATTTAAAAATTAATCTTTCGTATTACCATTTACAGCTTTAAATCCTAAATTAAACGAAGCTGTTGGAATTTATGAATGTTTCCCTGTATGTTACTATTTAAAACTTTGAAATGTCAGTTACTGTTATATTTTATTTATGAATTAAATTAAGATGTGTATATTATGCAGGGACATATTCAAGGGGATTTTTCAAGGATCTAGAGCAGCCTTAGGTACAGATTTTTTTTAAATGTCTATTATGTTAGTTTAAGAGTGTAACCTAGACTACATTTTGTGAGGAGTTCTGCCTACATCAGTCAGTAATGGTCTTATTGCACAGAGCAATTTTTATTGCTGAAACTTAAATTCCATCCATCAATCCTGGTTTAAAATCCTCCTCTCAAATAGCTGATCTTAGGGTTCCCAGTACTTTGTCACTTATTTGTATTTATCATGTGTAGCATCAGGCCATATAAATGCTAGAATCTTACTAATTTTCTTCCATGAAGCATTTGTAAAAGTTTTTTTAGTATAATTGTGATCTTTAATGTACCACATATTCGTATAATTAGATAAAAGTTTGTGGAATTGTCACTCCATATTTGTGATTCACAATAGAGCTGCATTTATAACCGCCATCTTTAAAGACAGTGGTGTGACATAAAATTTTGTTGTCCCCTGATTGTACCGTGGTCAGGATTTGATTAATTATTTTGCTGTGCACAAAAAAATTTGGGCAATTCGGAAACAAGATTAAGGGCATTGTCAGAATTTTATAGTAACTATATTTTTTAATATATTAAATTTTTAGAAATATATTATATTTGTATTTTCATTTTCTTAACATTTTTTTTTACCATTAGGGTCAAGAAAAGAAAAGTAGTGGATTTGATCTAGGTCCACTGGCCACAGCTGGAGCAGCTGCTTTAGCAGGAGCAGCAGGATCTGCTATATTAGGAGGAAAAAAACACAAGAAAAATAAACATGGCCATGGTATCCCTGGAATGGGTGGGGCTGGACCCGCATCTTTAATTAGTGGAGTTGGGTCCTTATTGAGTGGAAACAAACATGGAGTAAGTATGTTAACTGTTCATGTAGGTGTTTTCCCTTTTTATCATGTGAAATCTAACAATAGAAATAATGCATAGAAATATTCTATCTTAAAATAAATTTTTTTCTCCTTATTTTGGCCATTTTAAGGGACCTAATTTAATTTAAATTGGCATCTGTGCATCTAAATATGTAATTTTCACCATGCCTGTATATAGTTCTTTTTTTGCTGTATCTCTCCTATTTTTTATATAAATGAATGAAGAAAAGCCCAGCCAATCAGAAACGGAGAAATATTTCTCTGTTCACCTTGCACCAGAATTGAGGAATAAGCATCTATTCGGGCTTTAAATATTGCAGTGGTTGATATAATATTCACAGTGATATTAATTCTGCTTCAAACTTCTGTGGCTGCTTCAAACTGTCCAAAACACCTTTTTTTTTTTGTAGATTTTACTGTTTTTTTGCTCTAAAACTTAATGTTTAGAATTCATAATTGTCAGTGCTGAAGCTTGTTTTTTAGTTTATAATAAATATTTTGTCTGTGTTATCATGTTCAATTATTAATAGTTGCATTGAGTAAGAATAAGGTGTAGTTTTTTGTGTATAGCTGAATATCTGATAATAGTCATTTTGTGTCCCTTGATTTTTAAATAAATAATAAAATAGATATTTTTTGCAGCATTTGTGTAGAGTACAACCTGTTTTACATATTTTTCAGTAATATATTTGTTTCAATAACAAGTGTTTTGTTTTCATAACCGTGTTTCCTATTAGTGCATAGAAGCGAATTATTTATAGTGCATATTTTGTTTCCCAATGCTAGTTTCAATTTCTGTGTGGAACTAAAACCCATATGTCATTTCAGTCATGGCCATTTTTGACATGGGAACATAATGAATATGCATTAAAATTCCATTAATCATGTTAAGCAATCCTGTTATCCATTTAAAACCTTTAAGATATTTCCAAAAATTTTTTCCAAGTAAAGTTTTTAGAAACTTTAAGGTTATAAAAGTACTTTTTAACTTAAAAATGGATAATTATAAGATATTCAGTTGTATATTTCCAAATATTGGCATACCATAATTATGAAGTGTTGGAATGTTTTAACAAGTCAAGATTAAGTACATTAAAAACATGCTATTTATGGTTTGTTTGAAAACTATGTTGAATACATGTTTTTGTTTTTTCACTTGTTCAGTAACTTTATATGGATGAAAATATATTTATTATGAGATTGAAAATAGTATTCAGTTTATTTAAAATTTTCTGATGAGCTGAAATCTTATGCATCACCTTTATCTGCTCCCAAAAGTGTTCTAAATCTTCAAATAGTATTCGTACAACTTATGCTGATGTTAAGTTAATGAAAGTAATAAAACTTCCCATAAAGCAGCATAAAATCACAAAATTAGAAGGTAAAAAACAGGGTAACAGTTTTGAAGGCAAAAAACATACTTCGTCATCAGGACAGTCAAGAAACACTACCTACACTCAGCAAAGCAAGATCAATTGCTGATGAATTTTGTCTTCTTATGTTGCTTTATACAAAGTTTTATTACTTTCACCTCAAATGGTAGTTAACAAACATCATTATACTCAATTATTCAATATCTTCTCTGTTTTTCACTTTCCTCACAAACTGTAGTACAAAAGAGTAATTCTGTATAGTTGCAGTATTTGATTAAGTATATAAGTTGCAGTATTTGATTAAGTATATAAGTGATTCCTATTTTTAATATCAAAGTAATTCCTATTATTTTTATAACACCATTGCCAAATTACTGAGCTCTCAGGGTATATAATGGTCCCAGCAGATATTACACATTACAAGGGAAAAAATTATATATAATTTTACTTTCTTTTATGTACTGTATTATTATTTTCATATCATATTAACTATCTACTTAGTTTTTCATAACTTGATAATTATTTTTTATTTTTTCAAAAACGAAAGTTCCTCATAAGAACCATTCTATTTTTTTGTCATAGCATTCAGGTGGTAAACACAGCTCTGTAGGAGGAATTCCTATGGGAGGTGCACTTGCTGGGGGAGCTGCAGCATTAGCAGGAGCATATATGCTGAATAAAAGTCCAGTAAGTATAAAATAATGTTATTGTATACTGAAACCTGTATAAGATGATCATTGATAGTCCTTATGGAAAACATATGTGATAACGGAATAATGTAAAGCAGCACTTATATGTGTATATAAGTGTTACATAGTGAATGTTATGGATGATTGAAGCAAAGTCCATTCTGCATTCCTAATGAAACGAAATCAACATTTGCCTGAATTTTGTGATCCCTTTTACTTAAAAACTACAGTAGGTTGAAAGAGGAGTGAAAATGTGTACACATATGTAAAATTGCACACAGATGTGTAGAATCATTTCAATAATTAAATCGATCATTAGCAGGGTGAAACTCTAATGTTTAAATCGCGCAAGCTCACTACGCTTCGTACAAATAACAAGTAAACAACAACTTTTAAACAGCTAATCAAAGCATGTGCACTTGCATGTATTGTAATTTACTTTCTTACCCCTGTATATTAAATACGCTTCTGCGATTTAAATGTGTTACTTTGATTTCATTGTTTTCCTGTATTCAAATTTGTTTCATTTAATATTCAAATTCTAAAAACTTTTAGGCTCTTTTGTATTGGGATTCTCATATATTGAAATTAATTTTTTATAGTTCTAACTTCATAATTATTAAGTAAAGTTTTAATTTGAAATCTGTCACAACTCACATACTACATATGCATAAGTCCATTCAAAGCCTAGTATTTTTGCTAGTTTTTTTATATATCTCTATCTTATAGTAACTTGAAATATAAAAAGTTTTATTAAAAATAATTGCTTATATAAAAATTTTCATAATTTACTTAATGACACAGATAAGAAACAAAAGAGTGCAAATTTAAAGCCATATAATAAAGTTCTGTTTTAAATAAATAGCAAATGTATTTAAAAAAAAAATGTATTTCGAAATAAGGCAACAGGTGCTGAAGAAACAAGGACAATTGTTCCCTATGAAAATGATAAGCAATAAAAGTAAAGAAATAGAGAACAAATTCACCAGTTTCAGTGTCTCTGAAGTTGGGCAATTGATGATGAAGTTGATGAATGAGATTGAAGAATTTTGAAGAATAATGGGAAAGTTTCAGAAAGGGACCCCTAGATGTTTCTTTTAGACACATCTCTGATACAGATAATCTATATAGATTTTGCTGTATCTTGAGAATTTAGGAGTAGTTTATTTGAATTGCAAAATTTATAATTTATCATTGAAATATTTTATTCTCATTTAAGTTACATTGTTTCATGAATACTATAAATTATTTGCATCTGGAAAAAGGTTCTGAAGGTGGCCTGGCCCATATGGATAAAAATCAGAATAATTTAAAAAATTCAATATTTTAAAATTTTATAAATGATTATTGTTTTGCATGAAGCATAAAGATAAAATTAACTATTAGTTAAATAAATTTATATTTTTATCTAATTTTGAATGTATTTTTTTTTTGACATTCATAATAATCTTTTGCCACTCTTAATTGAGTTTTTGATTCCTTAAATGGTTTGAACTATAATTGTTTTCGGAATGTGCATCTTAAAATATATTTGTATTTACAGCTGGTAAATATATTAGTGTTTGCAAGGGCTAATATTAGACCTGGCATGGCGTATATTTCTTTCAATGAGTAGGATCAGCATGTGCCTTGAGACTGGAAAATAAAAACTCTGTCTCTGCTCATACTATGGAATTAATTATGTATTAAATAAAAATTTATAAGTAAAAAAAAAAAAAAAAAAAAAAAAAAAAAAAAAAAATATAGAAATTTTTCATAAATCAAAAAATTTAGTCTTTGTATACTGTTTGTTTAGTTGCTACTAAAGTCTAACGAAGTTCATGAGAAATAAAAAGGGAAGTTTGTTTTGGTTATTATTTTGTGCAAATAAGATTCATATTTAGCATTTATAGGCCTAATTTTTTTTTAATATTATGTAACCAATGTTTGATTTATTAACATTCTACTGTAATCAATAAGTAAAAGACACATCATACAAAAGGTAAGGAAAATTTGAGCTATGTATTGAAGCATGAATAGAATATAGTGCAGCATAGCAATTTCGAGAATATGCTGGATTCTATTTGTCACTGTTAGACAATACTTCATTATGTCTCCATAAGAATAGATGTATAACATAAAGAATTATTTTGTATTAGAAGTAAAGACACATCATACAAAAGATAAGGAAAACTTGAGCTATGTATTTGAACATAAATAGAATATAGTGCAGCATAGCTATTTCAAAAATATGCTGGATTCTATTTGTAACTGTTAGACAACCAATAAACATGAAGTCAGAATGGAGAACAAACAGCTCAGCTAATCAGAAACATAGAATATCTGAAACAAGAATATGCTGGATCTTATTTGTCACTGTTAGACAATCAATAAACCTGAAGTCTGAATGGAGAACAGCTCAGCCAATCAGAAACATAGAACTAACGCAGAAGATTGGAGTGTTCCAACACACAATAGAAATGTTCCAACAAGACTAAAGACACACAAGAATCTCAAAAGTTAAGAAATGGGCAGAAATGGAACAAATATAAAGAGAAAGGAAAATATTTGCAGGACACCCCATCACTCTGTTAACAAAAATAAAGTACTGGATAAGTCATTTTAAAATTACTACAATTTTTCTGAATATGGGAGGCTTTAAAAAAGTCAAGATTGTATACTAATATGCATTTTCACATAATCCTTGCAGAAGAAAACTCAAAGTGATGACTAAATTTAAATCAATGTTAAGCAATTGAAAATTTGTCAACTATTTTTTGACCTAATTTTCATGTTCTTTTCATGTTCTTATGTTATGCTGCATTATTATTCTGTTTAAGCTCAAATACATTGCTTAAGTCTCCCTTATTCTTTTGTAATGTATATAATCAAGTTATCGTGAGTGTATCATAATTGCTGTATTTCAGTACTATATTAAATAAATATCTGATGTGACTTTCTTTATATAATGCAATAAATTTCCTCTTTTTGCAGTCAAGAATAATGTGTAAGATCCACGGTATTGTGTTTTTAATGTTGTGTTGTACATTTGGTGATTTTCTGAATGACAACATGTAATACTATTTCAAAGTACCCAAGTAACTTATATTTCACACAACTCTAAATTAACAATTATCAATATTGATAGCATCCTCAATAAGTGATATAGTCCATATATTAAAATATTTTAATTAATTCATCAGTAAGGTGTCATTGTTATTAATTTAGCATAATTTTTGCAATTTTGACAAAATTTTCGTCAATCTAGGGCGAAATATCACCAAGTTGGTGGCACTTTGCTAGGTTATTCCCCAAGTTTGCCAAATACATCACCAAGTATTACAGACAAATGGAGAGAAGAGCATATTTTATATACTAGAATGTATGCACCTCATATGACGGAAATCAGAATTTGCAAAACATTACTTCTTATTTGGTGTCATTTTTATCAATTTGGTGGCATTTTTTTCACTTTGGCAACATTTGTAGAAAGTCGCTAAGTTGGCGACGTCCTGTTAAATTTCTCACCAGGCATTACGGACGAACAAAGAAATGGGTTATAGTCTATTCTTATGTTCTTTCCAAGATATCGAACTTTTATCAATTGGTCATCATTTCATTGATTCAGCATTAGTTTCATCAATTTGGCAAATTTTATTGATTGGGTGACATTTTCATCAATTTGGCAACATTTAAAAAGTCACCAAGTTAGTGATATTCTGAAAAATTCATCACCAAAATTTTATTCAAACATTACGGATGGAAAAATAGGTTATTATAGTACTCATAGATTCTTATATTCTTTCCAAGATATTGAATTTTTGTCAATTAGTAGAAATGTTTATCAATTTGTGACATTTTTGTTAATTTGGCAGTATTTAAAAAGTCACCAAAATTTTGCAAAACATTACAGACAGAGAAATAAGTTATTCTTATAGCAGATAAATGACTATTGGCATCCAACTACAAAAGTATTACCCAAAGTATCTTTTCCCATGAATGGAATGTGCTAGATCTACGAGAATGATGCTGCCAAATTATCGCATGACATTACATATGAAAGTGGACATATTTCACAATAGTTAATTATTTTTTTTTTTATTTTATGTGACTTTTTGATAAATTTATTTGGAAAAAGTGTAATACCTCAATGGTTCATGCTAGTGCTCTAAAATTTATGTCAAATTTGCATAAGAAATGACTATTTAAGTAATTTTATGAAAGGTTTTGATTTTTTGGTGATCTTTTCAAAATTTCACTCGAAAATTTAGTTGGGTTCTGAACATTCGATTGCATTTAAAAACAATAGTATTCCAGTATTCGTGGATTGTAATTTTTGTACCAAATTGCATTTGAATCTCTCCATTTGTTCATCAGATATCATCTCCACAGACTCACTGACACACACACAGCACCTCAAAAATGTTTGATTTGTGTTCAGGGATGCCTGAAACGTGCTCTGCTGTTGAAAACTTGATTTCGAATTTTCGACCCCTTCATTATACTTTCCTTATACATTATACTATGTATATAAGGAAAGTAAAAATTGCCATTGATATTTAAATTGTTTTCTTTTTCAGATGGGCAAAATGATGAAACCTAAAAAAATGAAAAAGATGTATAAAGGTGGTTGGGGCAGTAGCAGCAGCAGCAGTAGCTCAAGTGATTAAAAATAATATTTTCAAAGTATCAAAAATCTTCTATTCATGTTTAATCTTTTTTTAACCCATCTCATTTTACCATATGCCTTCAAGAGCTTATGACTTAATATTATGTATTGTTTTCTTTTTAAATTACTGTTTTGTTATAAAGTTTTAAATAAAAAGTTGTTTGTATATAAAAATACGTTTTACATTTATTGTATCCATGTGCAATAGATTTGAATCAAAATTTCACTATATATATAAATTCTGCTGTGATAATGAATTTTTTTATTTGACTAAGTGATACATTATTTAATTATAATGAATATTATATAATATCTATTCTATACGTAGTATTCTAGCTTAGAATATATATTTAAATGACATTAAAGGTCAACAAAAGAAAGACATTTTAAAGTTAAATATCTGTTTATGTTAGTAGTTTTTCGGTTTTTGTGGCTGTTGAATTTGTGGCTGTTGAATCTTTTATTAAAATGATGTTACTTAGTTTTTTTAAGAATTTTACAAAATAACATTTTTTGACCACAATAAATAAAACTGCTATTTGTAAGAAAATAACTTACAAAACTTCCATGAAGAAGCAGGTGTATGTCAATTAGGTGATGATAGTTGTTTCAAGGGCAGTATAAGCCCCAATCTTCAGGCAAAAAAACAAAACAGTATGTGCCCTTAACAACGGCTAAGAACAAACTGCCTACAATTGTTTCGAAGGCATTATAAGCCCCTTCTTCAGATCAAAATAATAGAATGTGTCCTTAGCAACCACTAAGAATAAAATGCAACAAAGCAGTAAAAAAATAGTTCAAACAGAGCTAACACTCAGGGTGAAAATTCGTTAGTGGATGCTATTGCCCATTGAAGAAACACTATAAACATATCAACACAAGCTAAAAAAGAAGCCCCCTCCATTCACAAAGACGAGGGAAGCTGGTTCTGAAATCTGAATCATTGATATGAGATTTAAAATAAAACATAAAAATTATATGAAACATTAATTTATTGGTAAAAAAATGAATGCAGGTTTTAACCCTTCCGGGACGGCGGCATTCCGAAACTACCGTGGCCCAAAGGACGAAATGTGCCCAAAAGACAGCTATTTTTTTGCGCTAAGTCTAACGAAGAAAATTCTCTAAAAATCACCCGTTCAACACAGCATTTTACTTTTTTCAGGAAGAAAGGAAATACTTATTTTCTATTTGATGTATATTTTTTATACAAATTTTCTTTTATCAAAATATTAAAAATTTTAGTGTATATATGTTTTAGGTACAGATGGATAATTCTTTGGCATGTCCTTCTGATTTTTTAAAACTGTACCACATACATGCGTATTCGTAGACAACAAATACTTTGCAAGTACAGGAGAGGTAAAAAATTTATCCAAATACAAAGTATATCCTTTTCCTAAAAGTTCACTTAGAAATGTTTTCACAACGCGTTCTCCATACCCACCATCAGAGCTTGATAATCCCGTGTCCTTTCCAGTATACACAAGGAAATTCCATTTATGGCCTCATTCCGATTTTGACGATTTATATATTTTTATTCCATATCTGGACCTTTTCGATGGGATGTATTAACGAAATTCCAGCCTTCCTTTCCATGAGAACATAAATAACCTAATCATTTCATTGCCGCACATTCCTTTACCCCCCACTCCTCCCCCACCCACTAAAAAAAAACTCTCTTATTTAATTATTTAATTATTCTCTAATTTAACAACGAAATCAATAAAAGACAAAATCAGAACGAGACCCGGAACTCAATTATAAAATTGTTGATGCTACGAGAAGTGCTCTGTTTACTTTACAGAACCATGTGTTTCACCGCTCCAAATGGAGAAATAATTCATTGGATTCTCCTTGTGCCAAGGTCAAACATCTACAAAATACATTTAAGTTGCTTCCACGGGCATTTAACGCCATCTAGGAGACAAATACATTCAAATTAAAACGTTCCACGTAGAAACACCAATACGTGCCAGTCGTCCTTTAGGGTAAAATTTCCTCCGGCCCGTGGGCGTGCCGTTCGTCCTTGAATGCTAGTTCGCAGCTGGCACCTGGGCGTGCCGTTCGTCGCGAAAGGGTTAAGGGCACATACTGTTTGTTCTCTTGGCCTAAAAAAGGGGTTTATAACACCCTTGAAACAATTATCGTCACCTAACTGACATATGCCTGCTTTCTTCAAGGAAGTTTTGTAACTTTTTTTGAATTATTATATGTTATTATTTAACAGAGTGCTAAGAGAATACTATTTTCATAGAAGTACATTAAATCTAAGACTTTTCTGTCTTACTTTTGATGTTTAATAAAATATATAATAATAAAACGAAAAAATTCTTGTTACCTAACTTTGGATTGTGTTTTAGTTGGTTGGGGAAAAAACAGTGCTATATGTATTAATTATTTATTTGTTTTGCTTGGTGGAAATTCAACAAACTTATATATTTGTTATATAATGACAGTGTACTAGAATATCAGTTAGTATTGGTTAGTTTAACTGTGGTGTTTACATCAAGTGCAGAGATTTCATTAAGCCTTCTGGAAATAATTGTAATATGGTTATGTAAAAAAAGAAGCATGATATATAACTATTCTGCACTAATTTAATTTGTTAGTGGAATATGCAGAATTTGTTTATATCATGTTGAAAAAAAAAACTATTAAAGGAAAGATGGGTTTTGTATCTTTATTGCATTTAATAAATACAATGAAAATAAGGCAATATTCATAAGTTTTCGATGTTATTTTTATTGTTTACTTAAATCTTACTAGTTATGTCTGTTAAATTCAAAATGTTACTAGTTATAAGTATAAAATGCTACAGAATAAAATGGTACTAGTTATGTTTGTCAAACTCAAGCAAATTTAGTATTTTCTCTTTAAAATAAACTTTTTTTGGCAGAAGTACAAATATAAAAATACAGCATATAGGCAGTTCAACAGAACTAGTATTCAGACTTGGGAAAGTTACTACCAATATTAACTAAACTAAATTAAAAGTATCTAATTATGCTAAAAATTTTAGCACAAAAAAGTAACAGATTAAAATTAAATTATTCAGAAAAGTAACTAAATGAAATTAAAATATTACTTATGCAATTCAAATTGAAGATTTACAGTAATAGTATTTTTAACCAATTATAACATAAAACTTTAGGGTTCTTCTAATAATATGAGCAGCATTTGTGACGCCAGCCAATTGTTACCAACTTTCAGGCCAGATGATGACATCATAACCCAATGATCTGAAAGAAAATATTGGAAAGGACATGTAAAAAATAATTTTTTAATTTAACTGAATTTTTATTACTTTTCAGGAAAATAGCAACAAATTAAAGTAAAAGTTAGCAAAAGTAAATGTGACCAAACAAATAAAAAATTAATGCAAAAAGTAACTTTTTAGCTTAACTTTTGGCATTATTTCCAAGTCTGCTAGTTTCAATCATTGATTTCTTTTCATGACATCTGAGCTGATAGTGTTAATGATGTGCTGATTTCGAAAATTTAAATTTATGGTTTTGCTTCTTTGTACTGTAGGACTACATTCTATATTTTATCAAGTTCCAAAATTTATAAGAATCTTGAATTAATTGCTAATATCAGGCTTAATTAGTTTATACAATACAGATGTTTGTAATAGTTTCTACATTTTTGCTGTTGTAATATTTCAGTTGTAAAATTTTTTTGCATTCTGTTAATGTGCTTATCATGATTATAAATCTTAATTGCAGTTAAAATTTATGTCATGCAATTAATGCATTTATTTTAAAGCACTCTGAAATGCATTTATTTTAAACTGTTTCAAAATGCATTTAAATTTATATATGTAAATAGTATATACATTCTAACTAATGGGGGAGAGTGGGGTACCTTGGGACACTGCTCACCTTAGGACACCTTAAATTTTAAACCAGATTTGAGATTAAAATTTTGTTATTTTGTGTGCAGTTGCTGCTGTGTTTTAAAGCTCTACTGCAATTCGATAAACATTTACCAATTTTTTTTTAGTTTTTATAACAGTCCAAAAACCTTCATATAAATTTTGTAGACAGTAACAATGGGATTAAAATCTAATCTTTTAAAAATAAAACTACATATAAAAAAACAGGTATGTTCATTGTAAAATTAAATGTAAAATGGTCATTCTAAAGTTAAGCCAAAAAGCTTGGGATCCTTCAGAAAGAATCTCACCAGTTGGTACACCTTTTGGCATAATATTATGGGGCATCTTGGGACAGCTGATGGATTCTTTTTTCAGCGACTGCTGTATATAATGATTTTAATTTAGTGTACACATTTAATTTAAACCTTTGTTACTCAAGAAGCCTCTAAATTTTTCATCTGTTAAAATGTTAAAATTTTTTCCACATTAAATTTTTTTTAATACTTGTGCATTGAATTAAAGTATTTCTACTTAAATTCAGAGTGTTAGTTATTTAAATGAGGCAGTATAACCAAAAATTTGTCTTCAAAAAGTTGATATTCAGGTGGCGCACCTTAGCACACTGAAAGGGTTCTGAAAAACAAATATGTGTTATGTATAAGATATTTGGCGTGGATTATACTTTTATCGTATGCGGAAATGTTTAATGTATATGAGGTATGCATTTGGTTAAGATAGAATTATAAAAAAATATTTTTAAAAAATCAATAACTGAAGTGTGTCCCAAGGTGTTTCTCTCTCCCATTTATATGTACATTTATATTCTACTTTGAATATAACAACTCTGTACTATAATAATTATTCAATTTGTTTTCAGTTAAACTCACTTGCATTCACAAGTAGTCATGAGCTTCAGGAATAAGTAATTTTAATTTTTTTCTATGGATAATTAAAGATTAGCACAATTTTAATTAACTAACTTAAGTAATAAAATGTTGATTCATCTATTGTCAGATTTTTTCTTCTTTTATCTAATTAAGTAATGCATATTTTGGATTATTATACTTTTTAAATAGTAAAAGCAAATATGTTTTTTTCTCATAATTAAATTTTTCATCGAAGAATTCTCATCCTTGTTTTTTCCCTATAGAATCTATAATAGTGCTTTATCTTGGAATTACTTATTGAATATAAAAGGTAGAAAAATAGATGACTCTCATAGTATCATAGTAAGAAATATTATTACAGTATATCCGCTACTGAAGTATTATACTAATACTTTATTATGTCTTCATAAGAATAGATATATAACATAAAGAATTATTTTGTATTAGAAAACATTTCATGTTCCTACATGTCCAATATCCATGCAGCATGGGATGTATAAAGTTTAGATGTTAGCTGCAAATTCTAATTTGAGCTGAAAGAAATATTTTTGTATGTTATATATATTTATGAAATAAAAAAAAAAATTTGTCTTTTGCTATGCGGTGTTTATTAAATATTACAACTTGATGTAGTTTAAGTATCAGTGTTCAGCTGTGAACATGTTGTGTAGTTTTCTCAGTATGTAATCTAAATATGGCTTAGTTTTCTTTAGAAAGTCTTTTAGAAGGACATTGTCAGGATCTGGCAAGTCTTTTTTATATATTATTTTCCCCATTGTTGTTAAAACCAAAGTTTTGATTATGAAAAACACTGTTTTATTATCAAATTGTCTTGTTAAATTTTTACTATAGGCTCAAAAGTCATGCAATAGTTGGAATAGTTAATAAATATATTATTTTTTATAATTTAATTTTTTTAGTTGTAAAGTTAGGAAAGTTTAATGTAAAAAAGTGCACCAGAACAACATACTAATATTTAAATTCTAAAATGAGTACTGTTTTATGCGTCAGATATTCAAGCTCTTTTTTAACACATTTTCCACACTATCTTTTGGTGTATCTTTCAGCATCTGCTCAGATTTCACCTCACATATTAATCTTCAGATGTTGAAGGATTATAGCTTTATTAACACACACCCTTTCCTTTAAATATCCTCAAAGAAATAAATCCCAAATCTAGCAAACAGTTTGGCCAATGAAGTTGTGAATTTCTTGAAATATTCAATTTCAGTATGTTACAATGTTGTAAATATTTTTTTATCATAAATTTTCTAATTTTTCTTTGTAAAAAGTAAAAAGAAGTTATTAATTATTTAAACTGTAGTTTGATTTTGATACCACCCTGTAGTTACTGAATTTGAATTTATTTCATTGAATGAAATGATGATACACAAAGAAATGTTGTGATTAAGACTCAGAAGTTTATACAAATTCTTCTGGAAAACCTGGAAAACTCAGGAAATTTCATTTTTGAGTATGATAACTGTTTAAATATAATTTCTACAGATGGCATAAAGTCACTTAGTTAAAAACCTTAACCTTATCTGATATTACTGTTCAAGCTTTATTTTTTTGTTTTTTTAAGCAATTATTGTTATTAAAAATATTCTTTTAGAATTTCATTCAGCAAAGTACTTTGAGTTTATTTTTTCTGAAGTTTGTGATAATTTTTATTTGCTAATGTAATTTTATAGTTTCTATTTTTCAGGATTTATTTTCTCTAATTAATCCAAGTGCCTCCAGATTAAGTATTATACATATCAACTTTAGATTCTTGAGCCTAAACACATTGCTCAAGAAAAGTTACTTGATTGAAAGTCTGATGAATGCTATATTTAATTTAAATGATGAATTTTATACTTTAAGGCTGTTGGTCCACAGGCCACTGAAAAAATACAACACCTTGAGGGTTAAAGATCACATATTTAAAAACTTTACTTCCCCTACACAAACGTTGGTCATGTAGTCTGGGCCTGCAACAAACCCATGTACATGCAAATTATATGCAAAATTAAGTTTTTTAAATGCTGACTTGCATTTTTGCCACTTTTGGATGTTGACTTTTACAAAGTTCCAAACTATTATTCTTGTTTGTTCTATGGAATGCTACAACACAATTGTACAGTCATCCCTCATTATAGTGTCTCCTGTTTAAACTGACATTCCACTTAATTCATAGTTTTTTAGTCTTCCCAGCCTTTTTATGTAAGAAGCTGTACTAAAAGCACTCCAGTTTAATCATTGGTTCATGAATGTTCAACTCCTGATAATTTATCTTTCAGATATAAGACCATAATTTCCTTTTACATATGGTAGATACCATTTAGATTGAATTCTTTGTAAATGTCATCTGATCTAGTTCATTAGCGTTAATAAGGGAAGGAAGTCATGTTTAGTCAATAGGAAAAATTTGGCAAAATATAGTTATTTCGGAAAATATATATTAAAAAGAAATCATGGAAACTAGTATAAAGTATTTTTTCAATAGTTAGTTTTATGTATATTCCAGTCCGTGTATTTATTTGCACAAAAATTGCTATAAAATTTAGTACCGTACTTAATTTGTCAATATTTTGTAAATACACATTGTAATCAATTCATTTAAATGTAATGCTAAAACTGTAGTATATTTTTCCTAGTTACAGGAACAATAAATAAAACTACTGCTTTTCTTTTAGTACTTAAAAGAAAGCAGGCACAAAAAATTAGGTAGTCACCTAATTTTCCTATGCCTGCTTTCTTCATTCAAGAATGTATTAGAAATTTATATAGTAACAGGAGGTTGAATTTGAAACATAATATCTTGTTTAGCCTACCTTCTCTTTCTATCGAAATATCGCAGTGATATTATTAACTCAATATATGCCTAATTCATCACTCCACTCACTACAATATGAAATTTTGGTACCACATTTTGACATTATAATGAGGGTTCATTGTATTTACTTATGTAAATTAAAAAAAAATAATATTTTATGTAGATATTTAATACAGATCATTTTTCATCTGATAAAACTTTTATGTGATAAATGGGAAAAAAAAAATATTAATCTCTCCTATAATTTTTCTTTTTTACTTATTTTTCCTTATTTAGCTGTCTATATTATTTTACCATCTTGCAGGCCACATATTATTATGTGACTGGTAACAAATGACCCATGAGTTAACGTTTCCCCAGCCCTGTTTTAAGGACATTGCTACATAGGGGTGAGCTGAAGCAAAACAAACCAGTATGCATGTATCAGTTAAAATTATTTCAAAGTTAATTGCAGGCATGATTTGGAATCAAATATAAGAATTATTTATGAAAATAGTGTGACAAATATAACAAACATACATACAAAATGAATAAACTGATATACATGAATATGCTGTTTGCAGTTTGCTCATTTATTTGTTCATAACATATTGTGAACTGTGGATGATGATATGACCTTAAAAGTGCACCAATTGTTAAAGTTTCATAGAGTACCAGTTGTTAAGGTTTCATAGTGTACCAGTTGTTAAATTTTGGCAGCTCACCACTGGGTATAGTGTGAAAGCAGACTTTCAGTCCCAGAGTGAAAGTTGTGTGTTAAAGAATTATATGAATATTTTTTATTTGGGTGCTATGTAAAATTTGTGAAACTGTTTATTAACATTTTATTTGTATTAAAATGAAATAACATGTCAGTGGCATTTGTAAATGTTTATAAAATGTATAATGCATGAAATAAAATTTATGCTGATTAGTTTATTGTATTTTCTTAATATGATTTAAGCTAGAATAACAGGCCAGAATTTCTTTTACTCTCATCACATGCTTATTTGACATCAATCAAGATTCCACCATGAAATTTATCTATAGATTAAATTAATATTACTAGTTTCATTTTATTATCTAATTCATTTTCGAATTTTTCAGTTTTTGTCTGTAAAAAAAAATATAACGTAATCAAAAACTAAAATCTGATTTTGATAGTTCTTCATGTTTTGAGGGATTCCTGAACATGAGTTGTTTCTTAAATGGTATATTTGCATCGGTAAGTTAATTGAACATTTTCAACGAAATTTCATATGATGATTTAAACATTTTAAGGTTTAAACTTATTCTTCTGTAGTAGCTAGTGTGTGCTGCTTTTTAAATAATATTTTTTAACATTAAAAATACCTTTTAATTTATATATTTTTAAGTTTTTTTTTAACTTCAAAATACAACTCTTTTAAAAATATGCAAATAATTTAATAGTGTTCGTTTTAGAATTTTTAGATGAAGAACAATGAAGTTTCATTGTTGATGAAAAAAAGTTCTACATAATAAACCATCTTAATACAGAGTCAAATTTCATTTAATTTGCTATTCAGAATCTATTTGATGTATATGTGTATACACTAAAAAATGTACCCAGTGTTGCTTTGGAGTTAAAGCAGGGATTCATGAAGTTCTGGTTCCCCACTCCATTTTCAAATCATTTCCACATACACTCTCCGCAAATGTAAAAATAAATAAATAAAATAAAAAATATATAAATAAAATTATAAATAGGAGAGAAGGCGTGATTTAAATCTTTCATTGCAGTCATGCACAGAAACACCGGAAAAAAAAAATTAAAGGTAATAACCACTATCTTCGTAAAATAGGCTTGTTGCTTTTATGCATTTGTTTAAAAAATCCCATAAATTAAAATTATGTGTTAATTCAAAAAATATTTTTTTTTGTTAGAATGTGAAGATATACACACAACTTTTGTGAAACTATAAAATTGCACTAATGCTACTTTTTTGGATGTGACAAAATAAGTATAAGACAACTTAAAAAATGCAAATTTCAGTGTATTTAAAAAGGAAAAATATGAAGGGATTGTCCTATGGATTCAGTTCAAATATCATTGGAAAGAACATTCTTCGATTTTTCTGATGCTGTCAAGATGGAAACTGTGATAGTATTTTCGGTTGCAAAGGAACTGATTTGTTTGAAAATCATCCTAAAACGTAAAGTAACTAAAAATCTAATTTGAATTAAAAAAAACCCTCTGAGGTATATATTTCTGGTTCCTGAAGCACCTGTGTACCAAATTTCATGATCATACGACACTTAAATTTGCCGTTACAGACTACACAGACATCTTCCTTTATTATTATAGATTATAATTACTGTATCAGTTTGTTAAGTTTTGCTTTTGTACAGATTTCAAACAAGTTTTTGTACATATGGTAACACCACATTATTCGCAGAACATACCAATTTCTTTTCTGACAATTTTACCAGTTTTAGCTTTATCATATATAGACTTTTCTAAAAAGCTAAATGTATAAAAAATATCTCAGCGTAGTCGACGTTGTTCGAAAAATTATATGTAGAAATTGAACTCGAAAACCTGAAATCCTATACTATTTGAGCTATACTCAAGCATTGTAAAATAGGAAAAGGTATATTTTTTTTCCAAAAGTGAAAAAATCTGATGTGAGCGCACATAACTTCCCTGCAGATTCAAATTAATTTTGTCATTTTTTATTTCATTATGCATTAAACTGAGTTTAAATACAGAAAATAATATGGATAATTTTCTGATATTATATCCAATTCGTTCTTTTATTGCATTTTCGTTTCGTTTGGCAACTTAATTCACTTTAAATTTTATAAATCCTGAAAATTCCAAAAACTACAATATCTCGAGAAAGGTTTATACTGCCGTCATGGGGGCAGATTTATTTGCTTAGTTGTCAAATTTTACATGTAGAACAAATACTTAATTAATACATTTAATCAATTTTAGTCATTCATTTCAGAGTTTCACTATCTTGCACATGTAGTATTTCATTTTATATCAAATATATTAGATTTGAGGATCATTTCGCAAAAAAAGCAGATTCCTTTTTTTCGAATCGTATCAAAATCTAACCAGCACCACAGTGCCCTACGAGTGACTTATCTACCAAATTTTGTGTAATTTGATCAATTAGATTGCCAGCTAGAGTGGATACATACAATTTTTGCGGGTCATTTCGCAAAAAAAGGCGGGTTTCTTTTTTCCGAATCGTATCAAAAACTAATCAGCACCAGGGTCACACCCAAGTGACTAATTTAGATTTAATAATTAATTATCTAATTTAGAATGAAATTAGATGGTACACTCAATATTGCACAGATAAAACTGAAATTTTGTATACCGGTGTTTCAGACACAGCTGCGTCGAATGATGTCAAAATTAACAGTTGTTTTTATTAATATTTTTTATAAATAATAAGTTAATATTAATAATAAATATTTCAAATATGATAATCAAATTGGCATCACGTCTGTTTCAACTAAATAAATTAAGGATACAACATCGTTAGACAGAAGGTCATTTAATAAAAATATCCTAAAGATGTACAAGGTTTTAAAAACAAGGCCAGAGCTCTTTCGGGCATTAGTACACCGTTCATCAGTTGCTATATGAAAAGCAAACATGGGTCATTCATATATAGACCATATACATAGCAAATTTGCATAAATATATATTTTATATTTATTTATGTAATTTTGCATTGCTTTCATGTTTTTCTTCATAGCTTATCGTCCGGCTCTCATCAATTCCATCGTTTTCCTGGTTGGGGAAGTCATAACCGCATATCAAGTTTCCAGAAATCCTACTTCTGACACCCATTCGATATGACATATCTTCTGGAATTGTGGGTGTTCCCTCAGGATACAATAACGAGTCCAAATTTCTGGATAACTAACACGTTTATTTACTAGCGCAGCGTAAACAGGAATAATATGCAGCAAATAGCTAGATAACTATCTCAGAGGATCACTAAACAACTGTTGGTACAGCAAAACAGCAATTAAATGATCCACTAATTTCACAAAACAGTTGATACTTTTCCCCAAAGATTGACGTATCTCACAATTAAATGTAGTTCGTATCACGCCAACTGATCTAACTGAGCGATGTCTCCTTTTATATACTCTTGTTATTTCGAGAGGGATTTCTCGAACATTCGAAAAGTCGTTAAATCGTCGATAAATCGCCAAATTTGGCAACCATTCTCCGAACTTCAGCAAATGGCAACCCTAAATCACGTCATAGGAATGGTTACCAATATATAGGTGTTTTCGCCTGGTTTTCAAAAGAGATTTCAGTGACGGCATTTTACACACTCGTCATAACAGTAATGATGGGGCAAATTGTGCGATTATTTTGTTCTCAACCCTTTGGGAATGTTCTCCTCCATGAAGATTTGAGTCATCATACCCGGAAAAAAGTGCCGGACTATATATTATGTATTCTATTCTGATGGCAGAAAAATATTTCCACTCTTTATAAGACGGGATAATTACACCTCTCTGTTTGTTTTGATCATTGGTCTAGTTTAAAGCATCCCGTTGAAGATGGATTTTGCGATGGAAGTTTACCAACTTTCTACTGGACCGTTTTGCCTCGACCACTGGGTTTCTTCCAATGGATTAGTTATTTATCTGCTCCACGTTTGGTGATATTCCTGTAATGTCTTTTCGGCAGATTCGCGTTTTATTCGGACATTTTGGCGATATTATTACTTTCTTATACGTAGTATTGAGAAAGTATTGTTTTCACGGAAATTTTCGATTTTGAGTCCAATGTATGTTTCAAGACCTCCTGAACACGTTTTAACTGTTTTTGGAGTGGTGTCCGTTTGTCATTATGTCTGCGGTCTATTTCTTGTGTACAATTGATAGTGGATACAAATATCAATGGGTTTTCACGAAACTTTATATCGGACTTTGCTATCAAAGAATCTAGAACTCTATAGAATATTTTAAACTCGAGAGAAAACTCCGAAATTTATTTGGAATTTTATATTTTTTTAAAATGGCGGCATAGGACAACATTTGTCATAGTCATGCATAAAAAGGTTTATTTATAGCACAATGTGATCACGAGGCTTTATAGTTTCATTGTTGTGAAAACATAGTCGCGGTGCAATTTTTGTATTCGTGACGTCACTAGACCACCCTCGGAGGGCAAGTTACCCACTCCCGGGGGTGCAATTTATACCCCTTGGGTCAAGAATGACATTAATTGAAACATTTTTTCAAGCTCTTTAAAGCGAAGGATAACACGCTATAATTGTAATCATTTGGATCCCTAATACAGATTTTTAAAAATTTTCTTGTAAAATTAAAGAAAAAAGCTATTAACAAGAAAGATCAATCATGCTTAAAGCATTGATTATGAAACACTTTCCAACTTCAATGCAATTTTATTTAAAAAAGTCGAAAATGCAATACATTCCTCGGTAATATTTTAAAACTTATCACAATACTACATTGATTTATTATATTTGAAAACTTAAACCTTCATTGAAAAAAATGAACTTCATTCAAATGACGGCATTGAAATATAAATTGCCTGGTTTAAATATCTCTAAAATGCAATACATTCCACGGCAATATTTTTAAAACTATCATAATACTACGATAATTTATTATATTTGAAAACTTCATCGAAAACTTTCGAAGCAATTTGTGAATTTTAAATCCGCTTAAAAAATGTTTGAAAAATTAGGTCCCATAGGGCTCAATGTATTTCATTTTTTCAACCCGGGTTCAATCCAAAACTAATTGGATGATATTATTCATTTATATTCCCATAGGTCCTACAGACCGTCTGAACAACATACTAAAATTTCATTTTGATTAAGTCATTTTTACGGCAGTTATCGTGCTAACGGACAGACAGACAGACAGACAGGCAGAATGAACAAAGTCATAAACACTTTTCAACTTTGTTGTAAAGTGTTAAAAAAACGGATTATGGTATGAGAAAGTCGAGTTGCGCCACACTCCAGTGAATTTTTAATTAAAATTACTTTCCTTGTTTATTTTGGTTATAAATTATAATAGTTAAAGATGTTTTTATTCTATTTTGGTAAGGGCAAGACCCCTCAACTTTTAAATTTTAAGTCTTTTTGAACTTGAGGTTAGTGTTATGTTAAATTACTTTGGTTATTTTAGTTAAATTTAGTTGAATTATTTTTTCATTCTGTTATGTTAAACTTAAAATTCGGACGTTTTAACTTACTTTTCGGGTAAATGGTGTTTCTTTTCATTCTAAATTCTCTTTTGGAAAATTGTTCTTTAATACTCGTATTTAAATTTAATTATTAGTTAATTTAATTGTTGTTGACTTTTAATATTCCAACGTTTTGTTCTTTTACTATACTTTCGGCCCCTTCCCGGTCGTCCAAACTGTTGCTCTAAGTCCTCTGGACGAGCCGGACGGCCTGGGGCTTTCACTATACTTTCGGCCTTGTTAATAAGATATTGAAATGTATTGTTTTTAAATAAGATGCAAATTATTTAAAAGTTTCTTAAAATGTGAAATTAAATTTAAAGTAAACGTGTGATTCTTGAAAACTTAAACTTGTATGTTTTTATTGTGTTTCCTAATTTTAAAAATATGATGTGGGCAGTACATGACTTTACCTGCAGACTAATATCCACGTTTACTTTATTTTAATTAAATTTAATTCACTTTTAATTCAATTTTCGTTTTCATTTGGTAACTGGACTTATTTTCAAAGGTGGCCTATAGAGAAAATACGAAAAAAAAAACTAAAATATCTCGAGAACTGCTAGTCTGAGTGTAATGGGGTTAGTCTTATTCTTTTCATCTTCACAAATTACGTATAAAACAAGCATTTAATGGTTATATTTGAGCATACATAGTTTTTTATTTTAGATTTTGACGATTTTTGCGGGATATTTTACAAAAAAAGACAGATTACTTTTTTCCGAACCATACCAAAATCTAATCAGCACCACGTTAATCCACAAACGACTTATCTACCGAATTTTGTGAAATTCGGTCCATTAGTTTTTCAGCTAGAGTGGATACAGACAATTTCTGCGGGACATTTCGCAAAAAAAGGCGAGTTCTTTCATCTTGAATAGTACTAAAATCTAATCAGCACCAGGGTCACACCCAAGTGACTTACTTACCAAATATTATGAAATTCGGTCCATTAGTTTTTGAGTTAGAGTGGATACATACATTGCAAAGACAGACAGACAGATAGACACACAGACACACACGCAGACGTTACGCTAAAAATAGTTTTTTCGTATTCTAGAGGTCTCAAAACGTGTAGATCCGTCGAAAACTCGAGTTGTGATTTTTAGCATGATTCCAATACTTTCCCTATACATTACCATGTATTGCAGGGAAAGTAAAAATCTGATGTGGGCAGCACATGACTTTCCCTGCAGACTTATATCCACGTTCTCTTTATTTTAATTAAATTTAATTCACTTTTCGTTCTCATTTGGTAAATGGATTTATTTTGAAAGGTGGCGTAGAGAAAATACCAAAAAACTAAAACATCTCGAGGACGGCTAGTCCTATTGTAATGGGGTTGGTCTTATTCTTTTCTTCGTTAAAATTACGTTATTTAACAAGCATTTAATGGATATATTTGAGCATTTTGAAAAAAAAAACATATTTTTTCCCGAATCGTACCAAAATCTAATCAGCATTAGAGTGTCCCACAAGTAACTTATCTACCAAATTTTGTGAAATTTGGTCAATTAATATTTTAGCTAGAGTGGATACATGACATTTTTGCGGGTCATTTCGTAAAAAAAGGCAGGTTGTTCTTTTCGGATTAATACCAAAATCTAATCAGCACTACATTCATTGCACAGACACACAGACAGACTCACACACAGACGTCACGTTAAAAATAGTTTTTTTGTATTCTAGAGGTCCCGAAACGTGTAGATCCGTCGAAAACTGGAGTTGCGATTTTCGGCATGATTCCAATACTTTCCCTACACATTACCATGTATTGCAGGGAAAGTAAAAATTTGCTTTCTAATGTTTAGTAGGTTGCGTATTTTTATGCACTAAGGAAGCATTGATCAGTCGGCAAACTTTTTGGTTATAAATGTGGTTCTAGGTACTCTATAAATTTTAAGATGCTTTTGAGCGCTTACCTTTCAGGAACGGTTAGGAGATTCATTATTCAAAGAATGCAGATCTTCTCTTATATACTTTGGTGAACGAAGTTCACGAACTTAATATTTTGAAAATTTACATAAAGATGGTTAATATTTAAATATAGTTATTTAAAAAAAAAACACTTATATATAGTAGCATATCCCATAAAATTTTAGGAACATTTTGCAACTGTGCGTAATACCAAATTTTAAATATGATACCGATATTTAACAAGGTCAGAGCCGTCTTTACGATTTTGGAGATTCCAAGGTCCAACACTTTTAGGAGTCCAAATACGATTATGCTTTCTTTGAATGTTAACATCTTGCGGTCAGGCAATTTAGCAGTGCTTGGGTTTGAACGAGAAATCAAAATTTATTAAGCGAGCGTTACTGCGTTAAGCTAAAAATATTTGCAGCTCAAAGCATTGAATACCGCTATGACAATTGAATTGCCTCTTCCAGAGCACTTAGTTAGGAGTATGGATGAGGCATTAAGTTGAAGTGAATACGTTATGAGGTGAATTGTGCGTGAAACACATTGCTTGCAGATTGCGTAGACAATGACGGAAGCGTAGATTGGATTTATTGAATTGTCTCTTGTAGCCAGAAAGACAATTGAATAATGCACAGTTTTTTTTACCATGAATATGATTTTTTAAAAGAAAGAACCATTAAAAATATTAGAGTGAAGTATGATTCATGCTCGTCGGAAGCCATTAATGTAAAGAGAACGAGCAATTACTATTTGACAACGTTTGTGTTTGACCCCAAGGCTAAAGCTTGCTAGGTAAGTATTATTGTGTTTAAATAATGATATATCTACATTTAATGCTGCTTTATGAGCATTTGCTACAATCATTTGATTGGGCGTGGTAGCCCATTGGTTAGCGCGCTGGAGTTGCACTCGGTAGGCCCGGGTTCGATTCCAGCCCCTGCCAAAACTGCCGCTGTGTTCACGCGGAGTACGATCACATTAAACATGTGGGTCCGTAAGTCCTTCCGAGAGGTTGGTGGTAGGGGAAGGAGGGTACGGTCCCTGTGGATGCCTCCCCCACTGGGTTCCGGTTTAAATTGGGTGGCATTTCCCTGCCGTCCAAACAGTTACCTTACACCTTTCTGGTAGGTCGGACGGTCTGGGTCTCAACAACAATCATTTGATTAAATATGCCTCTTTGGGATCCTTAAACTACGAGCCTTTTTAAAAAGAAGACTCTGACGATAGCTCCAATGCGAGAGATAAATCACTAAATATAAATTGGTCTGAAACTTTATATTTATACATATTTAAAATGAAACATGTTAGAATTTTTATTTATTCTGCAAATATCTGTCAAACTGAATATCAATATAAATATATTTAAAATCAGTTTTTTAAAGCAAGTGTAAATCGGAGTATTTTCAACGACGGACAAAATCCTTCGTTTTTATGAAATCAACCACTTTCCTCAAATACGCAATTCGTTCTCCCATCTCTCGAAAGTGATTTTCCTTTTTCCGGATCTCTTCCTTCTGCGTCCGGATATACTCAACAGTCTTTTTCAAAATCTGTATTCGCGAAACCTTCTTTCCACCAATACTGGGCACGGCGTCCAGTAGCTTTACGTAGCCATCTTTGATGTGGTTCCGACGTTTACGTTCCAGAACGTTGTGGTAACTTCTTTTCTTTCCACAGCTTGTGCTCTCGGAGGATGATTCGTTTTCGGCATCCGAATTATCGTCGAAATCGACTGTAAAAGAAGGAATTGTAAGCAATAGAGGCGATTGTAAAGTGTGACAAAATACGCTTAAGGTGCAGCAGTTAAATGATATAATGTTAACAACCGACTTTCGATGAAACTTTATCAACTAGTACCTAATATTTTTTCGCAAATGTTATTCATAAACTGTTACTAAGCTCCTATCTTCAGGTGCAGATAAATATCGATTCAGATTTCAAGCCGAATCACTTGACTGTGAAAATAACACTACCTGAAGGATTGTGCTTTTAGATTAGTGATAGAACAGCGATTTTAGTTTCTGTGAATATAAATATCCTTACTTTTGCTACAGTGACTGCTTTAGCTTAATTATTCTAATGAAGACAAATATATTTTTTTTACTTTTAAACGTATTGAGGCATTTAATTAACTGCCTTATATCAACTGTTTTATGCTGTTGCTAATGAAGTACTTTCAGTTTCAGATTTTAAATAATTATTGTTGAAATCAACATTTTATATTAATTTTCTTTTATTTGGATGTAGATTATTGTATGTGAAGATATACTCAGATGTAAATGAAAAATAGGGATAACATATTAATGACAAAATGGATTACATAAAGGGTGCTCAAATTAAAAAAAAATATATATATAAATAAATAAAAAATAAATTAATTCTGTATTGCAGAAATTCTGATAAGTTCTGTCTGAAAAATTTCTATATTACAGTTAATTACGGAAAATATATTTTTCTCTTCGTTAAGCAATTATGAACGAAGTTCATAAGTTCAACAGTGTATCAACTAGGTTTCCGGTTAACCGAGTACAGATTTTCACGAACTGTTAATCATCGACACCAAGATCTGTAAACAACAGATTAAATGTCTGAGCGCTACTTTCTACGTGCGACTATTTGGGATATTGTCATAGGAAAACCAACTGAGTTGCCACTTTTAGGGAATTGTAATTGATTCGCCAGAGGTTACAGATGTAAATATTTCTAATTGTAGTTTCGGAACATTAGCAGCAAATTTTGCGGTTTCCTTTCTTGTTTGTAGAAATTCACGAATTGATGGAACCAATTGACCAATCTAGTGTATTTAAATTACTAGATTTCTTTCGAATCCACTTGGGACCTAACTCCTATACGATTGAAGGATTTTTTTTAACCAAGGCTCTGGACATAATTATCTGTCCAGGATAAACTCGTTCAAAGCTTTGTTAAGCAAAATCGGGTCTTCATCGAGTAACGAAGCACTTGGAGGAAGTTGGGGGATTTGCAAAGGAAAGCCAGTAGTTTTGCTGTTTTGGGGTCTTTTTCAATCATCGATGTTAGAAGCAGAATTTTGTGCCAGGGATATGTGGGGTCATAGCAGCTAAGTTACGGTTTATTTTCTCTTCTATCTTCAGCTGGAGAAGCTATAGATTATCAAGCAGTCATCTTGACCAATGATATTTTTATTTTGACAGCCGTAACTCTTATTTGGATATTTTAAATGCGGTGCAAGTGGATTTTCTTTAGAAGAAAGTTCAGATTTGGTGCTGTTATTTCGCTTATTCGTCGGACGAAATTTGCCAACCAAGCTCTTTAGGTGATTGATTATGGTGTTGACTTTATTTTCATGTCAGTCTTTATAGTGTGAACACAAATCAATATATACACACTTTTGCGCGTTATTATGTAAAATATGGTATGATCGCCAAATTGCTAAAAAGCGTTCTTTTGACTCTTTAGTTTAAGCCTTTTTTTATTATTATGGATGACAGGTTAGTTTGTGCCTGTGTTTGGGTAGAAAACGAGTAAAATTGGGCTGTAATACAGCAAATGAGAATTAATTAGATTTGATATATCAAAAATAATAATTTCAGATCTTTTTTAAGGAAAGGAAACGAATGGCGCCTTTGGATCGCAAAATAATCTTAGTGATTTTGGAACAAGCCATTCTTTTCTTATGATTTTGGTATATACGAGTATAAGGCATTAACTTGCTTATAAATGGTATTAAATTTGATTTATACTGATGATAGTACCACATTTCATAAAATTCTTAATATTAACCTTTATTTTTCAACAAATAATTCATTTTATTGCACGAATATTAACAGCATTGATTTGAAATTGTACACGTTTTTAGAAATAGAACTAACTATATTTCATTTCAACCAGTTTTTATAAAAATGAATAAATGTAAATATGAAATGTAGTTCTAATTGTTCATTAAATAACATTATTTTCCTTAAATCAGAAACCTTACTTGTATCTTCAATATCACCCATACTTATGAATCTTTTATGTTTGAGAGTAAATAAACTATCATACAGCAAAGTAAATATTTGAATATTAATTGTTAATATTTAATTTTCACGTGGGTGAGATTTCGATGAAGATGACTTTTCTTGATATTGATTTAAATGTTGTCTAAAGATGTTCATTATATATATGATTTCATGTTACCATGGAGTTAAAGAGAAGGAATTGAAACTTCATGTTGGGAAAAAAGCTAAAATCGTTTAAGACAATAATTAAGGTGGCGCTGAGCTAAGATAAGTTTCATATCATTGTATATATTTCTATATAAAGGCTCGTATTGAATTAAATAATATTTATTTAAATTGTTAGGAGCTTGGCAGAAAAATTTGTCAGTGCAATGCAAATTAGATTTCATACAAAATTAAATATTCTTATGTATTCAGATTTATTTTATTTTCAATTTATTTTTATCTCCGTATATTCTGTAACCTGTTCTATAACTAAAAGAAAATACCAATCACTTCTACGTATAATTAGGGAACTTAAATTTAAAAATAATCAAAAATATATATACCAAATACTACGTCTTCAGGTTGTGCCAAAAGAGGACTATATTAACACTAGCTACACTTATAGAGAATTCTCAAAATATTATGGTATTTCAACCGTCAATAGGAGGGGGGGGGGGAAGGAATATATTTCATAGGGGACCGGGTAACTAAGAGTAACTCGAACTGTTATATATATATAATTCCCCCCGCGTTGTCAATCGCACTGCAATATTCAAGGAATTTAATGGCGGTATTAGTAATGATAATAAATAATATTACTACTATTGTGTTATTCATTGTAACTAAGACAGGTATTTTATGGTGGAAAAAAATTACAAAATTCGTCGAAGGTTCTAAAATTTTGCGCATATTCCGTGAAAAGATAAACTCCAACATTAAATAAACTTCAAATTCTAAACTTTTTCAAGTCAATAATTAAAATTGTGAAAGACCTCGTTGGACCTCCTAGTCATCAAGTTTAAGATATCTTAAAGTAACAAGAAAGATCAATCATGCTTAAAGCATTGAGTATGAAACACTTTCCAACTTCAATGCAATACATTCCTAAGTAATATTTAAAAACTTATCACAATACTACATTAATTTATTATATTTGAAAACTTAAACCTTCATCGAAAAAAATGAACTTCATTCAAATGACGGCATTGAAGTAAAAATTGCCTGGTTTAAACATCTCTAAAATGCGATGCATTCCTCGGTAATATTTTTAAAATCATCATAATACTACAATAATTTATTATATTTGAAAACTTCATCGAGAACAACTGACATTCATTCAAATGACGTCATAGAAAAAATAACACGCCTGGCTCTCTCTATAAAAGCAGCATTTTATTCATAACATTTTTCCATTCATTTCATTCATCACAGTACTAAAATAATTTATTTTATTTAAAAACTTAAGACCATGGGGCTACAAATAATTAAACTCTATGCTTAAAACTTAATCGAAAAAAATCGTCCTTCTCTGTAAAATCAATGAATATTTCATATCAGCTATGCAGACTCCATGAGCTAAATACTTTTCCGTTAAAAAAATACAACAATTCTTGAATACAGCAACTCATCCTACATATTTTGCTGTTTACATTTTACATAAGTGAAAAATGGGCTTCGTTGCAGAAATAATCAAATTTGGATGATCATTTAAACTCAAATATATTGTCACTGCGTTGTTTCAGTATGTAGATGCAAAGATTTAAGCAAAAATAAAGCGGTTTTAGGACGAATACAGCATTCAATATGAATTAAAAAGAACTTTAAAAATCACCATTTTGAGACAACATGGATGCCATATTTTTTTTTTTTGAAGTGGGTCACGTGATCCTTTCATATCATGGTCACGTGATCGCTTCATATAAGAGGTGTAATTATTACTTTAATTTTTATTTAAAAAAGTTACTGAATATATTTTGCTGAAATTTTTTTTATATATTTTATGGAATAATTTGAATATTACCTAAAATTTTCGAAGCAATTTGTAAATTTTAAATCCGCTTAAAAAATTTTTGAAGAATTAGGTCCCATAGGGTTCAATGTATTTCATTTTTTCAACCCGGGTTCAATCCAAAACAAAATGGGTGATAGTATTCATTTATATTCCCATAGGTCCTACAGACCGTCTGAACAACATACTAAAATTTCATTTTGATTAAGTCATTTTTACGGCAGTTATCGTGCTAACGGACAGACAGACAGACAGACAGACAGACAGAATGAACAAAGTCATAAACACTTTTTTACTTTGTTGTAAAGTGTTAAAAATGGAGCGAAACGTTAAATAAACTTTAATTTTATTTTCTTTCATATACAACATGTGCTTGAATTACACCAATTATTTGTCTTTGATGGCGTTTCAGGGGAGCACTACTTGGAGGTAGTGCATTCTCCCTTCTCTCTTTGTTCATCTTCATTAGTATGACGACTTAAAAATGACGGTTGAGTTACAGTAGTCGGTATAAAATCTGTATTACTTTGATACACTTTTTTCACCAATGCAGTCAAACGTTGTGCGTTGTAAGGGTGTGGTATAATGAACTTAGGTTGCAGCATATCATGAAGAAGATAAATTCTTATTTTACATCGTTGCAAGACTGTATTTGCGTATCGAGGAGGATTAACGAAATATTTAGGACTATATTGCTTCTTGATACTATTGTACATGATACTATTACGTTAACTTTGTCATTTCAGTTTATACACGTAAATGTCATCGAATGTATTTACGGCTCTAACAGCATTTTTTTTTCACAGTGACGTAAGATTTACGTCACACTGTAACTTTGGGGATGTCACAGGACGTCGCAGTCATTTTAGTCATTTTCATGGTCGTTTGTGACGTCGCATATTAATTTGTTTGTGGCGTCACATTGTAATTACCATTGTAATGTCGTCACATTGTGACGTGTTAATTAAATCGTGGAAACGTCACAGAATATAGTCAGAATGAAGTTACAAAGTTACTAATACGTAACGTCGCATAGAAGTCACAAATATGATGTCTCATTGTGACCCAGGTGTCACGTGACTACAACGTCACTGTCACACATGCTACGATCTTTGATGTGAGGGAGATGTCCCAATCGACGTTTGTATAATTACTAATATATACCCGTTGAAAAGTGTAGATTAGCGAAAGTGTGATATTAATCTACACTTGGTAATTAGGTATCAGGTTCTGTCATTTTATACGTGATATACTGTATCCCTAATAATAAAAATTCATCTTCAGAATATAGGACATAAAGTTACAAAATTTCGCTTCAACAATTTCGGAATTTTATAGACACCATTCATCAGAAGCATATGAGAAGATACAGTACAATAGAGCTTTTAAATACAGTCAACACACGGGCTGTATTGCATAACACCAAAGAATAATTGGCGGAAAATTTTTTTACAAGTAGTTGAAGCAATACAGATAAATTCATAAATTCAAATTTCAGATATTAAAAGCCATGCAGGAAAAAAAGTTAACATAACATTAAGTAATTAGATAAGCAGATACACTCTTTTGCAAAAAACAAAAAACAACAAGAAAGATCAATCATGCTTAAAGTATTGATTATGAAACACTTTCCAACTTCAATGCAATTTTATTTAAACATGTCTAAAATGCAATACATTCCTCGATAATATTTTAAAACTTATCACAATACTACATTAATTTATTATATTTGAAACCTTAAACCTTCATCGAAAAAAATTAACTTCATTCAAATGACGGCATTAAAGTATAAATTGCCTGGTTTAAACATCTCTTAAATGTTATACATTCCTCGGTAATAATTTTAGAATTATCATAATACTACGATAATTTATTATATTTGAAAACTTCATCGAAAACAACTGAAATCCATTCAAATGACGTCATAAAAAATAACACGCCTGGCTCTCTCTATAAAAGCAACATTTCATTCATAAATAATTCCCCCATCCATGTCATTCATCACAATACTATAACAATTTATTTTATTTAAAAATTAAGACCATTGAGCTGCAAGTAAGTAAACTCAATGCGTAAAACTTCATCGAAAAATATCGTCCTTCTCTTTCTAAAATCAATGAATTCATATCAGCTAAGCAGACTCCATGGACTAAATGATTTTGTGTTAAAGAATTACAGCGATTCTAATACAACTCATTCTACATTTTTTGCTGTTTACATTTTACATAGGTGAAAAATAGGCTTAATACTAGAAATAATCAAATTTGGAAGAGCATTTAAACTGAAATATATTGTCATTGCGTTGTTTCAGTATGTAGATGCACAGAATTTAGGCAAAAATAAAGTAATTTTAGGACGGATACAACACTCAATATGAATTAAAAAGAACTTTAAAAATCACGATTTTGACACAAGATGGATGCCATATATCATTTTGAAGTGGGTCATGTGATCGTTTCATATCATGGACACGTGATCGCTTCATATAAGAGGTGTTATTATTATTTTAATTTTTATTTAAAAAACAACTGAATATATTTCGCTGAATTTTTTTTTATATATTTTATGGAACAATTTGAATATTGCCTAAAATTTTCGAAGCAATTTGTGAATTTTAAATCCGCTTAAAAAATGCTTGAAAAATTAGGTCCCATAGGGCTCAATGTATTCCATTTTTTCAACCCGGGTTCAATCCAAAACTAATTGGGTGATATTATTCATTTATATTCCCATAGGTCCTATAGACCGTCTGAACAACATACTAAAATTTCATTTTGATTAAGTCATTTTTACGGCAGTTATCGTGCTAACGGACAGACAGACAGACAGACAGACAGAATGAACAAAGTCATAAACACTTTTCAACTTTGTTGTAAAGTGTTAAAAATAAACAAACAACAACAATAACAAAAAAAAAAAAAAAAGAAGCACCCCTAAAAAATAAATCGATCATCTCGAAATTTTGCATGCTAATTCCTTTATACCAAGTATGCAAATGGTTAAATTTGCAAGGCCAATGAGTGTTAACGTCGGTTATATAGCGCACGTTTCTACTGCGCAACTAGCATCCTATAAAACAGGTTAAAAATGTAGACGGTTTATCTTTGCTCGTTGTCGGCGTCGCAGTTTCGTGGAGACACAACCAATAATGCCGTTACGACGTTGTCGAAGACCTTATAAGCAATTAGACGAGTTTGAACGTGATCGTGTAGCCGGGATGCGTGAAGCTGGACGGTCACACCGAGCAATAGGCAGCCACCTGCAAAGAACGGACATTGCTGTGCAAAGGTGGAATGAAGGCCAAGGTGCACGAATGCGAGCCAAGATCGGATAAGGATCGGATCAGGCCCGAACTGGTCAAACGGCATTATTGTCCGCCATTCAACGTGCTACAGCCTCCTCTATACCATCCATGGCACCTGGTACCTTCCATCATCTCACAGCGCTTGGTTGAGGTGGGGTTACGCTCATGGAAGCCTTTAAAACGTCTGCCCATAACCCCACAGCATCGACAGAGTCTTTTGGACTGGTGTCGTAGCCGAGCATCAGGGATGCTAGCAGATTGGCATCGCATAGTGTTCAGCGATGAATCACGCTTCAGTCTTTCAGTAGATGACCATCAGGTACTTGCGTGGAGGCGCCAGGGCCAGCGGTCCCAACCAGCCTTTCTTTTACACAGGTACACAGCCATTACCCTGCTGTGATGGTGTGGGGTGCTATCTCTTACGATAGCAGGTCGCTCCTAGTCATCCTGCGTACAACTTTAACAGCTCAACGATATGCTGATGAAATCCTGCGGCCGTTTGCGTTAACCTTCATGGCACGTTATTCTGGGGCCATTTTCCAACAGGATAATGCCATGTCACATACGGCTTGCATGTCTGTGGACTGTCTCCGTGCTCTTGATACTGTTCCTTGGCCAGCAAGGTCACCAGACCTTTCGCCAATCGAGCATGTATGGGACATACTAGGCCGCCAGATTCGAGCACCCCGAAATGTAGAAGATCTGGAGAAACAATTGAGGAATGCCTGGCAGAATGTATTTCAGGATGACATTAGGAAACTTTATCACTCCTTACCTAGACGTATACAAGCATGCATTGCCGCCAAGGGGGGTTTCACCAATTATACTGATTTGAAAATTCAATGTGCAATTGCTAACTATTGATGGGTCCTGCGGCCTTGATTTTGTAATCATTTCGTTACCTGTGTATGAGCTGTGCGCATATTTAATGTCAATAAAAATCGTCACTTTTTTCATGGTGCTTCGTTTATTTTTTGTAAAATAGTGTAGTTATAGCTACAAAAATTCAAATTACTGCTTGTAAGATAAGACTTGAAGAACTTTCTTGATGGAAGCAGGTATATGTCAGTTAGGTGACTACAATTGTTTCGAAGGCGCTATGAGTCTCCTTCTTCAGGCCAAGAGAGCAAATAAGTAGAACAGTATGCTCCCTTAATCATAGCTATGAACAAAAGGTGACGAGCAATTCAAAGTCGAGCTAGAACACACCACGGTAAAAATTCGCATGCGGGTGGCATTAGTCATGGAAAAAACAACTGTAATAAACACATCACTACTGGACGATTAAAAATCTCTCCCCCGTCTACGGAGATGAGGAGAGCAAGTTCTTAAAATGAAGTCTTAAGCATTGAAATGAGATTTAAAATCAACCCGAGAGAAAAATATATGAATCGTTGAATTATTGGTAAAAAATAAAAGAGTTTAAAGGGAGGAAAAATAATAAAGCATTACAGGGGAATGAAGCAGTAATTAAGAAGAAAATAACAAAAGGAAGCAACCTGTTTCGAAAGTTAATTTCATCAATCCAACAACTATAGAATGAACAGTGGGTGAGACTATGTTAAAAAAGAATATAACACAGAAAGAAGGAAAAAGAAACTGGTTTCAGAAACTATATAAGCTAACTTCAACTAAAAGAAAATATCACTCGATAAGTCTACTCAAAAATATCCAAATATCCATGAATGAGTCTGGCATTAAAAAGGATATAACTAAATAGAAAGAAAAATAATTTGTTTTGGATGCCATATGAGTTAACTTTTAAAGTCAAAGATGTGTTTAAAGATTACTTCTCTGGTTACGAAGATGCAGAAATTGCATGTTTATCAATAACAATATTCTCAAAGTTCGAATAAATAAAAACTCCTAGTTAAAAACAAGTACAGAGGTCAGAGGTAGAGTAGAAGACCCAGACCACACGACCAACCCTAAGGTTTATGGCAGCTTAATGTGTGGTCGGAGAGGTTAGAGGTAGTGTGGAGAAACAGTCTGTTTTGGAGAGCTACGATGCTGGCGCCAGCAGAAAAAGCCCTCTAAGATACTATATTAATTGTACGGAATAGGCTAAAAACGTGGAATCAATGTGCAAGAGATTACCGGGATTTCATCAGTTAACTGGATGTGATTACATACCATCATTTTATTGAAAAGGGAAAGTCCCTATATAACCTTTGGTTATTACTTCCATCGCTGTCGTTATTATGTTGACTTCATATTAACAACTTCTGACTGGTTCGGTTATGTAGACCAATCGCCGAGTCAAGTAACATCTGCGGTCCTGTATGGCGTCAGGTTAAGTTTCAGATTGTGAGTGAGAAGGCTGGGTAATAGCAAGCTGCGCACAGTCCGGGTAGTTGTCTGGCTGAGAGTTCGGCTGAAGTTCCGTTGGAAGTGGGAAATCGCTAGGAGTTGAGTCGATATGTGAGTAAGAAGGGAGAAAAGTACAAGTACATGGAGCAGGCATTAATATTACTATCACTATGATCATAAGGATCTAGTACCACTGATTGCTTAAGACAAGGTTTAGATGTCCTAGGAAGAAGTTGGGTAATCATCGACGATTTATAGCTGTTCCACTGATTACTCAAAATTAGTATATCACCAGGCCGTCAAAGTTCATTAATGCTTTGTTGAGTTAAATAATGGGTACGTGCAATACTGACTGTTTTATATCTGTCTATATGTAGTTACGCAGCCAACTGATGTATTTTGAGGGGGTACACAATACGTGTGTTTAATTTAACTTCATAGTGTGTTATTGCCCCTGGACGTAAGGCCCTTCTGTATCCACTACCAAGTTCAGATTTAGGACACTTTTACTTCACATACCTTTGAGTTACGCAACCACGAACAGACCTGACCTTTACAGAGCTCGATCGAGGCTCATTACTCTACAAAGGCACCCGATCAGGGTAGTAGCGTGACAAACTCCATCTGAGTTAAAGACACGCCCTTTACAACTTCCCTAAAATATTAGAGGAGAGTACGAGTATTTAATTTCAATTCATATTTGCATCTCTTGGAACTAGTGCTGATATCATAAGGGATTGAAAAGGAGGTATTGAGGCAATTGCACATCGAATATATGGCACCCATGGATGTTAAAATGAAGATACTGTTCGGCTATTGATATTAATAAAAAATATAAGTTCGAAACAAACATTAAGAAATTTTTAAAGGAATAGAAACGTTTGGCTTCTAGTAACATCATGTTCTAGAGTACTGTAGCAATACTTTGCATAAATCATATATGCTAAATTTGAAAAAATCTGATGTGGACTGCACATGACTTTCCATATATAATGCAATGAATTTACTACTCTTACAGTAAAAAAAATCTGATGTGGGCAGCATATGACTTTCCTTATATAATGCAATGAATTTACTACTTTTACTGTAAAAAAATAGATTATTTTTATAGTAGTTATTTATATTCTTTCCAAGATATTGAATTTTCGTCAATGAGTCGTCATTTTCCATGTTGTCATCATTAATGAGTCGTCATTGATTTAGCTTCATTTTTATCCATTTGGCGAGTTTTTCGTTAATTTAGCAACATTTAAAAAAGTCGCCAAGTTGGCGATATTCCACCAAATTCCTTGTCAATATCTCGCCAAGCGCTATGAACGAAGAAATAAGTTATTCTTCCAGCAGATAAATGACAATTGGCGTTCAAATACAAAAGTATTACTCAAAGTATCTTTTTTCATGAATGGAACGAGCTAGATCCACGAGAATGATGTTACCAAGTTTATCGCATGGTATTACATATGAAAAGTGAACATGTTTCTCAATAGGAAATTTTTTTTTAATTTTATATGACTTTTTGATAATTTTTTTTAAAATGTGCAATATCTCGAGAACGGTACATGTTAGCGTTCTAAAATTTATGTCAATTGTTTTCTAATGAAAAATTACATAAGAAATGCCTATTTGCGTAACTTTATTAGCGGTTTTGATTTCTTGACGATTTTTTTGATACTTCACTCGAAAATTTAGGGGGGCGGTTCTGAACATTCGATTGCGTATAAAAACAAAAGGCTTCCAGTGTTTACAGTTTGTGATTTTTGTACTAAATTTCGTTCGAATCGATTCATTCGTTCGTCAGTTATCGTCTCCACAGACTCACTGACACACACACGCACACACATACTTTCACACACACAAACTTTCACACACACACACACACACACCTTTTCCTTTCACCTTTACCTTACACCGGTTACCTTACACCTTTCTGGTAGGTCGGACGGGCTAGGTCTCAACAACAATAACACACACACACTTGCGTGGGAATTTGTAATATCTCTTCACTACACATATTTCGTGAAAAAAAAAAGTACTTTTGTTTTAAGATTTCGTAAAAAATAAAAAAAGTTTCTACTGCTTTTGTTTTTTGTTTGTTTTGAAACTAGAAATAAGCAGTTTATCGAGCAGTTTAAGAATAAAGCAGAATAAATCAGTTTATCAAGTTTAAGTAAACTGACTGAATGATAGATACGTTTGCTTTTTTATGTTGCTTAACAACGATGGAATTTATTTCTTGTACATTGTTGTAATTGTTTTAGCGATTGTTTTACGCATGAACAACTTTTTTTAAATACTTGAAATATTTATTTTTAAAGAAAATCATACCCCAATAATTTTATAAACAAATGGTGCTTACTGATGAACAAGAGGATGATAATATAAGCATTTATTTTTCAGGTGAAGAGGGTGAATAATATTATAAAGAATAATTTTCAGGTTTTATCAATATTTTTATATACTTATTGAATGGAAATGCTGAATGTAAGTATTTCAACTAAGTACATACACATTTTTTCATATTCTATTTAAAATATATCAAAATATTTTTAAATTCTTTAAGCCACTTTCTGCCTATTTCTGGGGCGAAAATATTTTATTATTATTACATAGGATGATTTTATTTAATCATCCTATGTAATAATAATAATATAAAAAACTTAATCCGTGTCTGGGTAGCCCATTGATGTGAAATAAAGGGTTTATATCTCAAGTCACAGGCGTTGCCACAACATGATGCAATTGTATAGTCATGCCTGAAGAAAACTAAACGGAAAACAGTATTTAGCTCATTGAGTTAGAGATGAGACCATCTCTTTACCTCTATGGTTGAGCTGAATAGGAAAATTAATATCGAAATGTCTTCCCCATGGAGTAAAAGTAAGGAGTTAAAACTTCATGTTAAGAAAACGCCAATATCGCTTGAGACTATAATTCATGTGGCGCTGGGATAATATAAGTAGCTCTGTATTGTATGCATTTCTATAGCGAAAGGTCTAAAATATTTAGACTGTCAATTTTGTAAAAATAGATTATTAGCGCAATGCAAAGTAGAACTGAAACCATAAAGAATATCCCAAAGTATTCAAAATAATTTTTCCTTTCAATTTATTTTTATCTCTGTATTTTGTACTCTATCCTACAGTTATGAAAAAATACTGGTTAATTATACTCATAATTAAGGAACTCCTAATTTAAAAATAATCAAAAACACATATACTAAATACTACGCCTTTCTATTGTGTCAACTAATATTAGCAGCTACTTTGAAATAACAGTATTAACAGTGAAACAACAGTGAAATAACAGAATAACAACATTTATTTTTTATCTCCACGTATTTTGTACTCTATCTTACAACTATGAAAAAAAAAATCTGATGTGGGCAGCACATGACTTTCCTTATATAATGCAATGAATTTACTACTTTTACAGCAAAATATAGGTTATCTTATAGTAGATACTTATATTCTTTCCAAGATTTTGAATTTTCGTTAATTAGTCGTTATTTTCATCGATTTAGCGTCATTTTTATCCATTTCGCGAGATTTTCGTTAATTTGGCAACATTAAAAAAGTCGCCAAGTTGGCGACATTCCGCCAAACTCGTCGCCAAAATCTCGCCAAGCGTTATGGACTGAGAAATAAGTTATTCTTATAGCAGATAAATGACTACTGGCGTTCAAATACAAATGTATTATTCAAAGTATCTTTTCTTATGAATGGAACGAGCTAAATCCACGAGAATGATGTCACCAAATTTATCGCATGATATTACATATGAAAAGTGAACATGTTTCTCAACAGTTAATATAATTTTTTTAATTTATGTTATTTTTTTATAAATTTATTTGAAAAATGCGCAATTTCTCAAAAACGGTTCATTCTAGCGTTCTAAAATTTATGTTAATTGCTTTCTAAGGAAAAATGAGAAAAGAAATGTCTATTTGCGTAACTTTATTAGCGATTTTGATTTTTTAACGATTTTTTCAAAATTTCATTCGAAAATTTAGGGGAGTTCTGAACATTTGATTGCGTATAAAAACAATAGGCTTCCAGTGTTTACGGATTGTGATTTTTGTACTAAATTTCATTTGAATCGCTCCATTCTTTCGTGAGATATCTTCTCCACAGACTCACTGACACACACACACACACATACTTTCACGCACACACATACTTTCACACACACACACACATACAGACATCACCTCAAAAATATTTGATTCGTGATCAGGGATACTTGAAACGTGCTCTCCCATCGAAAATTCGAATTCGAATTTTCGACCCTGTCACAATGCTTTCCTTGTAGTACATTATGTATGTAAGGAAAGTAAAAATACTGGTTAATTATACTCATAATTAGGGAACCTTTTGTTTAAAAATAATCAAAAATACATATACTAGATACTACGCCTATCTGTTGTGTCAACTAACAATAGCAGCTGCTTTACTAACACTAGCGACACCTAGATATAATTCTCAAAGCATTATGACATTTTCAAACGTTTCATCCATAGAAGTTTTATCTCCTTTCTAACTCCATGGTCTTCCTAATTTAAAACCTCAGAATTTGAATATTTAAATCAGAGTTGGAGAGACGTTCTTCCTGCTTTGTCATAAAATTCATGTTTTAAACAGTGAAATTATAATGCAAACTTCGTTCCATGGAATTAGAATGAAGGAGATTAAACTATATGGATGGAACGCTTGAAAATGCCATAATGCTTTGAGAATGATATCTAGGTGTCGCTAGTGTTGGTAAAGCCGCAGCTATTGTTAGTTGACACAACAGATAGGAGTAGTATCTAGTATATGTATTTTTGATCATTTTTAAATAAAAGGTACCCTAATTATGAGTATAATTAACCAGTATTATTTTACGTATTATCTGTTTATCTAAATTCTGAACCAACGCAATTACAATATTTTTTATTTTAAATAATGAAATATTCATTGATTTTGCATATAGAGGCAGACGATTTATATTACAATGGCGTTATTTGAATAAAGTTCATTCAGTGTAACTAGCATGGAGTCAGAAAGAAGGAGATAAAACTAATATGGAAGAAATGCTTAAAAATGCCATAACGTTTTGAGAATTATATGTATGTGTCGCTAGTGCTAGTAAAGTGGCTGCTATTGCTAATTGACACAACAGATAGGCATAGTATCTAGTATATGTATTTTTGATTATTTTTAAATAAAAGGTTCCCTAATTATGAGTATAATTAACCAGTATTATTTTACGTATTATCTGTTTATCTAAATTCTGAACCAACGCAATTACAATATTTTTTATTTTAAATAATGAAATATTCATTGATTTTGCATATAGAGGCAGACGATTTATATTACAATGGCGTTATTTGAATAAAGTTCATTCAGTGTAACTAGCATGGAGTCAGAAAGAAGGAGATAAAACTAATATGGAAGAAATGCTTAAAAATGCCATAACGTTTTGAGAATTATATGTAGGTGTCGCTAGTGCTAGTAAAGTGGCTGCTATTGCTAATTGACACAACAGATAGGCATAGTATCTAGTATATGTATTTTTGATTATTTTTAAATAAAAGGTTCCCTAATTATGAGTATAATTAACCAGTATTTTTTTACGTATTTGTTTATCTAAATTCTGAACCAACGCAATTACAATATTTTTTATTTTAAATGATGAAATATTCATTGATTTTGTGCATATAGAGGCAGACGATTTATATTACAATGGCGTTATTTGAATAAAGTTCATTCAGTGTAACTAGCATGGAGTCAGAAAGAAGGAGATAAAACTCCTATGGAAGAAATGCTTAAATATGCCATAACGTTTTGAGAATTATATGTAGGTGTCGCTAGTGCTAGTAAAGTGGCTGCTATTGCTAATTGGCACAACAGATAGGCATAGTATCTAGTATATGTATTTTTGATTATTTTTAAATAAAGGGTACCCTAATTATGAGTATAATTAACCAGTATTTATTTCATAGCTGTAGGATAGAATACAGAATACATGGAGATAAAAATAAATTGAAAAGCAAAATAATTTTGAATGCGTATTCTTTATTGTTTTAGCTCTACTTTGGATTGCGTTAATGGTTAATTTTTACAAAATTGGCGGTTTAAATAAATATTTTAGGCCTTTTGCCATAGAAATGCAAACAATTCAGGACTACTTATCCCAGCGCTACCTGCATTGTCTCAAACGATATTGGCGTTTCCTTAAAATGCAGTTTTAGTTCCCTACTTTTACCTCCATGCTTCGTTCATATATAGAGTAGTTGGATCTGAATTGTATGACGTATGAAGTTAGAGAGTCTTAGTCCTTTTTACCTCCGTGGTATGATCCATAATTGAAAACTTGAAAAAAAAAGTTTGAGGCTTGATAAATTCGCTATAAGGGGTCTGAAGGAACGTAGATTAATTGCATTATATTAGTGGATGGTATAGTATGTGTGTTTTGGAATGAAGTCTTATAATAAATAATAATATCTAATGGTAGGGGGGGGGGAGGTGTTATGGCTCATGGGTGTAAAAGTGGAATGGATGGGAGAAAATATTTTGCAACTTTATGAATGAGAAATCTGAAATAATCTTTTGTAAATATATTCCGTCTTATGAAGGGCTTATTCTTTTAGTAAAATTAATAATGTGTGTAAAACTTTTGTGGTTTATATATATACATGTTCTAAATCATTGATATATACTCATATGTCGCAAGCTATATGATTGAATTTTAACTGTGCTGAATAGCATTAACGACATGTTACGCAATTTCAATAATTATATTTTTTATAATACTGCTACGAATATGTAAATGCTTTACGGCTCTCCGATTTCTCCCCAAGGCGGAAACACTTTTGTAGGCAACACTCGTTATTGTAATAAGATCCCTGCCACCGGTTTGTATTAGAATTGCAAACGGCATTTGTAATAGGATTGCACGACAAGCAACTGGAGCGCGATCGCTGCGGGCGGTTTCTCACTGGCATCGGAGAAGATGGGCGGAGAAGATCTGCGCTGACGTGGCAAGGGCACCAATATGTTGTGTACACCGATTGGAGCTGAGGTGATGTGATGATGGTAGAAGATAAGAAATGATGACTCGAATCCTTTACATTTACCTTTTTCTTTATTTGATGAAGAATTATCATGTTTAAAATCATATACATCGAGGAGTATTGGACATCAGAATTATTGACGATGATACTTGAAGACACACATAGATTTCCAACAGTATGGAACAATATTCGTTGAACACATCGAAATTGGTTTGCGCCGGTTGGATATCTCGGAATAATCAATCCATGATAAAAAAAATCTCGTGACTCTTCGAAATTACATTAAAAACGCGACTTAAACAATTTACTTCATTATCGATTTAATATTTAATACATCCTTTTAAGAATTACATTCTGTTCTATGCCCCGCGGGCAAGAACACGTCCTACTGCTGTGAGATTACATCGCCAACTAAAAACTAATTTCATTATTCTTACCAAAGCGTCTTAGCGTGAATGCGCGTGTTCGTGACGAAACAGAAAAGAGTTTCAATACATTTCAATACGAAATGTGAATCCGGGTAAATGTACAAAAACGCGGGATCGTATCATAACGCCAAGGGTTATCGATACAGGCGGGAAAACTCCAACAAGTCGAAATACACAATTGGCGCTTTATCAATTTGGAATAATATTTAAGAACATGCTTTAGGATCGAAACGAAAATAGAATTTGCTGAATATTAAATTTGGAAGGAAATTAATTAAATAACCAGGGGTGCATTTCATAACACTATTATGTAAAGGTAGGGTTGTCGTATATTGGCGACAGTTTTGTGACCTCTGTTATAGATTCCTTTCAACGCAGACCGTTCGACCTATCTGAAGGTGTAAGGTATCTGTTTGGACGGTCGGGACAGCGACATCCGATTTAGACCGGAACCCAGTGAGGGTGCCATTCACAAGGATCGTACCTTCCTTCCCTTACTACTAAATTCTCGGAAGGACGCTTGGATCCATAGATTTAACTTGTCAGTATTTCGCGTTAACACGGGGATAGTTTGTATAGAGCCGGGAATCGAACTCGGGTTTTCCGAGTGCGATCCTCTTGCTTTAACCACTGGGCTATCTTGTCCTTCCTGTTCCGGATTTGATGAAATATTAACAAATTAAGACGACTTTCAGAGAGTTTCTGAAGGGACATAAACTTCTAGATTTATCCACTATGATACGCCCTCTTTCTAGGGATTTCCATGGTTGGTTGGTGTCGTGTCCGTTACAGTCAGGTTCTAAATAGATTCGTGAGTAGATATGACAGCTTTTGCAATTTGATGATTAAATACGAGTATAGTTTTTCCTATGGAAAAACTATAACTAACCTGTGACGCTATAATGGCTGGACAGGTGAAAATATGTCCTGAGGATAGTTCAGTCTCTGAGCAATTTATACATAACTATAAGTTCTTGTTCTATGGCTGTTAATTTTCAATCCCCTGTGAGCTCAGAGGATTGAAAATTAGGACTCAACCACACTTCCATGATGTGCCAGTTAAGGGATTTCTATGGAGAGTATACAGGGTGTCCCAAAAAGATTGAAACGCACTTTAATTCTTTATCTGTTGGAGATAAATGGGCAATGTAAATTGCAAAAATGTTGAAAGTAAGGTAGGAAATAAGAGTACGTTAATGAAATAGTCCTCGCATTAATTTTCAAAACGTTACACTTCTTAAATTTTTATATGACTCCCTTAGACAAATTTGCTCAATCAGGGAAATTTTATTTTTAATGCAACAAGATCATTAAAAAAATCCGCATATCTGTATCTTTAAAATTGAGCGAGTTATATTTAATTGAAAATTGAACATTGTGAATGGGGACCATATATCAAATTAGAAATGTAAATTTGTGACATATCACAAAAAAGATTAAACTGGATGATAATACATAGGAGACATTTTTGCGAATTCCGCGTAGGCTCACGATGCAATCAAGGATTCTTAAGTACTTTTCACATTGAAACATGGCAATAAAAATTTTGATACATATTAACATATTTTTGATCTAAGCAATTTCCATCGTCAAAATGTTTATGATCCCTATTTTCACTGATGAAACAGCCTTTTACATAGTACGGAAAAGTGGCATAAGTCAGATTTTTTCCTTTATCATAATTCAGTTGATTTTAAAGATACAGATACACGGGTTTTTTTAATGGTCTTGTTGCATTAAAAACAAAAATTTTCTGATTGACCCAATTTGTCTAAGGGGGTCGCATAAAAATTTAAAAAGTGTAACTTTCTGAAAATTAATGGGAGGACTATTTTATTAACGTAGTCTTATTTCTTACCTTACTTTCAACATTTTTGCAATTTACATTGCCCAATTAACTCCAACAGGTAAAGAAAGCGCTTTTCAATCTTATTGGGATACCCTGTATAAGGCTTCTCCCGGCCCCACACTAAGTTACCATTAGCCTTAGGGTTGGTCGTGTAGCCTGGGCCTTCAACCCAGTATAAGGCATTCATTCATCTTTCCGTTGGACAGAGTGAACGTGATTCGAGTTAAATCGATTTTCGACATACGTCAGTGTTTTGAGAACAGTTTCTGCTATGTTTTGAGTTAGTTGAACATTTAACAGATATTTTATTCTATCTGGCAATTGTTTCGTGATATTTTAAGGTAGTTTCAGTGTTTTTAGCTGTGTTGTTGTTCCTATTTATGCTTGGTGCTTTTGTTAAGAACTTTAGTTATGTATTGCAAAAAGAACGTAACTCGTAAAGTTCTTAACCAATCTTCAAAATTTGAGGTTTATGGAATTAGCTAAAAGTCGCCAAGTTGGAGGATATTTCACCAAGTTCTTCTCTAAGGTTCTCAAATTTATCGTCAAGTCAAGTGACACAAATCTTTAAATTGTAACAATGGTTTTCTGTTAGATAGTCATAACAATATGATGTCATTTCGTAACATGCCGAAATTTCATACCTGTCACGTTTCTCTCATGATTTACTCCATATCTTTAAGACGTTTCACATCAAAAACGCTTCAAATTATCTAATTATTTTAAACTTTTAAGCGTTTTCAGGCTAAACTTTAATTTTTATCAGTTTTGCTACATAGCTCATAAGAACAGTTACCTTACACCTTTCTGGTAGGTCGGACGGTCTGGGTCTCAACAACAACAACATAGCTCATAAGGGACACTTTAACTAATCTGTCATTTACATTTAGGGATAAAGACAGCTTGAAAGCTGCGAAGATATAATTTTAGTAACATACATTTGGATGCAAATTAAATATTTTTGCAATTTTTATTTTAAAAGTTCGGATTTGACTTGACTTTGCATACAAATGTATGTTACTAAAATTATGTCTGTAGTACCATCCTCAAAAAACTACAATCTTCATTATTTAAAACTTGACTCTCGAATTTTAATAGATTTACACGTTTACACTATCCATGTATACGAATCAACATTTTTTTTTAATGATGTGTTCGTATATGTTTGCACGATATCTCTCTAATAAAATGATAAAATCTATGCCGCATTAATGAAATTTGATATGATTACATCAATTCGTGATCATCAGAGACCTATCGATTATCAAAGTAAGCGAACCAGAAAAAGGCTTTACATTTTTACTTTCCTTATATACATAGTATAATGTATAAGGAAAGTATTGTGACGGAGTTGAAAATTCAAATTCTAGTTTTCGACGGGAGAGCACGTTTCAAACATACCTGAACACGAATCAGGCGTTTTTCAGGTGATGTCTCTGTGTGTGTGTGTGTGTATCAGTGAGTCTGTGGAGACGATATCTCACTAGCGAATCAAGCGATCGGAACAAAATTTGGTACAAAAATCACAATTAGTGAATACTGGAAGTCTATTGTTTTTATGTGCAATCGAATGTTCAGAACCCTCCTAAATTTTGAAATGAAATTTTAAAATCATCAAAAAATTAAAACATTCAATAAAGTTACGTAAATAATCCTTTTTTATGTGATTTTTCATTAGAAAACGATTGACATAAACTTTAGAACGTTAGTATAAACCATTCTCGAGATATTGCACATTCTCCAAATAAATTTATCAAAAAATCACATAAAATATTAACTATTGGGAAATCTGTTCACTTTTCATATGTAATAGTATGCGATAAATTTATTATCATCATTCTCGTAGATTTAGTTTGTTCCATTCACGAGAGAAGACACTTTAGGTAATAGCTTTGTAATTTGACGCCATTAGTCGTTTATCTACGATAAGACTAACCTATTTCTTCATAAACAATGCTTGGCGAAATTTTGGCTGCGAATTTGGCGGAATATCGTCAACTTGGCGAGTTTTTTAAATGTAGCCAAATTGACGAATTTGACGAATATATCGCCAAATTGTTAAAAATGTCGCCAAACTGATAAACATGACGCTAAATCAATGATAATGAAGACTGATGAAAATCCAATATCTTCGAAAGAATAAGAATCTACTATAAGAGATGATACTTTGGGTAATAGTTTTGTATTTGGAAGCCATTAGTCGTTTATCTGCTATAAGAATAACCTATTTCTCCGATCATAATGTTTGAGGAAATTTTAGCGACGAATTTGGCGGAATATTGCCAACTTGGCGAGTTTTTAAAATGTCGTCAAATTGATGAAAATGTCGCCAAATTGATAAAAATGCCGCCAAATTGATAAGAATGACACTAAATCAATGAAAATGATAACTAATTAATTAAAATTTAATATTTTGGAAAGAATATAATTCTGTTCCATAAGACACCGTCTGTAACGCTTGGCAAAATTCTGACGACGAATTTTGGCGGCATATCGTCAACTTGGCGACTTTTTTAAATGTTTCCAATTTGACGAAATGGTTGTCAAATTGATAAAGATGTTATAAAATTGATGAAAATGTCTCCAAATTGATAAAAATGACGCCAAATAGGATGCAATATTTTGCAAATTTTTAATTCCGTCATATGATGGGCATACCCTTTATTATATAAGAAATGCTCTTCAAAATATCGCCAACTTGGCAATATTTGGGCCCACATTGACGAAAATATTGTCAAAATTGCAAAACTGACGCCAAGTTAATGAAAATGACGCCTAATTGATGAATTTATTATTAAAATATTTAAATATATGGACTACATTACTTATTGCGGGTGCTATCAGTATTGTTAATTGTTAATTTAGAGTTGCGTAAAATATAAGTTAATTGGGTACGAAATAGTTTTAGATGTTGTCATCCGGATGTACAATTTACGTTACAAACACTATATAGTGGATCTTTTCATCACTTTTTCACCGTTAAAGAAGTAAATTTATTGCATTATATAAGGAAAGTCATGTGATGCCCACATCAGATTTTTTAAACATATTTTTTGAAAATCGAAAAAGAATTATAGAAACATATTAATGTTAAAATTTGTTAAGAAAGTTGTCATTTTATATCTAGCTTTTTAATTCTAAAGCGAATGACATTATGTTGGAACAATTACTCGATCCGTTATTGATTACATTCCCTGATTTAAGATGAAAAACTTTTAAAAATTAAAATAATTCTACTATTACCAAATGACTCGATATTTTGTAAGTTCTTTTAGTTAAAAATACATGGACACTATTGTCTATCAATTATGATGCAACGTTATCGAGATATTAGAAATTTTACTTTTCTACATAAAGCTTCAACATAACTTGAAATAATCAGGTAAATTTCATAAAATATGGTGTGCCTATATTGATATGTCGAACAATATCTTCTCTAGAACTTAAATCCCTTAAATTTTCGATTGAAATTTTGAAAAAAATCATCAAAAATCAAAATCTTTAATAAAGTTATTTAAATAGACATTTCTTATGTAATTTTTTTTTAGAAAACGATTGACATAAACTTTAGAACGCTAGCACGAACCGTTCTCAAGATATTGCACATTTTTCAAATAAATTTATAAAAAAATCTCATAAATTAAAAAAAATATATATTAACTGTTGAGAAACATGTTCACTTTTCATATGTAATATCATGCGATAAATTGGGTGACATCATTCTCGTGGATCTAGCTCGTTCCATTCATAAGTAAAGATACTTTGAGTAATACATTTGTATTTGAACTCCAATAGTCATTTATCTGCTATAAGAATAACTTATTTCTCCGTCCATAACGCTTGGCGAGATTTTGGCCACGAATTTGGCGGAATGTCGCCAACTTCGCGACTTTTTTAAATGTTGTCAAATTAACGAAAATCTCGCCAAATGGATAAAAATGATGCTAAATCGATGAAAATGACGACTAATTAATGAAAATTCAATGTCTTGGAAAGAATATAAGTATCTACTATAAGAATAACCTATTTTTTTGCTGTAAAAGTAGTAAATTCATTGCATTATATAAGGAAAGTCATGTGCTGCCCACATCAGATTTTTTTTTTTACAATTTGAACTTGTGATGAGAAATATTTTACAGGTCCACTTCGTTGTTTAAGGTGATCGGATAAAAATCGCGCGTGATGCGCTCTCTCCCCCATTTACATACAAATTAATGTCTTACAGGACAAAATAGTAAACGAACGTGGTCGAATAATTATTGTGTGCTCTGCGCTGCTTTTGTCTGTGTGTATTGTTCGACCATAACTTATCTAAAATTTCAACCATGGTTGGACAACGTGATCCAAGAACAAATTTCGAAGATAACGCTTACCTTAGTTTTCTGGTTTGATGTCTGTAAGGTCTGTTGTCGTACACTACTGAATAACAAACACTAGATCTGAAGATAATAACTCATTTCTACAGAAGAACCCTGTATTAGAAGCAACTTAACTATGTACAGCAATTAGTTATAATAAAAAAACGGTAGCATCAATAGCCGCCTTAAAGGCTCATTTTCCTGCTAGGCTTTTTGGAGAGAACTTAATGTATAGCTAACTCATCAACTAGTCCATGGCTGAATCCCAGCGTGAAACTTCTCATGTTCAAGATATTGCAAGAATAAAGTTAGCACAAGCAGGATAATTTTTAGAACGGCTCGTTTCTTCAAATTTGCATAAAGTTCATTGGATATCAGTTCAGCACAAGCGTTATAAATACTCTCCATGATCTTTCTAGCGCTGAATAAACAGTTCAAAATGAGTCATAATTGACAAAATCGACATCATCGGTATTGGGCACATAAAGTTCCTCCTGCTGACTTAAAGTCCACGATTGACATCAAAAGTTTAACTAGATGCAGGATATCATCGTAGTATACAGAAAGGAATACGAAATATTTGACTGAGTGATCACGATTGTGGTATAGAGAGATTCAAATGATTAGAATTGAAAACTAGTACTAAAGTCCCTACTGAACAATACTCAAGCACTCGCGGGCTAAAAGTGTTTGGATGGGGTTTCAAGGAGATCAATGACCTTGGCTTTTTTGCTGTTTTGCCATTCATCTTGCTGTTGAGTTTAAATCTTAAATGCATATTATACATTGAATTACATTTGAGTGATGTAAACAACTAGGATTCCTAATAGCAGGCGTTTTTCTTTCATAATGAGGTGACTTTATTTTAGAATCACATTAGCAGCATACCCGTTCTTCGTACGGAGTATATAATATAAAGAAACTTATAATTCGCAATCATGTGCAAATTCTGTTAAAATATTAAATTTATTGCTCCTAAAGACAAGTTTAAGAATATCTGTTCTCACTACGCAATATTATCTTCATGGGCAGATCTGAAGAATAAAACATCCTGGCCTCTTTTGTAAGCAAATTTACAAAAGAAAAAAAGATTTGAATCAATATATGCAACGCCGTACTACTTATATTGTCGCAGATTAGAAAATATGCCAGTGTGTTAGTAGAAGATTACCCGTATTACAATATGAGTCTCAAAAATATTTGCCAAAATAAAAGAGATGACGTAATAAATTGAAAATATCAATAATCTCCGTAGTCTTTATACCAGAAGCTCGTAATTGATTCCAATATATGCCAATATATATCAAAACATATGCCAATGTACCTGTACTACTTATATTCTCGTAGATTAGAAGATATACCCATGTATTTGTAGAAGATTACTCGTACAACGTAAAATATATGAGTTTAAACAATTTTTGTCGTAATAAAACAATTGCATAATAACTCGAAAATATCAATAATCCCTAAAAATATCAATAATAATAACGTTTAAACATGAAGACCGTAATTGATATTATCCAGTCAAAAATGCTATAAGAAAAATCCCATCGTTTTTTTCTAAAATATATTTTTATATCCATTTATTTATCATTCAAATCGAAAAAATAATAATTAAAATTAACAGACAGATTTAATTTAATTGCGTTTCAGAGCAACATGATATAATATAGAATCTTCCTCATAAACGGCGAAATTAAATAACCATTTTGATTTCTTTATACTTTTCATTGTTCAGTGAAAGCTTGTGACATATAAACCATGGAGATAGATTTCAAATTTAAATCATGTTTCAAACAATTCATGTTTTCAGAAAATGACTAATTGGCGCAAAAAATCTCCCATCAAACTCAGAGATAATGTTTTAATTCACTTTCAAACGATTTTCAAGCTTTTCGTTTGGATAAACCACGGTGTTAGAGAATAGAACTCTTAATAAAAAGTTTCGTTTTACATTAATATCTCGACAACCCCTGGTCTTAGATACTCGAAACTTGGGCTAAATTTATGGGGGCTATTTCAAGGTTATCCATAAAATTTCATCAAATTCGGTTCAGCCGTTCTCCCGTGATGACGGGACAAACAGGCAGACAGACAGATATTCAATTTTATTTATATAGATGTAGATGCGTCAATAAATTAAAGTTTGTCAGCTTTTACCGAAATAATCTCTTTTCAACGATCCTGAATATGATTTTATTAATTCATTTCTTCTTTAACTGCTTGATCCCCTGCTTCTTTGAACCAAGTTTGAGATTCACCATTAGAACTTGAATAGAATGAGATAATTTGAGATTTTGAATTTTCTACTGATTCACGAGTATGTACATGATAAAACAGTATATTTTGATTCAGGATTCTATTTTATCGTTTTGAGAATCTAGATTACATTTACGAAAGGAACTATGTTATTTCAGCACATGCAAAATCTTTGATCTTCGCATCAGATGCAAAACACTTCTGATCTGATTAGGAGTTTTCAAATCTTACTTCTGACTATTTGTTCTGGTTTTAGTTAGTGGACTATCGGACACCGAGTAGTTTTAACTTTCAAAAAAGTAAGGAAAATGCCTAAAATGAGATAATTTTGTGTCTTTTAACGAAATTCCCTTCTTGATACGGAAATCAATTAAAGTTTTTTGAAACAGACTGATTCAGCAATTTTCAGATAATTTTTTTATTCATTTTCGTGGAATCAGCGATTTAGCAAAGTTTTATACTTTCGTTGCTCTCCGTTCGAAGGATATCCATTGGTTCGATAGACACTGGTAATAACTTCCTATCTGAATGTAAAATTTCCAATTTTGTTGCGATTTATGAGATATCGGATTCGTTTAAGATTTCCGATTCGTTTGAGACTTTAAATTGGTTTGATATTTCCGATTATTTTAAGGATTTCAGATAGTTTTAATTCAGATGTTAAAGAACATTCTCAATTGTTTTGAGCTGCATCTCAACAGGTCCTTGGTTTTTCAAAAGTTAAATTAATTTTTTCCGAGATCAGGTTTCGCAAACTGGGAAGTTGGAATAGAAATTTCAATTAAATCATTGAGACTTTTGATAGAACTATTAACCACCATATATGCAAAATTAGAATTATGCGTTACACCTTCAGTTATATTTTCACCAGAATTGCGAACCTATAAATGCTTTTCTTTGATCTGATTGCATTAGATCTATTGTTGCATGTTTTATTTTCTCAAATATTTTACATATGAAACACTAAAAGAAACTACATTTAATTCACTGGAAACATCAGTTTTATTGATACAGCAGTTTGGATCATATGTAATTTGTTGTAGAGGTGTCATTTTGATAAAAGTGCTTGTGGTCCTTTTCCTGCCTTCACACTTTTTAAATTTGAAGGACATTTCAAGCGGCATTAATATGCACTTTCATGCTGTTTTAAAGGGAAAATTTTCGAATAATGATTTTGATCGATTGTTTTCTTTTAAGGATGCATTCGAACAGATATAATCATACGATATAATTTCTTGACTACATATTGGTACGCTATTGAAATTACCTTCGAATGTCTGTTGTGAAATGTTGGTATTTGAAATCGCAATCGCTGAATATACAAAACCTTTTCAGAACATAAGTCATCTTCAGATGTTTTACAAGTATCCACATATTTTAATGAAGCATCAGTTGATCTTATGTGAAGTTCGGATTTTTTTTAGTTTTAATTATGAATTCATCAGCAGACATAGCAGCAGGGATAGACTTAATATTTCCAAATATTTGAAATTGTTTATCTGAAAACATTATATTAGCATTAGCTGTAAAGGCCGTTGAGATAAGAATACAAGGGGCTCTAGAAATCGGATTTTCAGCGTTCAGCCTCAATCTCTTTATCTAATGAAAGAGGTAACTTTCATCAGATAAAGAATCATCATGGGAGATGTTTCAGGCAACAGTTATGTTCGCTAACGACAGTAAAGTTTTCATTGCCTTACTCAGTTCTAGCGTGCACGAAGAATCGAACACAGCGTGAGGCGAGAAACAATGAGGTTTGGAAGGAGACGCCGCACGTTCCTTTTTGCCTGTATTAGTGCGCGAAAGGGACTGAAGAGCGTGGGCTGGAGGTCGTGAGGCGAGATAGAATTGGGTGTAAAAAGTGATCCGCGTCGTCGCAAGTCTTGCATTTATATAGTATACTATCCTATAGGATAAGAACTAATTGAAATATCTAATAATTTCAATTTATTTTGAGTTGAGGCCACTTTTCCAGGCAGCACTTTATTTGATTGCCACTGGGGTGTTGCAATGTCCCCTTCGTTTTTCATCTTTAATCATATGCGTGAAAATATCCTCCCCTAAGAATATTTCTACTGGTCTTGAGATGCGAGATGTGGAATGATGGATTAGCGATGGATTAGATACTTGATGTAAGGAAAATTATGGTTCTTGATGGGATAGTTGAGCAGACTTGTTTTTAAGCTTCTTATTACTAACCCTGTGATTTCAAACTGCTCCGTTTTGAAAATAGGGAAAATTCCCAATGCATTAAAGATTTGAGTTCTCAATTACTTCATTACCTGTACCTGAAGGAAGTTTGTATCTGTTTTTTTAGCTTCAATTTTTGACAGCATTCTTCTGTAATAAGATACATCTGACTGCCAAGTGGCAGTCAGATGGCAGTCAGTGGCAGTCCCTGCATTTTTTCCAGTGACCTAGACGCGGTTTTAAACTTAATGATTATTGTTGCGATTATAATATGGCTTGTTTCATAAGTATTTGATAGGGGTGCATTAGCTGATGCGGTGTCATCATTCGCTTGTCTGCTTGTTACACCCTGATCATAAGCTTTCCCGGCCGTCCAAGCAATTACTCGAGTCCTTTGGATGAGTAGGACGGTCTGGGTCTTCAACCCTGATCATAAGACCCTAATTCAACATCTTGCAGAAGCGGATGGTGTCTGTTACAGCTTTTACAATTGACATCACTTCTGCACTCATCAACTACGTGCTTTGAGCTCAAACAGTCAAAACAAAGTCTTAAGGTTTTCATTTTTAACGATAAACTATAGCATGCAGAATGTAAACAAATCAAGCGATTGTAAGGTGAATTGTATAAGAATTGCTGAATTTTTTTCACGCAAAATTATTTAGTTTTGGTGTCTGGAATATGAGTGATATGAATGAAATATTCATTGATTTTACATATGGAGAGGCAGATTATTTTTAGAATGAAATAGTTTGTTGTAGTTACAATAACTTCGAAGAACTAATTTAGCTGGTAAACGTTGTAGTTTCTATAATTGCTGTGCATCAATAGACGCATTTGGCAACATAAGATAAGGACAGAAGGTTGATGTTTCACGCCTTAAAGTTACATTGTATATGCAACGCTTTAAAGTTACGTTGAATATGTTACGATTTAACGTTACGTTGCATTAAGTTGTATATGTTACGTTTTACGTTGAATTCAACATATGGCGTCCATATAAGCAAAGAACTCTGTTTATACGATTTGATTGGAATATTTATTCTGTGCTCAGCGTCACTTTCGTTTTTACGATGGCAATTTTATCGTTAATCGTTTGCAATCTTTAATGATAAAATAACGACGGAACTGTTTACGAGCCAATAAATATACTGATTAACAGTAGTTTCGTATTCAGTAATTGCGTAAATTGACTGAATAGGAATCTCAGAAAATAGTTACGAAGCTGCAAACAGAACGAACTAATTCACGACGTCTCTTCACGTAAGCTGCAAATCAGTTTGATGTATTTCATTCTGAAATCGAAATGGGAGGTAAGTGAATTCATTCACAGTATAATAAAGTTGCAGGAAAAGCTGAACGCCTTTTTTTTCAAATTGATAATAAAGATTTGTGTGATTTAACTGATGAAGATTTTGATAATACTGAATCATACAGAGATCGATAAATTGAAATCAAAACTGCTTACGAAAAGTGTAAAAGTTCTAATGATGACAATTTTTTAAATGTTTCTAAAACTTTCCAGAGCAATTTACAGCTTCCAAGTCGATTTTAAAAACATACGATTTGATTTCTAGGAATTAAGTAGCATTTTGGGGACAATTTTCTCGTACTCATGATGATGAACATTTAAGAGAAGAAGACATGTTTCAATATTTGCTATTACCGTTGAAACCTAAAACAAATACCCTTAATATAGCAGACTAGCAGCGATTACGTGGCGTTACTCGGTATTTACCATGCAAAACTATGATAAAAATTACACCGGAACATATAGGGCCGATTGTGATATATTACCGCTGAATGTATCGCATTTTAGAGATGTTTAAATAAAGTTAAAGTTGGAAAGTGTTTCATAATCAATGCTTTATGCATGATTGATCGTTCTTGTGATTTCTTAATACTTTTCGTTGTTGAGTAAGCCTGTGAGAAATAAACCATGGTGAAAGTTTCCATTTAAATTCATATCGCAAACCTGCGATTCTAAAAGTGTCTAATACGTTCAATAAACTCCCACAAAACTCAGTGTTGAGTAACCCGGTGAGAAATAAACCATGGTGAAAGATTCCATTTAAATTCATATCTCAAACCTGCGATTTTCAAATGTCTAATACGTTCAATAAACTCCCACAAAACTCAGTGTTGAGTAAGCCTGTAAGAAATAAACCATGATGAAAGTTTCCATTTAAATTCATATCTCAAACCTGCGATTATCAAAATTGTCTAATACGTTCAACAAACTCACATAAAACTCAGAGATTTAATTGACTTTCACTTTTCAAACCAACATGTCCAACCTTTTTCGTTGTGAATCATAGAGTTAGAGAGCAGACCTCCTAGGAAAAAGAGTCGTTTTTAACTAATATCTCGAGAACCACTGGTCGTAGAAACTCGAAACACGTCCTATGTTTTTTGTGGGGTGATTTCAAGACTACCAAGACAAATTTCATGAAATTCGGTTTAGCCGTTCTCCAGTTATGGTGGATCATACATACACACTTTTCTTCTTTATATATATAGATATTTATCCACCGTGTAAAAAGAACTATCAGAAAGTTATAGAACATCTCAAGTTTCGTCTTGGGAGGGATGCAGTGTTTCTTTCAGGTATACTTCAGGGAAGGGGGGGGGGCGTTGTGGAGACATTTTATGTTAATATAGTTTCTATTTATCTGGCATAGCATTTAGATATATTTATATAGGGCAAATGGAAAACGTGCCTCCCCTCTAAAATTTCATTCACCCTCGGACAAAATATTCTGAGAGAAGCACTGGGATGGATGAACTTTTGATCAAAACGACATTAGAGGACTTTTGAATTTAGTAAGTAATCGATCGAACAACAAAACTTTCTGATTTGTACGATAAGCTGGGTTCTACTTTATGTGCGTTATAGAGACTCTAGAAGTAACCACACAGAATTATTCAGCGATGTTTTATCCAGTGGTAGAATCTTGTCTTCCAGCAGAAGTTTTAAAAGTCTGGGATCGCTATCGCTTAAATCGCAAGATTGTTAGTGACCATTATCTTATTGTCACGAAAGAGAAATTTTTAGAGGACCTTATGCCATTTCTTAGTCACGAAGTAGAGAGTGAGGAACATAGAGTTTTGGTTAAAAGTGGATTTTTTAGTGTTAATGGAAACATAAAAGGCTTCAGCCATACCCTTCAAGTCGATGAACCCCAAACACCACCACTTTCTTCTTTACCTACACATTCATCGGGAAAGGTAAATTCATTAGGATCATCAGGTAAATTCATTAGGATCAACAGATAAATTAATCAGGATCGTGCCCATGCTAGTAAAGTTTGTGTAAAAGCTGTTTATATAACGAGAGAAGAAAAAAAAATCAAAGTTCATACGGAGATGCTGTCTGGTTTGTTTAAAGCCTGGGCATTTGGAAAAAACTTGTTGCAGTGCTATACGATGTCTCATTTGTGAACGCAGACATTATGCCTTTCTTTGTCCAAGATTTACCAATTAAACAAGGTGAGTCCTTTTCTACAGTAAAGGTGAACGAGAAAAATGAATCTGCTACCCTCTCTGCTGTTCAACCTTATTGTCGTGTAATATATTTAAAAATAGTTATGATACGTCTTAACTATTAACACTTTATCTACCGTAATCCTAAAAATAAGGTTTTTGATGCCAACGCTTTTTTAACGCAAGCCTAAAAATAGGCTTTTGGGTGCCAGCGCTTATTAACCGCGAGCCGATTAATAGGCTTTTGCAAGTGCTGTTTTTTGCAGTAACTTTTAAAGCGTAGGTGTGAAGTTTCATTAGTGGATTCAAGACGACATGAGTGTTAGCCGCGTGCCCTTGTGGATTTAAATAATTTTTAGTATTTTTTTATCCAAAACCTAGACAAAATAAATCCTGATGATGAAAGCAAAGGAATTTCTGATTCTTTGCCAGAGTGTTCTAATTGCTCTTTGAGCAATGATAGCAGAGATTACAGTGACGATAGTGATATTATAGGTGTACAAAACATTATTTGGGATTACCGCTGTTATATGTCATACGATTAGCAAAACCGAGACGGTATTAGGCGAGAATCTGCCCTACAGTTAGTCGGTCTTTTCCATACAGGCAATGAAACTGCAGCCGGTAGATTACGTGTTAAGTGTACGTGTCCTTTTAGATGATGGATCTCATCGTTCGTACGTTGAAAAAGACGTGATGAAAGAACAAAACTTTTTTTTGTGGGGGAAGAAGTATTATCTCAAGGTATGTTTGGTGGTAAAACTACTACTATGAAACTAATCATGGAAGATACTAAGTTACCTTGAAAAGCTTTGACAATAGTTTCTACACTAAAATTTCTTTTTTGGATTAACCAAAGATTTGTACGACGTTGCCTATAATTCGAGGTGAACATTTACTTTCTGAGTTGGCTACTCGAGGTATAACTTTAATTGATGTTGGCGACAATACACCGCCTATTAGAGTTTTCCTTGGTGCGGTTGTATTAGGAAGCATCCTTACAGAAACGGTAGAAATTCTCAAGTCAGGAATTTCAGCCATAGAAACCCGATTAAGGTGGAGAAATTTAGGAATTGAAAACATGAAAGAAGTAATTAGTATGGTTTGCTTGAGTTAGTTTACAAAATTTTGAGTTAAAGAAATTGTGGGATCTCGAAATCCTGGATATAACTAATCCAGTGGAAAGGAAAACAAGAGACTTTTAGATGAAGAAACTTTGATACATTTTCAAGAAACTGAAGGGTTGTTTTGACGTGGTTGGTTGGACACCCGCCACTTTACAATAATTACGATGTGGCTGAATCAGGGCCTCGTTCTGGTACGCAACGTTTAAAAAGGTAACATATCTTCGATTCCTACCATGATATTTTTTTTCAATGGGAAAATGAAGGCATTATAGACGATGTAACTGCAGCCGATAATTACACTTTAGTCCATTATTTACCTCATAGATCGGTTGCCAAATTGTCAAGTGCTACCACTAAAATCCTTCCAGTACTTGATGCTTCTGTAAAAAGTTCTGGTAGTGTTTCCCTTAATGATCCCTTAACTTACCTTAATATCATTTTTGACCACTTTGTTCTGTTGGAGTAACAGACGATACCAAGAAAGCTTTCTTGCAACTTAGTGTCCGCTCTGAAGACAGATATATCTTACGATCCTTGTGGTGGACTGATTGAGAAAATTTAAGTGTGAAGGAATATAAACATTGCCGAGTTGTATTTGGAGTCACACCTAGTCCTTTCCTTTTGAATGCAACTATTTCTCATCATTTGAATTTGGAGAGATTTCAAAACAATAGTTATGGATTTACTATTAAGAAGTTAAAAGAGGGATTTTATGTAAATAATTTAATTACGAGTGTCGACACAGAACAACAGTTTCGAGATTTAGAGACACAATATCGAGAGATTTAGGCAGAAGGATATTTCGACTTACGTTGCTGGTCGTATACAGGAGTCATAGAACAAAATGACTAAACAATATTAGGTCTTAAATGGGATGTAGTTACTGACTGACAAGTTAACATGTGCTGCACCAAACGTTTCTGTTGGCTTTAATGAGAAGATTACAAAAATAAATTTATTTTTTATAATTAATAGTGTGCATGATCCCATAAGTCTATATGTCCCATAGGTCTATAAATCACCTTTGCAAGAAGCATGGAAAAGCAATATAAGTTAGGATGAACCACTTCCTGAGAACTTTCAGATCAAATTTAGGAATTGGTCAAAACACCTTCTCGTCGTTGATCAGTGTTCCATCCCAAGAAGAATGTTACGAGGGTTCTCAGAAAACTCAACTGTCCATATTTTATCAGATGCATCTGCTCATGTTTATGCATGTTGTGCATTCTTATAATGTCGAGAAAATTCAGAAGTCTATGTGCAGTTAGTTTCAGCGAAATCTAAAATAGAGCCAATGAACAGACCAACTATTCCTCGAATGGAATTATGGGGCGCTGCCATAGCAAGCAAGACTTGCTTATTCTATGTTAGAAGCTTTACAGTTACCGTTGCAAATATATTTTTGGTGTGAGTCTATGGTAGTATTGGCTTGGCTAACAAAGAAGGAACCATGGAATACTTTTATTGGAGACCAGGTCAAGGAAATTCGAGAGATAACTAATGTAAGTAGTTGGCGATATGTACTAGGCGAACTAAACCGTATACATCACGTTTTTGTACTTGGAGGGATTTTTTGAATGGAAGATGGTGGGAAGGTCCTTCATATTTGCGTTGTGTGTGTGTGTGTGGGGGGGGGAGGGTCCTTCATTACGTTTTACGTTGCATTCAACAATAATAATGAAATATGATAATTTTGACTTAATATTACCTGCAAAAGAATCGTAAACACTTCGCCAATTATACTTTTGATGACGTCATTTGAATAAAGTTCTTTCTGTGCAACTAGCATTGTCCCTTTCGATGAAGTTTTAAGATTAATTTTGTGGCTGGCAATTTTTACAGCACCTTAAAAAATGTAAATAAAATTGCATTTCAGTTGGAAAGTGTTTAATAATCAATGTTTTATGCATGGCTGATCTTTGTTATCTTTCACTTTGGTGCTTTAGCGACACTGACATAACAGTAGGACTTTTTAGAAGCGTATTTTTCGTCTATTTGCTATGGAATACTTCTCGCTTTTTTTTAGAAAAATGTATGATGAAAGTTTTTCAGCGTTAAATGACAATCTCTTTTCAGACTCTTACCGATTAGGTTTTGTAGGATAATCACGTTTTGTTGAATAATCACGATTTCTGATAACGAATCTAAAAATCTTTCGTTCGCTACTAATTCCCCTGTGGTGAAGGGACACCTACGCACCACGTCCACAAGACCCCCCAGGGCAGGGTTCCCACTAAGTCAGGAAAAGAGGGGGAGAATTTCTCTCCTTCCAGAAAATTTTGGGAGAGATTTTCTGTCATAAGGAGAGAAACTTAAAATTTCATTTTTTATTTTACCATGCTAATTTAGAAAGTAATAAAAAAGAAAGTATTAACTATAACTCATATTCTTCGACTTTTAAATTTTTTAATTCTTAAAACTAACATGCTTTTAACATTCTTTTTAAAAAATAGTTAGGAGTCGTTTAAGAATTAAGTAAGCACATTTTTGGTAATTTTATACCTCCCCCCCCCACACATACTTGTTAGCAATAATACTCAAATTCCTGACTTCCCCCATGCTTACGTTATGATTTTATTTGCTTATAATAACGTCTACATGGGTTATTTTAAGTAAAATGACTCATATGCGAATTTACGATTTTTTGTCTGTAAACTGCAAAAGTCGAGGGCCGACTGTATTTAATTTATATTTTGATTTTTAAAATCATTTTATGATCAATTTTCATGCAGCAATAGCAATTAAAAATTGTAACGATTTTTGATCGCCGAGGGCGAATATCGACGAAAACTATTTCACTAGGCAAATAGAATTTGGTAATAATTTTGACTTGATGTTTGAAATTGGATTCTTTCTTTTGTATTTTTCACAAAACTTGCAGAACATAGGGTTGCATCGTCCTTTTGTTCAATCTCAAGCCAATTATGTGATTTTAGCCATTTTGTTTGAAAAGTGTCGACTTTTTTCTTTTTGTTTTCAAAATAGCTCTTTATTTCATAAATAATACGTTTGCAAAATAATTTTTCTGTATAAAACGCGAAACAATTACAAACACTGTAGTCGATGCAAACAGATTGGAGAAGTGGGAAATATTTTTCAAATTAAACGAGGTATGCCGAGGATCGCGTACAAATGCAGATTTTCGTGATGCTGCTGCAAAATAACCCTTCATTTTATTAATAATACGGTAGAAAAATGGTTTGGTTTTCATTCTTTGTATATTAAATGAAATAATTATAAAAAAAAATCAGTCGATGCAAATATATTGTAAAAATGGCAAAAAGATATTATAAGGGATTAGTTTTATTTTATTAATTAGTTCTATACTATTTCTGATTATATGTGTTTTTTGTGTAGTAAAATAATCATAAATTTGATTGAGTATGATTAGAAGTTGTTTGTCAGCTGCACTGGTATATGAATTAAATCCTATAGTGACTGTTCTAAAAGAAATAGGTGTTTTATGGAAATTAGGTATGAGTACCAAGTTAGGAAAATTGAGATTGTATTTTTGTTTAAGAAGTTTGTAGTAAGCTATTATTTGTTTACTTATAACATTGAGATGAGTGTATAAAGGAGTTAAAGAAAGAGAGGCACTGAGTTGCAATTTAAGTTCATCCAAATAAATTTTTTTGCAAATTAACGCATAATTACTGGATGCCTTATCAACATATGCGATTGCAAATTTGTCTTGCAGTAATTTGATTTCTTTAATGATTTCTTGGTAATTATGCTTATATATTAGAATGGGAAAGTGTTGGATCAAATGTTTTACATGCCTAGTGATTTGTACTTTCCAGCTCTTGAAGGTTTCAAAAGGACAGTGGGATTTATCTGACATTTTAAATATATATTTGTCTAGATCAATGTCAAAAGCTTGTATTATTTTCTTTATATATATATATATATATGTATATATATATATATATATATATATCGATAATAAAGTGCTATTGAATTATTAAGCTTTGTTTTCACTTTTTGAAACTGCTCTAGTTTAGTTCAAGAAATGTTGCGCAAATTCAATATGTCTTGTTATGGGATAAGTTTAAAAGTTGTAAAATATGTCTTTGATGTTTTCAAAGTAGTAACAAAATATTTATCATGAAAATAAATGTCGCTGGATAAATTGGAAGTACGAACGATACTTATGCAGGGCTGAGTAGGACCTTCAGAAAAAGTATGAAATATGCCGAAACAGCGAAGGTTGCAAAAAGTTGCAGCTGATTTTCACAGAACAGTTGCAGAATAGTATCTGCTTTCGAAATAACCCATTCAGAGCGTGTAGGAACGTGTAGCTTTTTTATAGGCTTAAAGAAATGAAGGAAAACAAAAAATTATATATTTTACGCTTAATAGTATGATTTTGGCTATGTTTTTACGAAATGTATTTATGTTAGAAATAAGCTGAGATTACATATATTGAAAATACGTGAGACATATAATTATAAATATCCACAAAAATTTTGGAAAAAATATTGAAATTTTAGTTAGAAAAAACAAGATTTCAATTAGAATGTGGAAGTCTTGTTTAAGATCAGTTTTTCCTTCTAGTTATACTGAATAAAATAAATTTATTTTCATGGCAAGATACTTCGGTTCATTGCCTATCAAAAAATAGTAGTTGGTATCAAAAAATCTTATTTTCGGGTTTCGGGGTTTTTTCCGCTAAGGCATCAATGTGCGGCGTCCGCTGGAAGAGGTCGGATTGGAATTGCTTGCGCTGTGAGGCAAAAACCGATGTACAGATAAATTTTCTAAGATAACTTCTTAAATACACAATTAATATTTTTATGTAATTTGTAGATACAATATGTTTAAATTGCAAAAGAAGATAATATGTTTTCATTCCGAGTTTATTGCGTTGTCGGGAAAAAGGGGGCGTGATGTGCCCCTGACACTGTTATACATTAAGCGACGATAATTGGGCTAAAAGCCAACCGATTTTTACGTAATCCTTGGGTGAGATATAGTTCACTGTTGTTCAGATGACGTCCTCTGGAAGAGGTCGGATTAGAATTGCTCGCGCTGTGAGGCAAAAACCGATGTACAGATAATTTTTCTAAGATAACTTCTTAAATACACAATTAATATTTTTATGTAATTTGTAGATACAATATGTTTAAATTGCAAAAGAAGATAATATGTTTTCATTCCGAGTTTATTGCGTTGTCGGGAAAAAGGGGGCGTGATGTGCCCCTGACACTGTTATACATTAAGCGACGATAATTGGGCTAAAAGCCAACCGATTTTTACGTAATCCTTAGGTGAGATATAGTTCACTGTTGTTCAGATGGCGTCCTCTGGAAAAGGTCGGATTGGAATTGCGCGAGCTGTGAGGCAAAAACCGATGTACAGATAAATTTTCTAAGATAACTTCTTAAATACACAATTAATATTTTCATGTAATTTGTAGATACAATATGTTTTAATTGCAAAAGAAGATAATATGTTTTCATTCCGAGTTTATTGCGTTGTCGGGAAAAAGGGGGCGTGATGTGCCCCTGACACTGTTATACATTAAGCGACGATAATTGGGCTAAAAGCCAACCGATTTTTACGTAATCCTTAGGTGAGATATAGTTCACTGTTGTTCAGATGGCGTCCTCTGGAAGAGGTCGGATTATAATTGCGCGAGCTGTGAGGCAAAAACCGATGTACAGATAAATTTTCTAAGATAACTTCTTAAATACACAATTAATATTTTTATGTAATTTGTAGATACAATATGTTTAAATTGCAAAAGAAGATAATATGTTTACATTCCGAGTTTATTGCGTTGTCGGGAAAAAGGGGGCGTGATGTGCCCCTGACACTGTTATACATTAAGCGACGATAATTGGGCTAAAAGCCAACCGATTTTTACGTAATCCTTAGGTGAGATATATTTCACTGTTGTTCAGATGGCGTCCTCTGGAAGAGGTCGGATTAGAATTGCGCGCGCTGTGAGGCAAAAACCGATGTACAGATAAATTTTCTAAGATAACTTCTTAAATACACAATTAATATTTTTATGAAATTTATAGATACAATATGTTTAAATTGCAAAAGAAGATAATATGTTTTCATTCCGAGTTTATTGCGTTGTCAGAAAAAGTGGGCGTGATGTGCCCCTGACACTGTTATACATTAAGCGACGATAATTGGGCTAAAAGCCAACTGATTTTTACGTAATCCTTAGGTGAGATATATTTCACTGTTGTTCAGATGGCGTCCTCTGGAAGAGGTCGGATTAGAATTGCGCGCGCTGTGAGGCAAAAACCGATGTACAGATAAATTTTCTAAGATAACTTCTTAAATACACAATTAATATTTTTATGAAATTTATAGATACAATATGTTTAAATTGCAAAAGAAGATAATATGTTTTCATTCCGAGTTTATTGCGTTGTCAGAAAAAGTGGGCGTGATGTGCCTCTGACACTGTTATACATTAACCGACGATAATTGGGCTAAAAGCCAACTGATTTTTACGTAATCCTTAGGTGAGATATATTTCACTGTTGTTCAGATGGCGTTCTCTGGAAGAGGTCGGATTAGAATTGCGCGCGCTGTAAGGCAAAAACCGATGTACAGATAAATTTTCTAAGATAACTTCTTAAATACACAATTAATATTTTTATGTAATTTATAGATACAATATGTTTAAATTGCAAAAGAAGATAATATGTTTTCATTCCGAGTTTATTGCGTTGTCATTAAAAAGTGGGCGTGATGTGCCCCTGACACTGTTATACATTAAGCGACGATAATTGGGCTAAAAGCCAACTGATTTTTACGTAATCCTTAGGTGAGATATATTTCACTGTTGTTCAGATGGCGTCCTCTGGAAGAGGTCGGATTAGAATTGCGCGCGCTGTGAGGCAAAAACCGATGTACAGATAAATTTTCTAAGATAACTTCTTAAATACACAATTAATATTTTTATGAAATTTATAGATACAATATGTTTAAATTGCAAAAGAAGATAATATGTTTTCATTCCGAGTTTATTGCGTTGTCAGAAAAAGTGGGCGTGATGTGCCCCTGACACTGTTATACATTAAGCGACGATAATTGGGCTAAAAGCCAACTGATTTTTACGTAATCCTTAGGTGAGATATATTTCAATGTTGTTCAGATGGCGTCCTCTGGAAGAGGTCGGATTAGAATTGCGCGCGCTGTGAGGCAAAAACCGATGTACAGATAAATTTTCTAAGATAACTTCTTAAATACACAATTAATATTTTTATGTAATTTATAGATACAATATGTTTAAATTGCAAAAGAAGATAATATGTTTTCATTCCGAGTTTAATGCGTTGTCAGAAAAAGTGGGCGTGATGTGCCCCTGACACTGTTATACATTAAGCGACGATAATTGGGCTAAAAGCCAACTGATTTTTAGGTAATTCTTAGGTGAGATATATTTCAATGTTGTTCAGATGGCGTCCTCTGGAAGAGGTCGGATTAGAATTGCGCGCGCTGTGAGGCAAAAACCGATGTACAGATAAATTTTCTAAGATAACTTCTTAAATACACAATTAATATTTTTATGTAATTTGTATATACAATATGTTTAAATTGCAAAAGAAGATAATATGTTTTCATTCCGAGTTTATTGCGTTGTCGGGAAAAAGGGGGCGTGATGTGCCCCTGACACTGTTATACATTAAGCGACGATAATTGGGCTAAAAGCCAACCGATTTTTACGTAATCCTTAGGTGAGATATAGTTCACTGTTGTTCAGATGACGTCCTCTGGAAGAGGTCGGATTAGAATTGCTCGCGCTGTGAGGCAAAAACCGATGTACAGATAATTTTTCTAAGATAACTTCTTAAATACACAATTAATATTTTTATGTAATTTGTAGATGCAATATGTTTAAATTGCAAAAGAAGATAATATGTTTTCATTCCGAGTTTATTGCGTTGTCGGGAAAAAGGGGGCGTGATATGCCCCTGACACTGTTATACATTAAGCGACGATAATTGGGCTAAAAGCCAACCGATTTTTACGTAATCCTTAGGTGAGATATAGTTCACTGTTGTTCAGATGACGTCCTCTGGAAGAGGTCGGATTAGAATTGCTCGCGCTGTGAGGCAAAAACCGATGTACAGATAATTTTTCTAAGATAACTTCTTAAATACACAATTAATATTTTTATGTAATTTGTAAATACAATATGTTTAAATTGCAAAAGAAGATAATATGTTTTCATTCCGAGTTTATTGCGTTGTCGGGAAAAAGGGGGCGTGATGTGCCCCTGACACTGTTATACATTAAGCGACGATAATTGGGCTAAAAGCCAACCGATTTTTACGTAATCCTTAGGTGAGATATAGTTCACTGTTGTTCAGATGGCGTCCTCTGGACAAGGTCGGATTGGAATTGGGCGAGCTGTGAGGCAAAAACCGATGTACAGATAAATTTTCTAAGATAACTTCTTAAATACACAATTAATATTTTCATGTAATTTGTAGATACAATATGTTTTAATTGCAAAAGAAGATAATATGTTTTCATTCCGAGTTTATTGCGTTGTCGGGAAAAAAGGGGCGTGATGTGCCCCTGACACTGTTATACATTAAGCGACGATAATTGGGCTAAAAGCCAACCGATTTTTACGTAATCCTTAGGTGAGATATATTTCACTGTTGTTCAGATGGCTTCCTCTGGAAGAGGTCGGATTAGAATTGCGCGAGCTGTGAGGCAAAAACCGATGTACAGATAAATTTTCTAAGATAACTTCTTAAATACACAATTAATATTTTTATGTAATTTGTAGATATAATATGTTAAAATGTTTAAATTGCAGAAGAAGATAATATGTTTTCAACCCGAGTTTATTGCGTTGTCGGGAAAAAGTGAGCGTGCTGTGCCCTAGACACTGTTATACATTAAGCGACGATAACTGGGCTTAAAATCAACCGACTTTTACAGAATCTTTTGGCGAGGTGCGGTTTAATGTTGTACACATACCGTCCGTTACAGAAGTGTTGGGATTAAATTTGTGCTAGCTGTGATGTGTAAGCCGTTGTACAAATGAATGGTCTGACACGGGAACCTCAACTTTTGTTCCAGCTAGTTTCAGCTGAAATTGGGTTTAAACTGTTGGTACTAGCGTGAAACTAATGTCACTGAAATATCTCTTGAATTGAGAGAGGAGATCCGTAGAAAAAAAATCCCTTTGACATTTTGTTTCCGTCACATCCTTATAGAAAATCCATAGAAAGTGCACTATGTACTAACATTCTATTTTTGAGATGTTCTTGGTGTAAAACTCCCCTATGTTTCACAGATTTCTTCGTAAAGTATCATTATTGAGAAGAATATGTTGAATAATTGTAATTTCATCATACAGTAATTTGTATTCGTAATAAAATATTTGGTTTCCATTAGAAAAATAATGTACAATCATGAATGTAATATTGCGTCATTTTTATATAAACATACCACATGTACGTTTGTTTCTGCTTAATCACACACACTATGTAAATATAATATTATACTTCAAATAAGAGCTACCAAACATGCTAATCCATGTAAAGTTTGGGATTTTTTTTCTACGGAACTCTACGCTCAATTCAAGAGATATTTCAGGGACATTAGTTTCTACCTAGTACCTACCGTTTCCACCAGATTCCAGCTGAAACTAGCTGGAACAAAAGTTGAGGTTCCCTTGTGAGATAAATCCTTAAATATACAACTAAATTTTTTAACGTAATTTGCAGATACAATTTATTTAAATGTTTAAATTGCAAAACAAGGTAATTTTTTAACATTTCGAGTTTATTGCTTGGTCGAGAAGAAAGTGGGTGTGCTATGCCCCTGACACTGGGTTTAAAAACCAACCGATATTTACGGAATCTTTAGGTGAAGTATAATTTAATGTTGTATAGATTGCGACTGTTATTGGAGGGGATCGGATTAAAATTATGTGAGCTGTGAGACGAAAACCGTGAGATGATTGGTCTCTGCGATTACTTCTTAAATATACAACTAATTTTTTCTTCAACTTGAAGATACAATATATTTAAATGTTTTAATTGCAAAGGGACACAATGACTAAATTATTTATTTTGGATATGCAATTAATTCACTGTGGTAAGTCTTTTTTTTGTCCGTCGATAAAACTTGGTGTACATCAAACTCGTACTACAGGGTGTCCCCAAAAGATTGAAACGCGCTTTAATTCTTTACCTGTTGGAGATAAGTGGGCAATGCAAATTGCAAAAAGGTTGAAAGTAAGGTAGGAAATAAGACTACGTTAATGAAATAGTCCTTCCATTAATTTTCAAAAAGTTATACTTTTTAAATTTTTATACGATCCCCTAAGACAAATTTGGTCAATCAGAAAATTTTTATTTTTAATGCAGCAAGATCATTAAAGACAAGAAATATCAATCATGCATAAAGCATTGATTATGAAACACTTTCCAACTTCAATGCAATTTTATTTAAACATCTCTAGAATGCGATACATTTCTCGGTAGTATTTTTAAAATTATCACAATACTATATTAATTTATTATATTTGAAAACTTAAAACCTCATCGAAGAAAATGAAGTTCATTCAAATGACGACATTGAAATATAAATCGCATGGCTCTCTCTGTAAAAGCTGTAAATATTTCATTCATACACTTTTATTCCATTCCTTTCATTTATCACAATACTACAATAATTTATTTTATTTAAAAACTTAGAACCATGGAGGTACAAGTAATAAAAATCTATGCTGAAACTTCATCGAAAAAATCGTTTGCTTCTTTGCGTAAAATCAATGAATATTTCATTCATATCAGCTATATTGCAGCCTCCATGAGCTAATTTGCTTTAAAGAAATGCAGCAATTTTTATACAACTAATCCTACATCTCTTGGTATTTACATTCTCCATAAGAGAAAATTTGGCTTCGTTGTAGAAATAATCAAATTTGGATGATCATTTAAACTCAAATATATTGTAATTGCGTTGTTTCAGTATGTAGATGCACAGAATTTAAACAAAAATAAAGCGGTTTTAGGACGAATACAACATACAACACTAAATATGAATTAAAAAGAACTCAAAAATCACGATTTTGACACAATATGGATGCCATATTTTATTTTGAAGTGGGTCACGTCATCTCTTCATATGATGGTCACGTGATCGCTTCATATAAAAGATGTAATTATTATTTTAATTTTTATTTAAAAATCTACTGAATATATTTTGCTGATATTACTTTTATATATTTTATGGGATAACTTGAATATTTCCTAAAACTTTCGAAGCAATTTGTGAATTTTAAATCTGCTTAAAAAACGTTTGAATAATTAGGTCCCATAGGGTTCAATGTATTTCATTTTTTCAACCCGGGTTTAATCCAAAACTAATTGGGTGATATTATTCATTTATATTCCCATAGGTGCCACAGACCGTCTAAACAACATACTAAAATTTTATTTTGATAAAATCATTTTTACAACAGTTATCGTGCTAACCGACAGACAGATAGATAGAATGAACAAAGTCATAAACACTTTTAAACTATGTTGTAAAGTGTTAAAATATCATAAACACTTTTCAACTATGTTGTAAAGTGTTGAAAACCCCATATCTGTATCATTAAAATCAACTGAATTATGATAATGGAAAAATTCTGACTTATGCCACTCTTCCGTACCATATGAAAGACTTTTTCATCAGTGAAAATAGGGATCATATACAAATTGACGATGGAAATTGTTTAGACCAAAAATATGTTAATATGTGTCAAAATTTTTATTGGCATGTCTCAATTTGAAAAGTACTTAAGAATCCGTGATTGCATCGTGAGCCTACGCGGAATTCGCAAAAATGTCTCCTATGTATTATCATCCAGTTTTATCTTTTTTGTGATATGTCACAAATTTACATTTCTCATTTGATATATGGTTCCCATTCACAATGTTCAATTTTCAATTAAATATAACGCGCTCAATTTAGAAATACAGATATGCTGTTTTTTTTTAATGATCTTGCTGCATTAAAAATAAAAATTTTCTGATAGACCAAATTTGTCTAAGGGGTTCGTATAAAAATTTCAAAATTGTAACTTTTTGAAAATTAATGGGAGGACTATTTCATTAACATAGTCTTATTTCCTACCTTACTTTCAATATTTTTGCAATTTACATTGCCCACTTATCCCCAACAGGTAAAGAATTAAAGCTAGTTTCAATCTTTTTAGGACACCCTGTATAGATACATTTTACAAAATTTACAAAGGAAAAGTGAGCTATTATTTGTTGCACTTTTTCTGTAATAAATATACAAATTCCTGCGCAGTAAACCTTTGAATTCCAAAAATATTTTTTTCCATTCAGCGAAAAATATTTTTAAGACGAATTGAAATATACCTCGTTTTGTTTTGAGTCATACGGATATTCATCGTATAAACGAGGAACAAGATTTTTAAAGAGTTTTAGACATAAAACTGCTTCTTATTAAACTTAAAAAAAATCATTGATGAAAGTACATAAAGACGTTGAGCCGTTCTCGAGTTATAGGCCGTTATGATGAACAAGCAGACAGAAACATATTTTTAATTAGTGTTATTTTGCACTACGTTGTACGGTGGTAAACCTTACATCAGAATAGTTTCTGGAATCAGCCTCATTGCTTAAAAAATCATCAAAATCCATAGCGTGGTTCACGAGAAGATATTTAAGTTAGAAGTTTTCATTGAAATTTCTCTTATATTTGATACTAATATCATTGTTCTAGGAATTATCATTGCTCTGCATAGGAAATAATGCGATGAAAGTATTTTATTTTTAATAATTCGTTTTCTAATCATACTCATTACAAAAAAATTTATGCAATTAAAGTATTTAACATAACGTATTTACATGTAAAATTTAATTCAGTGCATTCATTTTTAACACTTTACAACAAAGTTGAAAAGTGTTTATGACTTTGTTCATTCTGTCTGTCTGTCTCTCTGTCTGTCTCTCCGTTAGCACGAAAACTACCTTAAAAATGACTTAATCAAAATGAAATTTTAGTATGTTGTTCAGACGTTCTGTGGGACCTATGGAAATATAAATGAATAATATCACCCAATTAGTTTTGAATTAAACCCGGGTTCAAAAAATGAAATACATTGAACCCTATGGGACCTAATTTTTCAAACATTTTTTAAACGGACTTAAAATTCACAAATTGCCTCAAAAATTTTAGAGAATATTCAGATTGTTCCATAAAATATATAAATAAAATTTCAGCAAAATATATTCAGTAGTTTTTAAATAAAAATTAAAATAATAATTACACCTCTTATATGAAGCGATCACGTGAACATTTTATGAAGATATCACGTGACTCACTTCAAAATGAAATATGGTATCCATCTTGTCTCAAAATCGTGATTTTTAAAGTTCATTTTAATTCATATTGAGTGTTGTATCCGTCCTAAAACCTCTTTATTTTTGCTTAAATTCTGTGCATCTACATACTGAAACAAAGCAATTACAATATATTTGAGTTTAAATGATCATCCAAATTTGATTATTTCTACAACGAAGCCTATTTTTCACTTGTGTAAAATGTAAACAGCAAAATATGTAGAATGAGCTGTACAAGAATTGCTGTGTTTCTTTAACGCAAAATTATTTAGCTCATGGAGTCTGCATAGCTGATATGAATGAAATATTTATTGATTTTATAGAGAGAAGGACGAATTTTTTCGATGAAGTTTTAAGCACAGAGTTCAAGTATTTGTAATTTCATGGTCTTAAGTTTTTAAATAAAATAAATTATTATAGTATTGTGATGAATGAAATGAATGGGAAAATATTATGAATGAAATGCTGCTTTTGTAGAGAGAGCCAGGCGTGTTATATTTTGATGGCGTCATTTGAATACATTTCCGTTGGTTTTGATGACGTTTTCAAATATAATAAATTATTGTAGTATTATGATAATGTTAAAAACATTGCCGAGGAGCCAGGCGATTTATATTTAATTGACGTCATTTGAATGAAGTTCATTTTTTTTGATAAAATTTTAAGTTTTCAAATATAATAAATTAATGTAGTAGTGTAATAATTTTTAAAATATTACCGAGGAATGTATCGCATTTTAGAGATGCTTAAATGAAATTGCATTGAAGTTGGAAAGTGTTTCATAATCAATGCTTTATGCATGATTGATTTTTCTTGTTTCTTTTTTCGCTGTTCATTTTACAGACATACCACATATCCACTTACACAGGCATATAGCCTTTAGAAAGTGTTCAAAATGTGTTCAGAATGTCTTTAATCGTACTTTTACGTAGAAATATTAAATTCTAAAACTTTCACGAAAACAATATTTTTTTAATACAGTATTTATCTGAGAATGTAAACATATATCATTGAATTGGTAATGCAATTTAGATAAGAACATCGATTTTTTTCACATTAAGTAGAAAATTATATGCTGTGCACATACAGAGTAATTACAAAAATAACTCCACTGTTCCAAACAGAAAAATATATTTAAATAATAATTACTTTACGAAAAAATATAACCGAAAATATGGTGGAATTTAAAAATATTCTCCACTATCTTAGAGAGAAGAAATTTGTATATTAAATTCAAAAAAGGTTCTTTTGATACATTGTTCAAAAAGCACAAAAATGTAATTCAAGAGATAATAGAGTTCTGTTTTAAAGAAATTAAATATTATTCCCGAGTGTGCCAGACACAACTAACTGAGCAAAAGTAAATGCAATTTTCAGGGAGCAAAGATTTTCCCATAGTTTGGCGGTATTTACTTGGCGAAGATCATTCGTAATGGTACAACCCTAGAATCAGCGTTGGGATTGTAAGTTGGCTGCGATCCAGACGAGCATCCGCATCGCCAAAGATAGCGGAGAGCGCTCCTTTAGGCAACGTGCCAATTTTTAATGAAACACAAGATCGTAAAAGAAAAAAAATTCTACGATCCTTTTAATATTTCGATCGTTCGAAATTACCCAATAACCGATGCTCAATAAAAACTGGTGCCTGGTCTGCTACTAATGCGTAGGTTAAGATACCTGATCGTCATTTTAGCAGGTAAGTGGAAATCTCGAGCATGTATTTGTTTTAAAAAATTCTAATAGAACTATGTCGACGCAGTGACAGTCATATAATAGGAATGTACAAATGAATGAATTGTGGGGTTTTATAGATTTCAAATTTAAGTAAATAATTACATATGGCATAACTAAAACATAAATATTATCTGATGCCACTGTATTATTATGAAATGTTGTTCTGTAAAATAGTCTGTGAAGAGGAAAAAGCTGCAGTTAGTATGCTATAGATAGATAAGTATAGCAACAGATGACGGTATATATTATCGTCTGCTGGCAAATTGCCCTATAGGCATTCCTAATGACAGCATATTTCTAAAATTTATTGAAGAATAACAATGTCATACCCCGTTAAGTGAAAGTAATAAATTTCAAAAATATTTCAGCAACATGTTATTAAATAGTGATATTTTATAGCAGTCATTTATTGAAATAAACTGAAATTGCTCTGTAAAGGGCTGTTCATATAATATGATCTAATTTATATTCTGTAATCTTTAATGTCAGAAAATAATGTATGAATATTTCCTTAATTTATTTCAGCACAGTTTAATTTAGTTTGTTTGTTAAAGTATATTAAAATCAGCCAATTTTAAAACAATTCTTTATTTGAAAAACAGTTTGAAGTAATATAAATAAAAAATGATGATGTTTTGTTGTTGATTTTCATATTTTTAGAAATAATTCTAGATGACTAGCAAAGCTATTATTATGCTGGAAAGTTCTGAAAATTATTTAAAAATATGCCATGAAATAGTTTAAAAATAAATAATTTTCAAGCTAAATTTATATATGAGGTATAGTTTTACTGTTACCCATAATTCATGATTTATTAAATATATAAAAATTCAATACCTTTAAAAATTGCTTCCATTTCTATATTTTAATATTATATTTTAGTTTATCATACATGCTAAAATATCTGTAGTTTAGTTACAGTTTTTAAATATCAAAATATCAAAATGTCAGGATTTTAGTTTAAATCGAGAAGTTTAATGTGAATAGTCTCTGTCTAGAAAACATCTTATTTAAAAGCCTGATTAAGTATATTATAATTACTATCTACATTTTTTTAATTGTGATTCACATGTGGACTAATTCCTTGTATTAAAATACACGTAATTTAAAGACAGCCAACACGTAATGTAAAGATCCATACACATAATTTAAAAATCCCCTTTTCACAGTAATGTAATTATCATCTATTGCAACAACTAATAGGGAATACATTTAAAAAAATGTGCTTCCATCTGATACTATCTTGTCTGTATTACAAATCTGATAAATATTTGTTTGTGGTGTTTTTAATGTGTTTTTCAGGCATAAGCACAAATGAAAAATAAATAAGAGATGTTTCTTAGCTTTTGAAAAATGCTAATATTTACGATTTTTTGCACTATTAAAAATCAATGATGATATAAAAGAAAATTTATTTGTTTCACACAAAATTATTTTTCATGTGATCATATTTCACAAATGTTTGTGCGAGTATCAGGAGGGTTGCTATGAGGTTAATAACCTCGCTCATGTAATTGCCATTGTTGACATTTTTTTTGTAACCTTCGTATCCTGTACGGTTTAAAAGGTAGAAAGTAAACAATGACAATGGTGTAAATAAACATTGGTAATGCTTGCATGTAGCAGGATGTAAAGAGGAAATAAACAATGGCAATAATTAGATGTAAAGATATTGTGAAGCGCCTTTGATAGAATCCAATAATTTTTATGAGCTCCTAAAACCGTCTCTAAAACGTTTTATTTCTGAATTTGGTGTTTTTAATAAATATGCGTGTATTGTGTACGTTTATAAGCAAAAAACATTTGAAGTGAGATGCTCCACTTGATTTTCTCTTACATTCCGATGCACTACTGTTCATATCCATTTATATCACAGTAATTCAAATGTTTAAATATTTCCACGATTGAAAATGTTGATGTAAGTTTGCTTAAAAGATGTCATGCTAACATGCATGAAATTTGTTTAATGAAGTTTCATTTGTTATGTTTATACATCGATATTTTAAATCGATACGTTTGAATACGATAATTACTGTGTATCGATACAAAAGTTTTCGATACGTTCCATATCAACAATTTTCTTTAATTTGGGATCCTATATTTAGTGATTCTTTTTATTTAAGAAGCATGATTCTGATGATATTTCTGATGATATAATAAAGGAATGATGACTTACATAATAAGGGAATAATGACTGATATAATAAGGGAAAAAATGACTTATATAATAAGGGATTGATGACTGTTGTAATAAGGGAATTATGACTGATATAATAAAAGAATGATGACTGATATAATAAAGGAATGATGACTGATATAATAAAGGAATAATGACTGATATAATAAGGGAAAAAATGACTTATATAATAAGGGATTGATGACTGTTGTAATAAGGGAATTATGACTGATATAATAAAAGAATGATGACTGATATAATAAAGGAATGATGACTGATATAATAAAGGAATAATGACTGATATAATAAGGGAATGATGACTGATAATAAGGGAATGATGACTGATAATAAGGGAATGATGACTGATAATAAGGGAATGATGACTGATATAATGAAGAAATTCGATAAATGATCTGTAATGCAAAAATGTACGAGTTTCATGATAACCATCTAACCTGGTCTGAAAATTCTGATAAATGTGCAGGTTATGAAAATATCTGTGTGAGCATCTAAAACAATAAGTCGAAAATATTCCGTTCAAATACATAATATTTTGTCCCCTCTAAATACATAATATTTTGTCCCCTCTAAATTAATTGAGTGATTGAGTGACTTGAGTGATATTACTTATTTCTACGAAAAGAGTTATGCATTTATATTACGCAATTTATAACTTATTGCAGATTATCGGAAATTTTGTGTAAAGTGAATTATACTGTATTTAACTCATGAGAGTGGCTTGGCGCACAATCAATAATACAGTAGTGGATCACAACGTCGAAATTTTATCTTATTTGCGCTGCATTTTACGTTGTGATCCAGTTTATTATAATGTATTTATATTATTTTTATAAACCTAATCATGTTGTCATCATGTCATATTCCCCCGAATTACGTTATAATTATATTTTATATAATTATTATATAGTTTGTTAAGCAATAATATATAAATTGGTTTCAAATTTAATCTTCGTATAATACATTAAAATTATAGAGAGCATGTTTCAGAATATCTAATTATCTTGATTAGAATATTTGTGGCATGGATAAGATGAGGAGCAATAGTGTCGATGTATCATGAAACAATAATTAGATAAGCTTTCTCAAGGCTCATGTATATATATATATATATATATATATATATATATACATAATTAAGGAATTTTAGTTTACTTGTATTATTTATACCAGAGATTGATCATATATTCAATTATAGTAGTTCTGTATAGCAAAAGTTAGATATATAGATAAAGATATAGTTATATAAATAAAGATATATAAATAAAGATATAGCTCTGTATAGCAAAAATGAAAATAAGATGGTTTGAAGTGAATATTTGATATCAATAATGACTATATGACAAGCTTGTGAAGATGTTAAAGAGAACATTATAAATAAAACATTATAAATAAAACAGGTACTATATTGGCATAAAATACCCATTTTTCCTTGTTCTATATATAAGTTAAGGAATTGAAAAAGAATTACATGTGGTAAGGATTGGTAGTTATAATCCCTTAACTGCACCCTTAGATTAAATTTTTGTTATAAATCATATATGTGATACAGGTACTTAAGGTACTAATTCCTTTGTTCCCTGTATAAACATACATGGTGTAAAAACATGAATAGTGTATAAGATGAAAAGTTGCAAAACAGAAAACAATTTTTTGCACGTGGAGCCTTTCTTACTCCCAAACATTTTTTTGAAAATGAATGAATTGAAAAAGTGAAAAGCATTTCCGAAACCATGTACGTTATTAAGGCGACGGTGGACGTTAAAATGAGCAAAAATCGAGTAAAAAAGTTTTAATATATAACATTATTTAACATTTGCTTACGGGTGGGACAGCGTCCATCCCAAATGAAGAACCTCCCCAAAAGACAGGTATTTATGCCCTATCCCAAACAGTTCGATCCCCCTTTGCAGGCATTGGCGTCCACCTGCTGCAGCAGGTGCAATGTTTCTGTCCGCGATTTCCATGGACGCCAATGCCTGCAAAGGGGGGGATCGAACTGTTTGGAATAGGGCATATCAAATACCTGTCTTTTGGGGAGGTTCTTCGTTTGGAATGGACACTGTCCCACCCGTGAGCAAGAGGTGGAATGCATTTTTCTCGAAACGGAATTTTCAAAGGTTTTACATTTTTAAAATGCTCCATGCGTCTTAATTTATGTCTGAGATGCATGAAATTTGGCAAGAAGACACCTCTCATACTTTTTAATGAAACTGGGTATGCATTTTATAATTGGACTTTAATAAGGTCATTAAAAGTGAATAACGACCTAATTAAATGATGAAAATTAAGTTTCAATGCAGAAAAATATTTTTAAAAAATTAACTTTCAAAGTGATTTAAAAATGAATACCCAAATTTGTTCATAATGTGTTTTTGTGTGATCATAATGTAAAATGAATCAAAAATGGGAACAATTGGCACGCAAGGAACATTTTCAAATTTTCGTTAAAAGTAATTAAATTTAAAAAAGAAAATACAAAATTATGACAAAATTGAAAAAAAATTAATGGTATTTTATATAGTAATGTTAAGAGGAATATTTATACACATTTTCATGTTTCTAAGTCAATAAATAAATAAAAAGAATTCAACGTCCACCGTCCCCTTAAGTACCATACCTGGTTCGTTAATGCTGATTCCCCGCTTCTGTGTGCATTACTGTAAATTGCATTACAGAAATAATGAATATGGCCCGACGTAGAAGAAAGCAGAAATTGGATCAGATATAAATATAATAATAATCAAATGAAATAATCAAATATACCAGCGTATGGCTCTGTATTTAGATGAGAATGCATTGTAATGTGTAAGATGAAAAAGAATAATAATAATAAAAATAATAATAATAAAATAACATAAATTGAGTTACCCCCTTGTGCTTCTTACATTGGAGAGTAATTGATACTGACTAAGCTTTTTCCAACTTAAAAGAGGTTACAGTTAAGTTGATGTACTATGAGTGCAACTGTTGGAAGTGAAACATGGAGATGATAATTTGTTTAAAATTTTTATTCAAAAATGGTTGAGATTGACCTGTCAATATGTTGCTGTAATTGAAGGAAGGTTTTAAATTTAAAATTAAATTGTGTTTTAATAAATGAAAAAATTTGATGTGAGCAGCAAGAATGCATTGTAACGTGCAAGATTTGAGAATGCATTGCAATGTGTAAGATGAAAAAAATAATAATAATAATAATAATTATAATAATAATAAAATAACATAAATTGAGTTACCCCTTGTGCTTCTTACATTGGAGAGTAATTGATACTGACTAAGCTTTTTCCAACTCAAAAGAGGTTACAGTTAAGTTGATGTACTATGAGTGCAACTGTTGGAAGTGAAACATGGAGATGATAATTTGTTTAAAATTTTTATTCAAAAATTGTTGAGATTGACCTGTCAATATATTGCTGTAATTGAACCAAGGTTTTAAATTTAAAATTAAATTGCGTTTTAATAAATGAAAAAATTTGATGTGAGCAGCAAGAATGCATTGTAATGTGTAAGATGAAAAAAAAAAAAAAAAAAAAAAAAAAAAAAAAAAAAAAAAAAAAATAATAATAATAATAATAATAATAATAAAATAACATAAATTGAGTTACCCCTTGTGCTTTTTACAGTAGAGAGTAATTGATACTGACTAAGCTTTTTCCCTGAGACTTTCCCTGCAGATTCAAATTCATTTTGTAATTTTTTTTATTTCATTATGCATTAAATTGAGTTTAATTGCAGATAATAATATGGATAATTTTCTGATATAATATCCAATTTGTTTTTTTATTGCACCTTCGTTTCGTTTGGAAACTTAATTCACTTTAAATTCTTCAGGTCCTGAAAATTCCAGAAGCTGCAATATCTCCAGAAAGATTTATACTACCGTCATGGGGTCAGATATATTCGGTCCATTAGTTTTTCAGCTAGAGTGAATACAGGCTTTTGCAGGCCATTTCGCAAAAAGAGGCGGGTTCTGTAATCCCGAAACGTATCCAAAACTAATCAGCACCTGATTCACCCACAAGTGACTTACCTACCAAATTTCATGAAATTCGGTCAATTAGTTTTTAGTTAGAGTGGATACAAAATCTGCACAGTCACACAGACAGACACACAGACTCGAGTTGCGATTTTCGGCATGATTCCAATATTTTCCCTTTAGATTACCATGTTTTGCAGGGAAAGTAAAAAAATTCTGATGTGGGCAGCACATGACTTTCCCTGCGGACTTAAATTCATATTTTCTTTATTTCATTAATAATTCATTAGATAGAGTTTAATTGCACCAAATAACACTAAATTTGCATTTTTAATTCAATTTTTGTTTTTATTTGGTAATTAGACATTTTTCCGATAGCGGCGTAACAAAAATGCAAGAAATCTCAAATATCTTGAGAACGGTTAGCCCTAAAGTATAATGGAGGGTGTTATATTCTTTTCCTCGTCAAAAATTGCGTATAAATCAAGAATTTAATTGATACATTTCAGTATACGTAGTCTATTTTTTTTTTTAGATTTTGGCGATTTTTGCGGGTTATTTCGTAAAAAAAGGCAAGTTGCTATTTTCCGAATTGTACCAAAATTGAATCAGCACCAGAGTATCCTACAAGTAACTTATATACCAAATTTTGTGAAATTTGGTCAATTTGTATTTTAGCTAGAGTGGATACATGAAAGTTTTACGGCCCATTCCGCAAAAAAAGGCAGGTTCTGTTTTTACGAATCCTACCAAAAACTAATCAGCACCAGCGTCTCACCCAAGTGACTTACCTACCAAATTTTATGAAATCTGATCCAGTAGTTTTTTAGTTAGAGTGGATACATACATTGCACAGACACACAGACAGACACACCCACAGATAGACACACAGTCAGACACACACACAGACAGACACACAGTTAGACCCACACACAGACGTCACGCTAAAAATAGTTTTTTCGTATTGTAGAGGTCTCGAAACGTGTAGATCCGTCGAAAACTCCAGTTATACATAATGTGTCAGGAAAGTATTGTGATGGGGTCGAAAATTCGAATTCGAGTTTTCGACGGGAGAATACGTTTCAAGCATCCCTGATCACGAATCAAACATTTTTGACGTGATGTCTGTCTGTGTGTGTGTGTGAGAAAGTAAGTGTGTGTGTGTGTGAGAAAGTAAGTGTGTGTGTGTGTGTGTGTGTGTGTGTGTGTTTGTCAGTGAGTCTGTGGAGACGCTATCTCACGAATACTGGAAGCCTATTGTTTTTAAACACAATCGAATGTTCAGAACCCCACCAAATTTCCGAGTGAAATTTTGAAAAAATCATCAAAGAATCAAAACCTTTAATAAAGTTACGCAAATCATGAACTTTAGATCGCTAGCATGAACTCTTCTCGAGATATTGCACATTTTTCAAATAAATTTATTAAAAAATCCCATAAATTAAAAAAAAATATTAACGGTTGAGAAACATGTTCACTTTTCATATGTAATATCATGCGATAAATTGGGTGACATCATGAGAAAAGATATTTTGAGTAATACTTTTATATTTGAACGCCAATAGTCATTTATCTGCTATAAGAATAACTTATTTCTCCGTCCATAATGCTTGGTGAGATTTTGGCGACGAATTTGGCGGAATGTCGCCAACTTGGCGACTTTTTAAATGTTGCTAAATTAATGAAAATCTCGCTAAATGGATTAAAATGACGCTAAATCAATTGAAATGACGACTATTTGTCGAAAATTCAATATCTCGGAAAGAATATAAGTATCTACTATAAGAAAAACCTATTTTTTTACTGTAAAAGTAGTAAATTCATTGCATTATATAAGGAAAGTCATGTGTTGCCCACATCAGATTTTTTTGAAATAGTTTTACATGTTGTCATCCGGAATATCGCTAGATGTATAATTTAACGATAAAAACACTGCGCTGTGGATCTTATACATTATTTTTTGTCTGTAGAACTAGTAAATTCATTGCATTATATAAGGAAAGTCAGGTGTTGCTCACATATGATTTTTTTGTATAGTGGTGTTTATGAATTTAATAAGATGTTCTTTGTAGTAACATGATGTACTTAACATTTTTATTCTTAATAACTGATTATTAATAATATTTTTATATACTGATTTTGATAAAATGGATGAATAATGTTGAAGTCTATTTATTTTTAAGTTATATGATTCAGTTTTGTCGTATATTTTAATTTTCAACGTTTCTTCATTTTGAATTTTTAAACTAACGCCTAGGTAATTGTTCCAGTATGATGTATATACATTTTCCATTAGTTGTAGATCAGGAGGATAAAACTGAAAGTTTAACATTGTGGCATCATTAGTAATTTTGAAAATAATTGGATCACACAGTGAATCTGTACATGATATGACTGTTGAAAGGGTACTGAATTTCGTAATAATGTAGATAAAGGTTGGCCAGTATTATGGATGAGATTCCTCCCTGTGGAATTCCCATATGTAATTTATATATGCAATTACCCTGAGAGAGATACTGGTTGAACAGAATGAATTTTAACAATGTTTTGAATTTTGGAATAGAGATGTTTTTTGATTGAGTAAATTGTTCATATAAATTTAGTATGACTTTAAATAAATCATTATCAATGTTAATAAAGAGGTCTTTGAAATCAAAAGTTTTAATATCAAGTGTGCAAGGTTATTATTTTAAGTTATTAATCAGTTCTAAACTATTTTTGATTATATGTATTCGTTGTGTAGTAAAATGATCATAAATTTGATTTACTATAAATAGTAGTTGTTTGTCCGCAGCATTGGTATATGAATTTAATCTTATATATATATATATATATATATATATATATATATATATATATATATATATATGTATATGTGTGTATATATATGTGTATGTATATATGTGTATATATATGTATGCATATATATGTATATATATATGTATATATATATATGTATATATATAAATATATATATATATGTATTATATATATATGTATATATATGAATATATATATATATATGTATATATATATATATATATATATATATATATATATATATATATATATATATATATATATATATGTATATATATATATATATGTATACAGGGTGTCCAGTGCTATCGGTGGCCAATGGCTATTCCTCAACCGTTAGTCACAGAGATATACTTCCAATTGCAAAAATATTTTAAATTTTAAAATCCATTATCTTAGAAACAGTTTAAATCAATAAATGCATATCTGAAAGAATTACGAAATATACATTTTTATACGGTCCCCCGGTCTGCCTGCCGTCCAAACAGCTGCTCATGTCCTAGGACGAGTCGGACGGTCTGACGGTTTTCGAAAGTCCCCGGTCTTACAAGTTATATTTGGGAAAATGATCCTCATACAATTTCATGCAAAATAAAAGAAATTCCATTGTTGTACGATCAAAATTGACCGACTTATAGCTGCTTGAAGTTGGAGCACTTTTTGTGCTGAGAAATGAGGGTTATACACGAAATAATTGGAGAGACAAATATTTCGCTGCAATTTCAATTTCATTTTAATTTACTCAGATACGCTCTACAAATCTGTTATTTTTTAGGTGTTACATGCTTTTTAACACTTTACAACAAAGTTGAAAAGTGTTTATGACTTTGTTCATTCTGTTTGTCTGTCTGTCCGTTAGCACGATAACTGCCGTAAAAATGACTTAATAAAAATGAAATTTTAGTATGTTGTTCAGACGGTCTGTAGGACCTATGGGAATATAAATGAATAATATCACCCAATTAGTTTTGGATTGAACCCGGGTTGAAAAAATGAAATACATTGAGCCCTATGGGACCTAATTTTTCAAACATTTTTTAAGCGGATTTAAAATTCACAAATTGCTTCGAAAATTTTAGGTGATATTCAAATTGTTCCATAAAATATATAAAAAAAAATCAGCGAAATATATTCAGTAGTTCTTTAAATAAAAATTAAAATAATAATTACACCTCTTATATGAAGCGATCACGTGACCATGATATGAAACGATCACATGACCCACTTCAAAATGATATATGGCATCCAATTTTGTTTCAAAATCGTGATTTTTTAAGTTCTTTTTAATTCATATTGAGTGTTGTATCCGTCCTAAAACTACTTTATTTTCGCTTAAATTCTGTGCATCTACATACCGAAACAACGCAAATACAACATATTTCAGTTTAAATGATTATCCAAATTTGATTATTTCTACGACTAAGCCTATTTTTCACTTATGTAAAATGTAAACAGCAAAATATATAGAATGAGTTGTATTAGAGTTGCTGTATTTTTTTAACACAAAATCATTTAGTCCATGGAGTCTGCATGGCTGATATGAATGAAATATTAATTGATTTTATAAAAAGAAGGACGAATTTTTTCAATGAAGTTTTAAGCATAGAATTTAATTACTTGTGGCTCCATGGTCTTAATTTTTAAATAAAATAAATTATTATAGTATTGTGATAAATGAAATGAATGGGAGAAAGTTATGAATTAAATTCTGTTTTTATAGAGAGATTCAGCCGTGTTTTTTTCTCTATGACGTCATTTGAATTAATTTCAGTTGTTTCCGATGAAGTTTTCAAATATAATAAATTATCGTAGTATTATGATAGTTTTAAAAATATTACCGTGGAATGTATCACATTTTAGAGATATTTAAACCAGGCAATTTATATTTCAATGCCGTCATTTGAATGAAGTTCATTTTTTTCAATGAAGGTTTAAGTTTTCAATTATAATAAATTAATGTAGTATTGTGATAAGTTTTAAAATATTACCGAGGAATGTATTGCATTTTCGACTTTTTAAAATAAAATTGCAATGAAGTTGGAAAGTGTTTCATAATCAATGCTTTAAGCATGATTGATCTTTCTAGTATTATTTTAAATTTAACATGCTTAATTTTTTATTTTCGTCTGCAGGCGCGCTGTAACGGTCTCATTACTGGTCTATTATCATATAAAAATTTAAATTTCGTAATTTTTACAGAAATGTATTGACTTAAACGGTTTTTACGATAATGTGTTACCTCATTTATAATAAATATCTTAAAAAGACTTCCTCAGAAGATCTTAGTCGAGCCCTGACTATAATACTTTTCTGAACGAATTACTATTCGATAAAAAGCTTTCTTTCATTCTCGACATTATGTCAGCAAATGCAATCGAAATATAATACTTTGAATACGGAATTTCAATATTTATGCGGTCCCTTAAAGGTTGCCTGAAACGGGACATTTTTATGTGCAGAAAAGTGACTTAAGTCATAAAGTTTAATGCTTCATAACTCGGTGGATTTTGGGCGTAAAAGGATAATTTGCTTTTATTTTGCATGAAATTGTATGAGGATGATTTTCCTAAATATAACTGGTAGGACCGGGGGACCGGAAAATTTTTATATTTCGTATTCCTTCCAGGAATGCATTTATTGATTTAAACTGTTTCCATGAAAATAGATTTTAAAATTTAAAATATTTTTGCAATTAGAAGTATTTTTTTGTGACTAACGGTTTTGTGGAAATAGCTATTGGCCACCGATAGCATTGGACACCCTGTATATACATATATATATATATATATATATATATATATATATATATATATGTATTATATATATATATATATTATATTTACATATATATACATATATAATACACACACATATGTATATATATATATATAATATATATATATAATGAAACTACTATTAGTAAAAATATTAATTATTTGGATTTAAATCTAATTATAGAACCTACTAATGGGATAGTTACTAATTTATATGATAAAATTTTTTTTTTAAATTCAATATTAATAAAATATTACCTTTTAATTCCTGCAACTGGATTCAATTGTTTAAAAATATTATTCTTAATCAACTTTTTAGAATTTATAGATTATCAGATAAAAAATTTCATGCTTTGTACTTAAATAACCTCATAATTACCAGTAAATTATACGAATATCCAGCATATGTAGTAAATGGTATAGTTAATAAATTTCGATTAACCTAAAATTCTTAATATTCTCTCCTTAGTATCTTATTTTAGCCTCACTTCTACATTCCCTTTATTTTTACATTACAATGTATTTTCATCTTTCTATTTTGCAGCTTTTACTGTAGAATTTCACATTTTACTTCCATTACGCAGTACGGTTTTTAGTACTCACTTTGACAACAGTAAATCACTTCTTTACTCTTTATCGAATGGCAACATTGTTCTGGTCATTTTTTGCTAGTCACGATTGTACATTTGATGTGTATATTAAGGTATTTATGTTTCCTTTCTATTTTTACAATCTTTATGCTTGTCGTCCTAATAACACATGTTTATAGATAAAATCTATGTTGTGTTTCAGAAACAAGCATTTTTGTGTTCATTTCGTTTAAATTATTAGGACTTGATAAAGAATTTTTTCGAAATGAACTATTCTTAAGCCTAGAGCTCTTCCACGTGCAAGCTTTAACTCTTGATTATTTCGGTATTCCTTTTTTTGATTCCTCTCCATTGACATTTGTTGATTATCTTTAGCTTTCTGAACTGTAATATGTATTATAATTTCCTCTTTATTGTTGAATTTCATTTTATTTCATTGTATTCTGTAGGCATTAAAAATTTTTAAGATAGTGCATGAGTTACTTCTTCCATTCTACCATTGGATTTACGATTTTAATATTTTTTATATAATATATATATATATATATATATATATATATATATATATATATATATATATATATATATATATATATATATATATATATAGAAATACAAAAGGAAAGTAAAGAACGGGGGTGACCATATGTCTTTCATAAAATGGTAGGGGTGGATTGCGACACCCCTTTCCCGTTTAAAGCAGCTTTTTCGTCCGGACAACGCTCACGGTGCCAATGTAATACAATGGTCAGTCCCCATATGCGCAAAGACAAAAGCACTCCAACAGTGACAAAATCAAAAAGGAGACCAGTAATGGATAAGAGACGCCAAAGATTGCAGTTCCGAGATTCCCCAGTTTTTGTAAGTCAATTTGCGCATGCGTTTTGAGCAATCTTTACACTAGTATCGCAGATATGGTTAAATACGCTCAAAATCTCAATTGAATAAATCAGTATATTCGTCTTCTTTGAAAAAAGAATTATAATAATTTTTTAAGAAATATAAAGGATAATGCCTTTTTATGGCTTCCTTTACTATTTTTTGGCTGTTATTTATGCAATCCTTCTTGAATGTATTATATATAATGTTTCTTTTGAAATGCCCGATAATGATGTTTCTGAAAATGTTCTTTGTGAGATTAGAATTCCAATCTATTATAGGGTTGATCTTGATCTTGTATGAATCTCGTTTGTCATGTAGAGTCGTGTAAAACGAATATTGCCGATGTTTACCGATTGACAAATCCAAAAAATCCACCGCTCCGTCTTCTTTTACTTGATTTTCGACTAATTCCAGTTCACCTGGATAAAACTTGAAATCAAATTTTGGGGTGTGCTCAAAATACCCCAAAAGTACATCGTCAACAAAACGGAAGTAAGGCATTTCTGATAAAATATGGGTTCCCTTTTCGTATTTTGATAAATATATATCTGCGAGCATTGATGAACAGCATCCTCCCATGGGTATACCTCTAATTTGTCTGTATATAATATATATATATATAATATATATATATGTATATAATATATATATATATATATATATATATATATATATATATATATATATATATATATATATATATATATATATATATATATATATATATACACCGGGTGGTCAGAATTAAAACATCCCTACTCTGAGCTCTCTATACCTCGAACTACTCAGTGTAAAGGCTCTAAAATTGTTGAACATACTATTCAAGACATGGGGAAAGGGATTACGCGAAAAAAAAATGAGTTCCTGAAACACCGATAGGTGGCGCTGTACAACAGAAAATATGCTGAAAAGACACAAAATACACAGTTGTAACACATTTTATTCGAACGTACCAAACATTCATATCACAAGGACCTTATCGATGCAGAGAATGCTGCTCAATGTGGTTCTCTTCTTCAAGATGTAAAATCTGCAGTCTGTGGACAGCTTGTTCAACTGCGGATCGTAATTGGTCGATTGAGATGCTTCTCACATGCGGAGTGATACTGTCTTTCAAATCTGCCAAGGTTACCAGACGTCATGGATAAACAAGACTTTTTAAGTATCCCCACAGCCCAAAATCACAGGAATTAAGATCTGGAGAATGAGATGGCCAGGTTGTCGGAAACGCATGACTAATTACTCTACCATTAGTAAAATGTTGCCGAAGAAACTGCTGTACACAGAGTCCAATGTGTGGAGGCGCTCCATCTTGCATAAAGGTAATTGAATCAGACATTGGTGCTGTTGCAGTTGGGGTACAACAACATTTTCGAGCATGTTTTTGTACTTCCTGGCCGTCACGGTGCTTGTCACAGGGCCATTGGGAGTAGCCTCTTCGAAAAAGAAAGGTCCAAGAATGAATGTGGCTGTGAATCCACACTAGACTGTAACTTTCGGTGAGTGAAGTGGAATCTCTTGGATGGTATGAGGGTTTTCCGTGTCCCAAATGCGACAGTTATGGATGTTGACTGTTCCACTTGGAAATTCCAGATGGAAATGCGCTTCATCGCTCCATAGAATCTGTCATGGCCACGATGCATCCACTTCAACTCTAGTCAGAAATGTCAATACAAAGGTAAGTCGCTTCTCCCTGTCGATGGTCAGCAAGTGGTGATTGTGACTAATTTTGTACGGGAAAAAATGCACTATGTTTCTCAGTACGTTCCGCACTGTGCTGTAGGGAACACCCAAGTGTCATGACACTACGTGCACTACTACAGCCTATAACGTTATCCATTGATTGTTCAACAATAGAGTTGGCAACATCGTCAACGACATCTGAACGAGTCTATTTGCGTCCTCGATCCGGCTGAACTCCAAGATGTCCAGTTTTCTCGAATTGAGCGATCATTCTCCTGAGAGCTTGTGGAAGTAATGGTCCTTTGCGTAAATTCTTAAGTCGACAAAACTCTCGAAGTGCAGCTGCAGCATGCTCTTTGTTTCCATAAAACAGCTTCACAAGCAAAGCGCGTTCTGGCAGTGTGACAGCCATCGCTGATAAGAATGAAAATTTCCCAGTTTTATCCCCTTTTATGCCCAGAACATAGTAGATGCAAACCAAGGGTTTATGCAAATTTTTTGTGCTTACAGTGCGAAATTGCAGTTACAATGACAGTTTAAGTTTCTTCACTTTTTTATCTTCTTTTTTTTTCATATTAGCAAAAGAAATTAAAAAGGAAAAAATCCATATCTCATGTGTTTGTTTTTTTATGATTATTTTGTGTCTTTTCAGCATATTTTCTGTTGTACAGCGCCACCTATCGGTGTTTCTGGAACTAATTTTTTTTTCGCGTAATCCCTTTCCCCATGTCTTGAATAGTAGGTTCAACAATTTTGGAGCCTTTACACTGAGTAGTTCAATGTATAGAGAGCTCAGAGTAGAGTGTTTTAATTCTGACCACCCGGTATAGATATATTTATAATTGAAGAATTTTAATTTACTTGTATTATATATATCAGAGATTAATTATTTATTGCGATGCTCTGTATAGCAAAAATGAAAAAAAGATGGTCTGAAGTGATTATTTGATATCAATAGTGACTATACTACAAGCTTGTGAAGATGATAAAAAGAACATTATAAATAAAATATTATAAATAAAGCAGGTACTAAATTGGTATAAAATATCACTTTTCCCCTGTTTTATAATAAGTTAAGGAATTGAAAAATAATGACATGTGGTAAAGATTGGTTAATATAATCCCTTCTCTACACCCTTAGATTAAATTTTTATTTGTGTTATAAATTGTATTTGTAATACAGGTACTTAAGGTACTAATCCCATTGTTACCTGCATAAACATACATGGTGTAAATCAAGAATAGTGTATAAGATGAAAAGTTACAAAACATCAGTTTTATATAATAAAAATATAATATGAAAATCCAATGATATAACAGAGAGAAGTTGCAACTCAAATAAATCTAATTTAAAATATGTATGGAAATTAAAAAGAAGTATTAAATAGAGAATCTTCAATAATTTGGAAAATAAAATGTATATTTCTAGTCATCAAGTTAAAGATAATCAACAAAATTCAATGGTGTGGATTCGAAAATAGAAAAACAAAAAATAAAAAATCCAGGCATTAAAGCTATACACGTGGATAAGCACTAGACCTAAAAAATTGTTCATTTCGAAAAAAAACTCTTTGTCAAATCCAACTATTTAATAAAAATGAACACAAAATGTACTTGTTTCTGAATTGTTAGATATATTATATCTATAAACTAAGAATACTTGGACTACAAGCATAAAGATTGAAAAATTAAATAGCAAACAAGAATACCGGAAATGCACTGTAAAAGTCCAATCCATTTGTGCAATAAATGAAGAGCTAAATGTTGCCAATCGCAAAATATAAAAGAAGAGATCTACTGTTGCCAATCGTGAGATATAAATAACAGTATTGCAATAAGGTAATAAAATGTGATATATTCTACAGTAAAAGCTACAAAGTAAAGGGGTGTGTAAGGTAATTGAAAACATGGAGGATCAAATATAAGATGATGTAAATACATTGTAATGCTTATTCAAGAGAATGTTGATGTTTGGCTAATATTAGTTACTAAGGAGAGAAATTTAAGAATATTCAGCTAATCTAAACTTTTTAACTATACAATTTACTAAATATGCTGGATAGTTATATAATTTAATGGTAATTATTAGGTTAATTATCTGCATAGCATGAAATTTTTTATCTGGTAATCTATAAATTCTTAAAAGTTGATTAAGTATAATATTTCTAAACAGTTGAATCGAGTTGCAGTAATTAAATGGTAATATTTTATTATTGTTAAATTTAAAATAGTCTTTTTTATCATACAAAGTAGTTACTATCCCATTAGTAGGTTCAATAATTAGATTTAAACCCCAAAAGTTAATATTATTACTAATAGTGGCTTCATTAGGAATTAATTCCAAATTATCCGGATAGTAATTTATATCTATGATATAGTTATCATTAAATACTAAACAAATCAGATCATCATATCTGTAAATTTAATAATCTGTGGAAGTAAAAGATTTTTCATATGATAAATTAATATGATAAATTAGCTAACATGCTGTTGCTACAGCCACTTTGTGGAACTCCTGAGTATAATTTAAGTATAATTTATTACCTTGAAATATATAATTATTAAAAAAAAAAACGAAGTGGAGAAGTTTAGGAAAATTGGTAAATTTAGTTTGAGTAGATTGATTAATAATATAAGCATTATATAGAGCTAAAATTACATCTAAAAGATCAGAGATCTGAATATTATTAAAAAGATCTTTAAAATCAAAATCAAAAGTTTGAACTCCAATTATTTTACCTAGTGATGTTAATTTATTCTTTAATTCCATCACTATTTAGAATAAGTTAGTTATTACTAGAATAATGTAAACTTTCATTTAGAACATTTAAATAATTTAGTAGTAATTTACTCATAGTAGGAGTTTAAGAATTATTACCACTAGTTACAGTTTTAAATTTACTGGGATTTTTATGAAATTTAGGAATAAGCACAATATATATGGACATTTCAAAAATTTATAATTAATATTTAAATCACTATACATGTTGATAATTTTCAGTTTGAAACAATTTATGGAGAGTGAGTAAAGTTTAAACAGACTATTATTCTTTAAATAATCAAACAGATATTGTATATAGAATTTTTTAAAGATAATGGCATAATTAATAGCGGCTTTATCAACATAAGTAATAACAGAAGATATTTGTAAATCATTAACAGAGTGTTTTATATTATTAGTATTATATATAGATCTAGACAAATTAATATTACAAATGGTATTTTTAATAAATTTTAATAAAGTAAATTTCCAGATATTAAATGCTTCTAAAGGCTGAGCATATTTAGAGGCTAATTTATAAATATATTTATCTAGGTCAAGATTTATTGACTTTAAAGCTTTAAAAGAGTTATTAAAATATGGTAACCTGAATTTTGTACCAAATGACATTATGGTCCTTAAAGAATCGTCTTTAACTATGGTTAAGTCTCCTGTAAATATATGGCTTAAGTGTGGATTAATATATTTAGCATAATTGTCTAATTTGCATATGCATTCATTGCTTACATTTGACTCTTTCAATCTTTATCTATAGAGAGATTGTGAAATTTCATTGTAATTAAATATATAGATCTTTCAATAGGCTTGTTGTATTTAAAAGTCTTAGAAACATTCAAATCTTAATAGTCAATAAATGTTCGAACTTATTAAATAAATTACTAAAATTTATAGAATTATAAATTGGATGCTTAAAAGAAACTACATAATAACAATTAGAAGAACTATCATTATTATGGAATTGAGTAAGTTTTAATTTTAAACATTTTGATCTAGTAATAAGCAAATCATAGAAAATATGATTAAAATGTTCATTAGTTAAATTTACTAAGAAAATGGCATTAACGTTATTTAAGTGTTTTTTCTTAACCGCAAATACCTATGATTTATATTAATTTCCATTGATAAGTGCTGTTAAATTGATGATGTAAATTTTTTATTTTCCGCTTTATAATCACGTTGTTTATAGATTCTTTGCCACTTTTAAATCTTTTGAGTTTAACAGAGTTTCTATTTAAATGGGGTTTCAAGAAAAGGTGATTAAAAATAGAATATCTATTATCTACAAAATTATTGTTGACAATATTATCATTTAGATATAATTATTTTAATCCATATGAAAAAAGAGTACAATTTGAATTTATAGAGCAGTTTTCAAAAAAGATCCTTTCAGTTGTATTAGTTTTTATATCCAAAATACATATGTATAGTTATATTTCAAAACCGTGTTTAGCAAAGTGTTTATATTCTACTTTATTAGAAGTAGAAAGAAAATTATTATTAAGGATATATTTTTTGACATGATCTTTGTGATACGCAGATGAATTGGATTAATAGATTATACACTTTGTTAGACATGATATAAAACATAAAAAAATATTGATAATACTGTATTTATAATACAAGTAGCATAAACTATGGAATTGATTAGAATTATATGTATATATATCAATATTAATATTATATGTATATATAATGATTAAAATTATATGTATATATATCAATATTAATCAGTTATTAAGAATAACAATAAAGATCAATCATGCTTGAAGCATTGATTATGAAACACTTTCCAACTTCAATGCAATTTTATTTAAACATGTCTAAAATGCAATAAATTCCTCGGTAATATTTTAAAACTTATCACAATACTATATTACTTTATTATATTTGAAAACTTAAACCTTCATCGAAAAAAATGAACTTCATTCCAATGACGGCATTGAAATATAAATTGCCTGGTTTAAACATCTCTAAAATGTGATACATTCCTCGGTAATAATTTTAGAATTATCATAATACTACGATAATTTATTATACTTGAAAACTTCATCGAAAACAACTGAAATTCGTTCAAATCACGTCATAGAAAAAATAACACGCCTGGCTCTCTCTATAAAAGCAGCATTTCATTCATAAATAATTTTCCATTCATGTCATTCATCACAATACTATAATAATTTATTTTATTTAAAAATTAAGACCATGGAGCCACAAGTAATTAAACTCTATGCGTAAAACTTCATCGCAAAATATCGTCCTTATCTTTGTAAAATCAAAGAATATTTCATTCATTTCAGCTATGCAGACTCCATGAACTAAATGATTTTGTGTTAAAGAAATACAGCAATTCTAATACAACTCATTCTACATATTTTGCTGTTTACAATTTACATAGGTGAAAAATAGGCTTCGTTGTAGAAATAATCAAATTTGGATGAGCATTTAAACTCAAATATATTGTAATTGCGTTGTTTCAGTATGTAGATGCACAGAATTTAAGCAAAAATAAAGGGGTTTTAGGATGGATACAACACTAAATATGAATTAAAGAGAACTTTAAAAATCACGATTTTGAGACAAGATGGCTGCCATATATCAATTTGAAGTGGGTCACGTGGTCTTTTCATATCATGGTCACGTGATCGCTTCATATAGGAGGTGTTATTATTATTTTAATTTTTATTTAAAAAACTACGGAATATGTTACGCTGAATTTTTTTTTTTATATATTTTATGGAATAATTTGAATATTACCTAAAATTTTCGAAGCAAATTGTGAATTTTAAATCCGCTTAAAAATGTTTGAAAAATTAGGACCCATAGGGCTGAATGTATTTCATTTTTTCAACCCGGGTTCAATCCAAAACTAATTGGGTGATATTATTCATTTATATTCCCATAGGTCCTACAGACCGTCTGAACAACATACTAAAATTTCATTTTGCTTAAGTCATTTTTACGGCAGTTATCGCACTAACGGACAGACAGACAGACAGACAGACTGAATGAACAAAGTCATAAACACTTTTGAACTTTGTTGTAAAGTGTTAAAAAAGTTAAGTACACCATGTTACTACAAAGAACATATTTTTAAATTAATAAACACCACCATCCAAAATAAATACCAACCAAACCTTATTTTTTCCCTTTATTAAAACACAATTCAAATTTAAATTCATCCACCATTGAATAATCTAAAATTTTAATCAAATTATCATCAAAGTGAAGAATCCACAAAAATTTACAATTATAAGTTCAATATCAGAATAGTTATCAATTATTTGATTAATAATAAATAAATAATAAATAAAAAATAAAATTTTATATTCTCCATGTTTCATTTCCAACAGTTACACACTTAGTCTATAACTTTAACTGCAAACTGTTTTGAGTTGGTTCAATACTAAGTCAGTCTCAATTACACTCCAATATATCCAATATAGAATATGTCGTAATTCATTTTATGTTATTTTATTCTTATTCTTTATCATCTTTTAAACATTACATTGCATTCTAATAATACTAATATTACAAGGCCTCAAGCTGGTATATTTGATTATTTTGTTTGACTATTTTTAACACTTTACAACAAAGTTGAAAAGTGTTTATGACTTTGTACATTTTGTCTGTCTGTCTGTCCGTTAGCACGATAACAGCCGTAAAAATGACTTTATCAAATTGAAATTTTAGTATGTTGTTCAGACGGTCTGTAGGATCTATGGGAATATAAATAAATAATATCACCCAATTAGTTTTGGATTGAACCCGGGTTGAAAAAATGAAATACATTGAACCCTATGGGACCTAATTTTTCAAACATTTTTTAAGCGGATTTAAAATTCACAAATTGCTTCAAAAATTTTAGGTAATATTCAAATTATTCCATAAAATATATAAAAAAAATTCAGCAAAATATATTCAGTAGTTTTTTAAACAAAAATTAAAATAATAATTACACCTCTTATATGAAGCGATCACGTGGACATGATATGAAACGATCACGTGACCAACTTCAAAATATAATACGGCATCCATCTTGTCTCAAAATCGTCATTTTTAAAGTTCTTTTTAATTCATATTGAGTGCTGTATTCGTCGTAAAACCTCTTTATTTTCGCTTAAATTCTGTGCATCTACATACTGAAACAACGCAATTACAATATATTTGAGTTTAAATGAGCATCCAACTTTGATTATTTCTCTAACGAAGCCTATTTTTCACTTATGTGAAATGTAAACAGCAAAATATGTAGGATGAGTTGTATAGGAATTGCTGTATTTTTTAACGCAAAGGAATTTAGCTCATGGAGTCTGCATAGCTGATATGAAAGAAATATTCATTGACTTTACCGAGAGAAGGACGATTTTTTGCGATGAAGTTTTAAGCATAGAGTACAATTACTTATAGCTCCATGGTCTTAATTTTTAAAAAAAATAAGTTATTATAGTATTGTGATGAATGACATGAATGGGAAATTATTTATGAATGAAATGCTGCTTTTTTAGAGAGAGCCAGGCGTGTTATTAACACTTTACAACAAAGTTGAAAAGTGTTTATGACTTTGTTTATTCTGTCTGTCTGTCTGTCTGTCTGTCCGTTAGCACGATAACTGCCGTAAAAATGACTTAATCAAAATGAAATTTTAGTATGTTGTTCAGTCGGTCTATAGGACCTATGGGAATATAAATGAATAATATCACGCAATTAGTTTTGGATTGAACCCGGGTTGAAAAAATGGAATACATTGAGCCCTATGGGACCTAATTTTTCAAGCATTTTTTAAGCGGATTTAAAATTCACAAATTGCTTCGAAAATTTTAGGCAATATTCAAATTGTTCCATAAAATATATAAAAAAAAATTCAGCGAAATATATTCAGTAGTTTTTTAAATAAAAATTAAAATAATAATAACACCTCTTATATGAAGCGATCACGTGTCCATGATATGAAACGATCACATGACCCACTTCAAAATGATATATGGCATCCATCTTGTGTCAAAATCGTGATTTTTAAAGTTCTTTTTAATTTATATTGAGTGTTGTATCCGTCCTAAAACTACTTTATTTTTGCCTAAATTCTGTGCATCTACATACTAAAACAACGCAATGACAATATATTTCAGTTTAAATGCTTACCCAAATATGATTATTTCTACTATTAAGCCTATTTTTCACCTATGTAAAATGTAAACAGCAAAATATATAGAATGAGTTGTATTAGAATCGCTGTAATTCTGTAACACAAAATAAATTAGTCCATGGAGTCTGCTTAGCTGATATGAATGATATATTCATTGATTTTAGAAAGAGAAGGACGATATTTTTCGCTGAAGTTTTACGCATAGATTACTTACTTGTAGCTCAATGGTCTTAATTTTTAAATAAAATAAATTATTATAGTATTGTGATGAATGACATGAATGGGGGAATTATTTATGAATGAAATGTTGCTTTTATAGAGAGAGCCAGGCGTGTTATTTTTTTATGACGTCATTTGAATGAATTTCATTTGTTTTCGATGAAGTTTTCAAATATAATAAATTATCGTAGTATTATGATAATTCTAAAATTATTACCGAGGAATGTATTGCATTTTAGGGATATTTAAACCAGGCAATTTATATTTCAATGCCGTCATTTGAATGAAGTTCAATTTTTTCAATGAAGGTTTAAGTTTTCAAATATATTAAATCAATGTAGTATTGTGATAAGTTTTAAAATATTATCGAGGAATGTATTGCATTTTAGACATGTTTAAATAAAATTGCATTGAAGTTGGAAAGTGTTTCATAATCAATGCTTTAAGCATGATTGATCTTTCTTGTTTTTTCTATGACGTCATTTGAATGAATTTCAGTTGTTTTCGATGAAGTTTTCAAATATAATAAATTATCGTAGTATTATGATAATTCTAAAATTATTACCGAGGAATGTATTGCATTTTAGAGATATTTAAACCAGGCAATTTATATTTCAATGCCGTCATTTGAATGAAGTTCATTTTTTTCGATGATTGTTTAAGTTTTCAAATATAATAAATCAATGTAGTGTTGTGAGAAGTTTTAAAATATTGCCGAGGAATGTATTGCATTTTAGATATGTTTAAATAAAATTGCATTGAAGTTGGAAAGTGTTTCATAATCAATGCTTTAAGCATGATTGACCTTTCTTGTTATATTTATATCTGATCCATTTTCTACATTTTTCTACGTCGGGCCATGTGCATAATTTCTGTAATATAATTTACAGTATGCACACAGAAACGTAGAAGTTCAGAATTATCGAACTAGGTATGGACTTTAATAACGTACATGGTTTCGAAAATGCTTTTCACTTTTTTAACACTTTACAACATAGTTGAAAAGTGTTTATGACTTTGTTCATTCTGTCTGTCCGTCTGTCCGTTAGCACGATAACTGCCGTAAAAATGACTTTATCAAATTGAAATTTTAGTATGTTTTTCAGACGGTCTGTGGGATCTATGGGAATATAAATAAATAATATCACCCAATTAGTTTTTTATTGAACCCGGGTTGAAAAAATCAAATACATTTAACCCTATGGGACCTAATGTTTCAAATATTTTTTAAGCAAATTTAAAATTCCCAAATCGCTTCGAAATTTTTAGGAAATATTCACATTATCCCATAAAATATATATAAAAAATTTCAGTAAAATATGTTAAGTAGTTTTTTAATTAAAAATGTTTTAATATGCGGAAGAAAACAAATTCAATTAAATTCTGACTTTTGGCATATCTTCCAGAAAGAAAAAAGAGATATATTATATAATAAATATATTACCAAGACTTTAATCATTTTGTATATGAGAGATGCTTCACATTTTAAAATAAATTTGGTAGATAACAATTTTTCATTTTTTTTAGAATTTTATATAACTCTTCATGATATACTTATTTGATGGCATTTTTAATGCACTTTCTTTCCTACGTCCTAGAGAGTTAAAATTTGGTACGCAGCTTAAATTTGTTGAACATTTTATTCTACAAAAATTTGGTGGATCTTTAAATATAGATCATACATTTTATTCGAAATGGCCTGCAAATAATCCCCGTTCACTTCTATAAATCTTTGTTGTAATATTGTTGAAAATTCTGATGTGGGCAGCACATGTCTTTCCCTTCAGACTCATATTCACGTTCTCTTTATTTCTTCAATAATAATTTGAGTTTATCTGCACAAAATAACAGCCATAAGTATTTTAAATGACATTGAATTAGCACGTTAAACTTAAATTTAGTTCTCATTTGATAGCTGGACTTATTGTCAAAGGTGGTGTAGCGAAAACGCGAAAAAACTAGAATATCTCAAGAACGGCTAGTCTTAGAGTAATGGGATTAGTTTTATTATTTTTGTTGTCAAAAATCACGTATAAAATAGAAATTTAATTGATATAATTGACCACACGTAGTCCTTTATTTTTATATTTAACGATTTTTGCGGGCCATTTCGCAAAAATAGCCCGTTCCTTTTTCCTGCATCATACTAGAATAACCTACAAATGATTTATGTACCAAAATTTGTTAAATTTGGTATATAAATCCCTTGTAGGTCATAGAAATATTATACACCAAATTTTGTTAAATTTGTTCCATTAGTTTTTAGCTAGAGTGGATAAAGGCAATTTCTGCTGGTCATTTCGCAAAGAAGGCAGATTCTTTTATTACGAATCGTACTATAATCTAATGAACATGATTTCCCACAAAAAACATACCTACCAAATTTTATGAAATTCGGTCCATTAGTTTTTCAATTAGAGTGGATGTAATATCCTCACAGACACACAGAAACATACACAGACACACTCTTACACACACAGACGTCTCAGTTACCTTACACCTTTCTGGTAGGTCGGACGGTCTGGGTTTCAACAACAACACACAGACGTCTTCCTAAAAATAGTTTTTTCGTGGTCTAGAATTCCCAAAACGTGTAGATCCTTCGAAAATTCGAGTTCCGATCTTCGGCACGATTCCAATACTTTGAATACATACACACACACACACATATATTATCTGCGTATCTGTGTATTATCTGTGTATCTAAATTCCGTGCCTATGCAATTACAATAGTTGTGATTTTAAATGATCCCTAAACTTTTATTATTTCTTCAACGAAGCCGAATTTCAACTTATGCAGAATGCAAATATCTGAAGCGATTGTAAGGTGAGTTACATAAGAATTGCTGAATTTTTTTCACACAAAATTATTTAGATCTGGAGTCTGGAATACAAGTTATATGAATGAAATATTCATTGATTTTGCATAGAGAATCAGATGATGTATATTTCGATACAGTTTGAAATATTTAAGTATAATAAATTACTGTAGTACTGTGATAATGTAAAAGATATCACCACTGAATGTATCACATTTCAAAAATTTTTAAATCAAATTGCATTTCAGTTTGAAAGTGTTTCATAATCAATGCTTATGCATGATTGATCTTTCTTGTTCAATTATAGTCATTTTCATATACAAAAAAATTTTGAGGGACAGAAAGGCCTTGCTCCATGTGCAAATTTCTCTGTTTGAAACTTTTCATCTTACAGGTTATTCATGCATTTACACCATGTATGATAATGCAGGGGATTAGTACCTTAAGTACCTGTATTACATATATGATTTATAATACTTAAAATAAATTTTAATATTAGGGTGTAGTTAAGGGATTATCTTTACCAATTTTCCACCACATGTAATTCTTTTCCCAATTGCTTACCTTATATATGGAACAGGGAAAGAAAGGTGTTTAATTCCTATTTAGTACCTGTTTTATTTATAATGTTCTATTTATAATTTTCTCAAGCGTGTCGTAGAGTCAATTTTGATTTCAAATTTTTATTTTTCATTTTATTTACACATTTGCTCTACAGGCTATTTTCTATAAATGATCCATCTCTGGTATTTAAAATACAAGTAAATTAAAATTCTTAATATATATATATATATATATATATATATATATATATATATATATATATATATATATATATATATATATATATATGTATATATACATATATGCATATATATGTATATATATATGTGTATATATGTATATATATATATATACATATATATATATATATATATATATATACATATATATATATATATATATATATATATATATATATATATATATATATATATATATATATATATATATATATAGTATTAAATGTAGTATTAAATTGCCTAGATCTATATATAATATTGATAATTTAAAACATTCCATTAATGATTTACAAAGATATTTTGTTATTACTTATGTTGATAAATCCTCCAATAATTATGCTATTATTTGTAAAACATTCTATATACAATTTCTGTTAGATTACTTAAAGAACAATAGTCTATTTAAGCTTGATTTACACTCCTTTAATAGTATAAAACTGAAAATCTCATCAATATGTACAGTGATTTAAATATTAATTATAAATTTCTTAAAAATTTCCATATATATAGTGCTTATTCCTAAATTTCATAAAGATCCTATTAAATTAAAACTGTAACTAGTGGTCATAATACTTACTTTACTACTGCGAGTAAATTACTACTAAATAATTTAAATTTAATAAATGATAGTTTACGTTTTTCTAGCAATAATCACCTTATTCTAAATAATACTAAAGAATTAAAGAATAAATTAACATCACTAGGCAAATTAATTGGATTTCAATCTTTTGATTTTAAAGATCTTTTCAATAATAGTAAGATCTCTGATCTTTATGTAGTAATTTTAGCTTTATATAATGCTTATAGTACTAATCATTTTATTCATACTATATTGACCAATTTTCCTAAACTTCTTCACTTTGTTCATTTCTATAATTATATATTTCAAGGTAAAAAATTATACTTACAAGTATCAGGGGTTCCACAAGGTGGCTGTAGTAGTAGTATATTAGCTAATTTATACCTTTATCATTATGAAAAATCTTTTACTTCAACAGATCATAAAATTTACAGATATGTTGATGATCAGATATGTTTGGTCTTTACAGACAACTGTACCATAGATATAGATTTCTATCCGGATAATGTGAAACTAATATCTAATGAAGCTACTATTAGTAATAACATTGATTTTTTAATGTAAATCTTATTATTAAACCTACTAATAGGATAATTACTAATTTATATGATAGGAAAGACTATTTTCACTTTAACATTAATAAAATATTACCATTTAATTCCTGTAACTCGATTCAATTGTTTAGAAATATTATACTTAATCAACTTTTTAGAATTTATAGGTTATCAGATAAAAAAAATTTACGCTATGCCCTATGCATATTAATAAGCTAAAAATTACTATCGAATTATATAAATATCCAGAATATTTAGTGAATGGTATAGTTAAAAAGTTTAGAGAGAGAGAGAGAGAGAGAGAGAGAGAGAGAGAGAGAGAGAGAGAATGGTTGAATATATTCCAATTCTCTCCTTAGTATCTTATATTAGCCAGACATGTACATTCTCTTGAATAAGCCTTTCTATGAATAATTCCCCAGTCAAATGGTTGAAAAAGTGCAGTAAAGTTTGGTGGCAGAAATATCATTCCAATAGGTTTTGAATTTTCTGGATGATTGTGGGTAGGAGAGTGGTCAACAATAAAAGCAACATTTCTTTTCTGGTATAAAAAGTGCATATTGTGTTTTAGAATATGATTTCCCCAAATTGCCGACAACATCCATGCTGTACGTATACTGAAGGCTAGGGTTCAAATCTGGTAAATCTACGTTTCATCCGAACTTTTATCTAAATACAATATTCACTACAAAAGGTAGATAAAAGTTGACTGTACATAGATAAAAGTTCGGGTGAAACGTAGATATACTAGATTTGAACCCTGGCCTTCATAACCCTGGCCTTCAGAGTTGATGCCAATGTTTCTTGCTAATGGATGTATGGGGATGAAGGTGGTCTTTACAGTATATTTCGTAGGACCTTTATCAAATTATTATTATTCAAAAGGTATTCGAACAATGCTGTTCAATTTTGTTTTTAGATAATAGTGGTATTTCAGTGTAATATCAAATAACAGGTGTATGTTTAGTGGTTGGTTTAAAAGTTATTCGTATTGGCTTAACTAAGTAGGGATATTTTCCGTCAATGATTCTTCCAGTATACGGGCTAATCATGTGACATTGTTTCTATGTCTATTTTGATACATATGTATTCTATTCTATAGCAAGGTGCCGGCTACCGGAAGTGTCATCGCGACATTAAGCTGGCTTAACCGGGGAGCGGGGGTCTCAAACCCCGGCCAGTATATGGCATCTTGCTTTCATAGTCATTATTCCTTTATGGTTAGATATCTTAGATATCGTAATCCTCTTTGTTGAGCTGCTGCGAGCCATAAAAGTATATATATATATATATATATATATATATATATATATATTAAAATAAGATATAAATAGGATACAAATGGAATAAAAATGGAATAAGATATAAATAGGATACAAATGGAATAAATGGAATAAATAGGATACAAATGGATCTAAAAAGACATCAACGAATCATCAATAATGAAAAGGAAAGGATAGATAGAGATGTGTTTGTGATAGGGGAAGCATTGCGACAAAAGTATCTTAAGGCCTTTTTAAAACGTCAACTAAATGTTTATTACAAGAATAAATATTCACAAGTACATAACATCATTGAAGTTTGTAATGACGAAATGGCAACAAAAAGATATAAAGATCTGGATCACGATTTTATAACAACTACTTTCACTCATGGTGAAAAAAGAAACAACTGAATGTTGTAATGATTTGATATATATGTATATGAAACACAGTATGGATTATGACTGTTTAAAATAACGAAGGGGAAGGATGAATTCTTATTCCATATTGTTCATTGAATTATGACAACGTTCTATTGGAATTAGGTATTATTTCTTCTTTTTCCTTTGAATATCAAGATCTGTTCTTTCGAAGTACTTACACTGGAGAAGTGCTACGGGAATAGTTGCCATACCGGGAGTGTGCCGCGGCCTAGCAGCATGCTGAAACCGGGGATTTAAGGGGTCACAATCCCCCCTTAGGCTTTTTTAGCATATTGCCTGTTAGCCTTCCCATCCATTTTTATTCCATTTGTATCCTATTTATATCTTATTTTAATATATGTCGTATAATGAGTAAAATGCTGCATTGCGCATTTCATTTATATGAATTTAATCTCGAACTTTTAAAGTTTTATCAATTTTTATTATATATATATATATATATATATATATATATTATATAATAAAATAATATAGAGATAAGGAAGCCAATAGATTACACATGAAATAAATGGCATACCCTAGTTCAATATCATTTAAGAGGTTATCTGATTTCCGACAATGGGGAATTGAAAATATAATATCTATCAAAAGGAAAATAATGATACTTGAGCAGTAAACATGATCTTAATTTAATACTAACAAGATTAAATAAGTAATTAAACATAGGAATAAAAGATGGGAAATAAATTATCAGTTTCTACATGTATGATTTTAAATTATAAAAATCTGATGTGGACAGCACATGACTTTCCTTATATAATGCAATAGATGTACTAGTTTTACAGTCAAAAAATAGTGTATAAGACCCACTGCGCTGTGTTTTTATCGTTGAATTGTACATTTGACGATTTTCTGGATGACAACATGTAAAACTATTTCAAAATACTCAATTAACTTATACTTCGGCCAACTCTAAATAAACAATCATTAATATTGATAGCATCCTCAATAAGCGAGATAGTAAATATATTAAAATACTTTAATAATTACTTTATCAATTAGGCGTAATTTTCATTAATTTAACGTCACTTTTTCAATTTTGACGATATTTTTGTCAATCTTGGGCGAAATATCGCCAAGTTGGCAATACTTTGCTAAATTATTCGCGAAGTTTGCCAAATGCATCAGCAAGTGTTACAGACAAACGGAGAGAAGAGCATTTCTTTTATACTAGAAGATATGCCCATCATAAGATGGAAATCAGAATTTGCGATACATTACTTCCCATTTGGCGTCATTTTTATCGATTTGGCGACATTTTTGTAATTTTAGTGACATTTAAAATATTCGCCAAGTTGGCGAGGTCCCGCTAAATTTCTCGCCAAGCGTTACGGACGGATGGCCGGAGAAATGTGTTATTCTTATAGTCTACGCTTATATTCTTTCCAGGATATTGAACTTTCATCATCTAGTCATCATTTTCATTGATTTAACGTTATTTTCATCAATTTAGTGACATTTTCGTTAATTTGGCAACATTTAAGAAGTTGTCAAGTTGGCGACATTCCGCCAAAATCTCGCCAAGCGTTATGGACGGAGAAATAAGTTATTCCTGTAGCAGATAAATGACTATTGGGGTCGAAATACAAAAGTATTACCTAAAGTATCTTTTCTCATGAATGGAACTAGCTAGATCTACGAGAATGGTGTCACCAAATTCTGTGCATCTATATCCTACGCCAACGCAATTACGATATTTTTAGTTTAAATGATTATCAAACTTTGATTATTTGTACAACGAAGCCTAGTTTTAACGTATACTGGATGTAAACACATCAAGCTGTAAGATGAGTTGTATAAGAATTGCTGAATTTTTTTAACGTGTATTTATTTAGCTTTGAAGTCTGGAATAAAGCTGATATGAATGAAATATTCATTGATTTTACATAGAGAAGCAGACGATTAACTATTGCCTTTTTCGATGAAGTTTTAAGCATAGAGTTAGAAAGTATTTTTATCTCTATGGTTTTAAGTTTTTAAATAAAATAAATTATTGTAGTATTGTGATAATTTAAAAAAAATTCATCGCTCAATGAAAGAAATGGAATAAAAGTTTATAAATGAAATATGCACTGCTTTTATATAGAGATTTATATTTCGATTTATATTTCGATGACGTCACTTGAATAAAGTTCATTTTTTTATGAAGTTTGAAGTTTTTAAATATAATAAATTATTGCAGTACATATTGCGATAATTTAAAAAATATCATTATCGCTGAATGTATCACATTTTTGAGATGTTTAAATAAAATCGCATTGCAGTTGGAAAGTCCTCCATAACCAATGCTTTATGCATGATTGATCTTCCTTGTTTAAAATATAACGAAATATTATAAGTTCATGTTTTCAAATGGGGCATACCTTAAGTAGAAAATAAAATTATTAGAGGTGTCAAATTTGGATCCAACTCTTTTAGACTTGGAACATTGAAAACATATATGGAACAAATTTATTGTACTGTATGTCTTATATCTCAGTCTGCCAGGCAACCAAAAGAGCCAGCTGAAATAGCCACACCTAATAATGCTTTCCATGCTCATTATGTGTTCAAAAAGTGTACAAGTTGAAAGGCTGAAGTAGTGGTCGTCCAATTTTACTATGAAGGTTTGAAATGTAAAAAAAATCTTAAGTAATAAATAATGGTGTCAAACTTGATTCGAACACTTTATTACTTGAAACCTTGAAGATATAAAGTGGCGTTGGCAACATTGGGGGGAGGGGTGGTCAAATGCCCCCCAAGGACCCACTGAATGTCGAAGAAATAATATACAAAGAAATGAAAAACAAAGTATTTGGTTATCAACCCCACTCCCCCTGAAATTTTCTCTGACGTTATGGAAGATATATATGGAACAAATTTAACTAAGATCTATGTCTTAGGCAGGGAATAGACGTACTGTTTGGCCTACCGACCGGTTCGGACAATTCAAGTTTGAAAGGATAAACTCGTGTTAGTGGGAGGATGGTCTAATAAACCTTTTTGCCTATTGAACTATTGGGATACGAGTATTTCTGCCAGCCGTACATGCTGTTGCGATTGTCTATCTGATGTGTATGGCGAATCTTTAGTCCCCAAGTTTGTGTGCGTCTTACTTAACATCGTCTGTGTTTGCATTTAACAAAGTATTAAATTCATTTAATTTAACAAAGTATTCAATTCATTTCATTTAGGAAAGCCCTCAATTGACTTCATTGAATAAAGTATTAAATTAATTTATATTAACAAAGTATTCAATTTATTTAATGTAACGAAGTATTTAATTTATTGAATTTTTCAAGTCATTAAATTCATTTAATTTTACAAAGTATTAAATTCATGTTTTTAAAAAATGCTGGTTCATACTTGTAATTGAATAGAAAAATATAAAAGACGTCAAACCTGTTTTGAACTCTTTAGACAAGAAACTTGAAGTCATTGAGGAATTGAATAAATCTTTGACCTCTGTTTTTGCCAGGCCATCAAAAGGCTAACTGAACTGGCTACGGCTAGTACTGATTATTATATTAATCATGTGTTTCAAAAGTGATGTAATATAAAAGGTTGTAGTAGTGGAAGCTATTGTAAAGGTTCGAAATGTAAAATGTTCGAAATGTAAAAGATAACTGGGAATATGAGCGATATGTAAAAAAATCTGATGTGGCCAACACTTGACTTTCCTTATATAATGCAATGAATTTACTACTTCTACAGTAAAAAAAAAAGGTTTTTCTTATAGTAGATACTTATATTCTTTCCAAGATATTAAATTTTCGTCAATGAGTCGTCAGTTTCATTGATTTAGAGTCTTTTTAACCATTTGACGAGATTTTCGTTAATCTGGCAACATTAAAAAAGCCGCCAAGTTGACGACATTTCGACAAATTCGTCGCCAAAATCTCGCCAAGCGTTATGGACGGAGAAATAAGTTATTCTTATAGCAGATAAATGACTATTGGCGTTCAAATACAAAAGTATTACTCAAAGTATCTTTTCTCATGAATGGAACGAGCTAGATCTACGAGAATGAAGTCTCCAAATTTATCGCATGATATTACATATGAAGAGTGAACATGTTTCTCAACAGTTAATATAGTTTCGTTAATTTATTGGATTTCTTGATAAATCTATTTGAAAAATTTGCAATATCTCGAGAACGGCTCATGCTACCATTCTAAAGTTTATGTCAATCGTTTTCTAAGGAAAAATTTAAATGAGAAAGGTCTATTTGCTTAACTTTATTAAAGGTTTTGATTTTTGATGATTATTTCAAAATTTCACTCGAAAATTTAGGGAAGTTCTGAACATTCGATTGAGTTTAAAAACAATGAGCTTCCAGTATTCACGGGTGATTTTTGTACCAGATTTCATTCGAATCGCTCCATTCGTTCGTGAGATACCGTCTCCACAGACTCAGTGACACACACACACACACTTTCACACACACACATACAGACATCACATCAAAAATATTTGATTCGTGATGAGGGATGCTTGTAACGTGCTCTCTTGTCGAGAACTCGAATTTGAATTTTCTACACCGTCACAATACTTTCCTTATACATTATGTATATATTTAAAAAAGTAAAAATATAATAACCATAACGTTGCACCATAACGTTTTCTATTTATTTTAAATATTTATGTACTAGCAAAAATTAAGCACACATCCACAACAGAAGGTCTTTATTTTACTTCCTATAAGACGTACAAAAGTTTAAAAAAAGGCAATAGCGCTTTCGAGCATAAGTACGCTCTTCATCAGTGGTTACGCGGAAATAAAATTTGAATCGTTCATATATAGACCAGATATAGCGACAAAATTTGCATAAATACAATTTACAAAAGAATCTACGTTTAGACAAAGAAGAACCGTACACTATATATATATATATTTAATGTCACAAAAGTTTCAACAACAAAAGAACAGCATATTAAATTACAATTTAATTACAGAAACCGAAAAAAGGGGAGGGGGTGGGTGGCAATCAAGCATAATCCCAAAGATGAAGACGTCAAAGATAACTTTGCAGAGACTTGAATTGCATGGAGTCGAGAATGAGTCGCCAAGCGTACCCTATGAGTCGCCAAGCGTTTAGTAACTCAAATTCATAACAGGGTCAAAATTACAAACGGACTCACGGTAAATATAAATAAATAAGGATTCAAAAAGGAGAATATCAAGAGGGTTATTACAAGGCATCAAAAGGAAAGTCTTTTCAAAAAGAGGCTGAAAATTATCTTTAACAACAAATTGAGCAGGAGCCGTAGAAAGTTTACTATCCCTGACATCACGAGCATGTTCTGCTAAACGGATGCCAACGGTGCGTTTAGTACTTCCAATATAAAATTTAAAATTACCATAGGTGGACAACAGGGGAACAACATACACCCCCAGCAAAGCTTTAAAAGTTATCCTTATCACCCAATTTATCAGACCGAATACGGTTAAATAAAGAAGAAATATTAGAATGTGCCAAGTCTGAAATAGAGAATATTAGAATAATATTAGAATAGATATTAGAATGTGTATATTAGAATGTGTGAAATTAGTTGTGATATTAGAATGTGTGAAATAATATTAGAATGTGTGAAGTCTGAAACCAAACTCAGAACAAAAATGGATAAAGGGGCGGAAAATCAGAGGATTGTATGGAAAACTAGACCTATAAGTCAAACTATCTTTTAAGGCAATAAGTTTAGTATCAAAAAGGGTATATTTACGGCGAACTTGGAAGAAAACCTTATAAATAAACTCAAAGGAATAGGCAGCCTCACTGCCAAGGCCAAAAATAAATTCAATTTCATCACTTAAAGCAGAGATAGATGAACAAACATTAAAAGCGCGATTAAAATAAGCATAAAAAGAAGCTTTTTTAAAGGAAAGAGGATGGTAAGAATTAGCAGGAATGCAAGAATTAGTAAAAGAAGGTTTACGGAAAATGGAGGTTTGAAAGCCAGTAGCAGAACGGGTGACCAGTACATCAAGAAAAGGCAAAGAACCATTAGTTTCATGTTCAACAGTAAAATTGATAGAAGGGTAAAAATCATTAACTTTAGACAAAAGAAAAGAAAGTTCTTCTAAATCACTATCCCAAACAATAAACACATCATCCACAAAACGGCACCAAAGAGATGGGGGTTGGATACAAAAGGCAAAATCTCATTCTCGAGTTCCTGCAAACCCGCCTCGGCCAAAATACCAGATTAAGGGCTACCCATGGGGGCACCACAGGTTTCTAGATAAATAGCATCATGGAAACCAAAATAATTTGTCTCCGCAACAATATTCAAAGCAGAAGTGATTGCGTCGATAGTAGGAGTTTTAAAATTATGATTATGTAGTTTTTTGATAATAATTTCAATAGCAATGTCAACGGGTATACTAGGAAATAAAGAAACAACATCAAAACTATGTAAGGTACTATTAGATTTAAATTTAGTTTTGTATAAAATATTAATGAAATTTTCAGTTGAACTGATAGAAAATTTATGGTTATTAAAAAAAGGTTTTAAGAAGAAAGCAAGGGATTTTTCTAAAAAATAAGTAGGTCCGCAACATTTGGAAACAATAGGACGCATAGGATGATTAGGTTTATGAAGTTTAATTTGACCAAAGATCTTAGGGAGTTGATGAGAAGTACGGAAAATAGCAGATTTAACATTGGGGGGAAGATCGTTACATTTTTTAAGTTTTGCGATTCTAGCATTAATCTTATTGAGCGGGAATTTTTTAACCTGAATGTATTCCATCTCGTCAATACACTTCCGCATTGACTCCGCGAAAACTTTTTGGTTGGAAAAACCAGTTTGAAAGATTTGACTTTCCATGAAAAATGCATTTGTCCCCTCCTTTTTCTAAATTTTCTGCCGGTCAGGCTATTCTTTTGGAAGATACTCCCCTACCTTCTCTGCACCCTGTGTTTAAATATACCCGTAATGAAATTCTTGCTTTAAAACCAAAAAAATTTTTCTCCGCTTAAAAAAACCTTTACCCTTTCCGTTTGTAAATTGTACCAACATTGATACTTCCTCAATCCAGCGTACTGCTCTTCAGAAAGGCCCCAAGTTTGCTTATCCCAGTAATAATTCTAATTTTATTAATTTAATTCCCCTTGTGGAAAGTGCTCTTCTTAACGTGGCTCAGACCCATAGAGATCGTGGCCGTTTCGTCATGTATCGGTCTATTCTTGCGTTTCAAAATGAGAATAAGCTTAAAAACAGAAATAAACATTCGAGTTCTAATATCACTTTGAATACTGAACTCGCGGAAATTAAAAAATTTAGATCTAATCCGGAACTTTTCATTTTATGTGCTGACAAGACTAAGAAACTTGTTCTTACCAATAAAATTGATTATGTAAATTCAATGCGGAAGTGTATTGACGAGATGGAATGCATTCAGGTAAAAAAATTCCCGATCAATAAGATATATAGAATCGCAAAACTTAAAAAATGTAACGATCTTCCCCCCAATGTTAAATCTGCTATTTTCCGTACTTCTCATCAACTCTCTAAGATCTTTGGTCAATTTAAACTTCATAAAACTAATCATCCTATGCGTCCTATTGTTTCCAAATGCTGCGGACCTACTTATATTTTAGAAAAATCCCTTGCCTTCTTCTTAAAACCTTTTTTTAATAACCATAAATCTTCTATCAGGTCAACTGAAAATTTCATTAATATTTTATACAAAACTAAATTTAAATCTAATAGTACCTTGCATAATTTTGATGTTGTTTCTTTATTTCTTAGTATACCCGTTGATATTGCTATTGAAATTATTATCAAAAAACTACATAATCATAATTTTAAAACTCCTACCATCGACGCAATCACTTCTGCTTTGAATATTGTTGCGGAGACAAATTATTTTGGTTTCCATGATGCTATTTATTTACAAACCTGTGGTGCCCCTATGGGTAGCCCTTTATTTGGTCTTTTGGCCGAGGCGGTTTTGCAGGAACTCGAGAATGAGAGTTTGCCATTTTTATCCAACCCCCTCTCTCTTTGGTGCTATTTTGTGGATGATGTGTTTATTGTTTGGGATAGTGATTTAGAAGAACTTTCTTTTCTTTTATCTAAAGTTAATGATTTTTACCCTTCTATCAATTTTACTGTTGAATATGAAACTAATGGTTCTTTCCCTTTTCTTGATGTACTGGTCACCCGTTCTGCTACTGGCTTTCAAACCTCGGTTTTCTGTAAACCTTCTTTTACTAATTCTTGTATTCCTGCTAATTCTTATCATCCTCTTTCCTCTAAAAAAGCATCTTTTTACGCTTATTTTAATCGCGCTTTCATGTTTGTTCATCTATCTCTGCTTTAAGTGATGAAATTGAATTTATTTTTGGCCTTGGCGGTGAGGCTGCCTATTCCTTTGAGTTTATTGATAAGGTTTTCTTCCAAGTTTGCCGTAAATATACCCTTTTTGATACTAAACTTATTGCCTTAAAAGATCGTTTGACTTATAGGTCTAGTTTTCCATACAATCCTCGGATTTTCCGTCCCTTTATCCATTTTTGTTCTGAGTTTGGTTTCAGACTTGCACATTCTAATATTTCTTTTTTATTTAACCGTATTCGGTCTGATAAATTGGATGATAAGGATGACTTTAAAAGCTTTGCTGGGGTGTATGTTGTTCCCCTGTTGTCCACCGATGGTAATTTTAAATTTTATATTGGAAGTACTAAACGCACCGTTGGCATCCGTTTAGCAGAACATGTTCGGGATGTTAGGGATAGTAAACTTTCTACGGCTCTTGCTCAATTTGTTGTTAAAGATAATTTTTAGCCTCTTTTTGAAAAGACTTTCCTTTTGATGCGTTGTAATAACCCTCGTGATATTCTCCTTTTTGAATCCCTTTTTATTTATATTTACCGCGAGTCCGTTTGTAATTTTGACCCTGTTATGAATTTGAGTTACGCTTGGCGACTCATTCTCGACTCCATGCAATTCAAGTCTCTGCAATGTTATCTTTGACGTCTTCATCTTTGGGATTATGTTTGATTGCCACCCCCCTCTCCTTTTTTCGGTTTCTGTAATTAAGTTGTAATTTAATATGCTGTTCATTGTTGTTGAAATTTTTGTAACTTTAAAAAAAAATAGTGTACGGTTCATCCTTGTCTAAACGTAGATTCTTTTGTAAATTGTATTTATGCAAATTTTGTCGCTATATCTGGTCTATATATGAACGATTCAAATTTTATTTCCGTGTAGCCACTGATGAAGAGCGTACTTATGCTCGAAAGCGCTATGACCTTTTCTTAAACATTTGTATCTCTTATAGGAAGTAAAATAAAGACCTTCTGTTGTGGATGTGTGCTTAATTTTTGCTATTATAATATCAGACGTGATGCCAAATTATTTATTTATTTACTGTTGACAATATACGTAAATGTTAAAACACTTGATATGAGGCGCGAGTTCAAAGCCAATAAGACCTACGACTCATTTTCAGTAATTAAGGCATTGCGTGTAATCATGGTGAATGAAAGTCTTCCAGAATAGATTTGATAACCTATCAGTCGCTTTGGTGTTAAGAATTAATGTACTGTATAATGATCAAGAACACACTTTCTGAACTGCCTTGCTGATCAATTTAATAAGAATTTAGCTGTTATTTGTTCTTAATTTTAACGCATTTAAATTAAAAACTGTTGAGTCATTGCTTGCAATTTAGTTAAATTTATTCACCAAAAATTGACAATTATTTTAATCTATATATATAAAATTGAAAATCTGTCTGTCTGTCTGTCTGTCCCATCATCACGAGAGAATAGCTGAACCGAATTTGATGAAGTTTTGTGGGTAGCACGGAAATAGCGTCACTTAAAAGTCAGTCTATGTTTGGAATTTTTACGACCAGTGGTTCTCGAGATATTAGTAAAAAACGAAACTTTCGTTTGTCTCATCATCACGAGAGAACGGCTGTAGAATAGAATGAAATTTTTGTGGCCGAATAGAATGAAATTTTATGGGTAGTCTTGAAATAGCCCCCCATAAAGTTTGTCCAAATTTCGGGTTTCTAAGACCAGGGGTTGTTGAGATATTAATGAAAAACGGAACTTTTTCCTAGGAGTTCTACTCTCTAACTCCGTGGTTTATCCAAACGGAAAGGATGAAAATCGTTTGTTTAAAACGTCAAAGAGAAATAAAACTTTTTTTCTGAGTTTTTGTGGAGATTTTTTGCGCTAATTAGTCACTATCTGAAAGCATGAATTGTTTGAAACATGAATTTAAATGGAAAAATCTACCTCCAGGGCTTATATTTTTCCCAAGCTTATTTAATTTCGTATTTTATGAGGAAGATTCTACCATATCATGTTGCTCGGCAACGCAATAAAATTAAATGTGTTTGTTAAGGATTATTACTATTTTTTCGATTTGAATAATAAATAGATGGATATAAAATATATTTTAGAAAAAAACGGTTTGATTTTTCTTTTAATTATATTAATTGCGAACTGTGTACATCACTTTCATTTATTTTGGCAAAGAGGTGTCAAGCTTATATATGGTGTTTAGCTAATAAACTCATATATTCTGTCTACCCAATAAATTCATTTATCCGATTGTTGAAACAGAAAAAGAGTTGAACGGGTATATCTTCTAATAATATTTTAGTGTTTTCATTTATTATATACAAACTGGAACACGATATTTTATTCAGATCTGAAAATTTAGAGCTACGAATTTGGATGGATATCGCTAACTTGGCAAATTTCTTAAACGTTGCCAAATTGATTGGAATGTCTCCAAATTGATAAAAACGATGTAAATAAATGAAATTTATTTTGTTTTGCTAAAAAAAAGTACTGAACTGGTGTTTCGCTAGCATTTGTCTGTCAGTTCAACCGTCTTACTTAGTAACACATTTAGCGAATTTTTAAAATATCACCAAATTGATAAAAATGTTTGTAAATCCATAAAAATATCTTAATTGATAAAATTGCGCTAAATAAATGAAATTATGTTTTTTTAGGGGATTATATTTTGATGATGTTTTGTCAATTTGTCGCCAAGTGGGACTGTCAGTTCTACAGTCCCACTTGGCGATAAATTTGGTGATTTTTTAAAATGCCGCCAAACCTTCATTAGAGATCGCATTATTCAGACGATATTTTGATCACCAATTTATTTAAAGCAAATCATAACATGTCGCTTAGCAATGGATTTAAATCCAGTGTGTATATGAGGAAGAAGATTTTTATTAAATATTTTCCGATTTTAATAATGAAGATATGTAAACAAAATAAATTTCATTGCCATCATATGTTTGACTGGATAATATCATTTACGATCTTCAGATTTAAACATTATTATTAATAAATAATTTGACATCACGTCTGATGTTAAAATAGCAAAATTAAACACACATCCATAACAGAAGGTCTTTATTTCACTTCCTTTAAACTTTTGTACGTTTTAAGGAAGTGAAATAAAGACCTTCTGTTATGGATGTGTGTTTAATTTTGCTATTATTATTAATGTTTTCGGGGATTATTGATTCCGAGATTATTGATATTTTCAATTTCTTATGCTATTGTTTTATTGCGGCAAAAATGGTTGAAACTCATATATTGCACGTTGTACGAGTAATCTTCTACAAATGCACGGCTATATATTCTAATCTCTGAGAATATAAATAGTACAGGTATATTGGCATATATTTCGCCATATATTGGCATATATTGGAATCAAGTACGGCCTTCTGGTATGAAGATTACGGGAATTATTGATATTTTTAATTTATTAATTGATCTGTTTTATTTTGGCAAAGATTTTTAAGACTCATATTATAATACGGGTAATCTTTTACTAACAGTAGGGCATATCTTCTAATCTACGACATTATAAGTAGTACGGGTATATCTTCCCATATAATTTTAGCACTTTTATTTCAGCAAATATTGGAATCAATTACTGCCTTGTGGTTTAAAGATTACGGATTTATTGATATTTTTAATTTATACATGTAATCTACTAATACAGGTTATATCTTCTAATATTCGCTTATATAAGTAGTACGGGTCCTATACAATTTTAACGCTCTTATTTTGCATATATTGTTTCAATTCCATATTTTTTGTAAATTTGCTTACAAAAGAGGCCAGGATGTTTTATTCTTCAGATCTGCCCGTGAAGATAATTTTGAATAGCGGGAACAGACATTCCTTAACTTCTTTCTAGGAGCATTATGTTAATTATTTTACCAGAATATTTTGATTAAAAATGCCATATAGTATACTATAGGAATTTGCACATGATTGTGAATTTTAAGTGTCTTTATATTATATACTCCGTACGAAGAACGGGTATGCTGCTAGTCATAATATAAATCAAAGTACCCTCTCAGTGTATTGGGTATAGGCAATGAGTTTATTCCGTGTGGTAGTAGCCACTCATCGTTCAATATTCTTCTTATACGAACTCGGCAATATTGTTTTAAGGTTTGTGGACCATTAAAGCAGTATTTGAAATTTCTTACTACATTATCACTAAATATCTGGATGCCGTCAGTTAGATATTTTCCATAATTACTTTCCTGATATACAAAATGTATAAGGAAAGTATTGTGACGGGTCGAAAATTCGAATTCGAGTTTTCGACGGGAGAGCACGCTTCAAGCATCTCTGATCACGAATCAAACATTTTTGAGGTTATGTGTGTGTGTGTGTGTGTGTGTGTGTGTGTGCGTGTGCGTGTGTCAGTGTGTGTGTGTGTGTGTGTCAGTGAGCCTGTGGAGACGATATCTCACGAACGAATGAAGCGATTCGAATAAAATTTGATATAAAAATCACAATCCGTGAACACTGGAAGCCTATTGTTTTAAAACACAATCGAATGTTCAGATCACCCCTAAATTTTCGAGTCAAATATAGAAAAAAATCATCAAAAAATCAAAACTTTTAATAAAGTTACGCAAATAAATAGTTCTTATGTAATTTTTTCTTAGAAAACGATTGGCATAAACTTTAGAACGCTAACATGAACCGTTCTCGAGATATTGTACATTTTTCAAATAAATGTATAAAAAAATTTCATAAATTAAAAAAAAAATTAACTGTTAAGAAACATGTTCACTTTTCTTATATGTAATATCATACGATAAATTTGGTGACATCATTCTCGTGGATCTATCTCGTTCCATTCACGAGAAAAGATACTTTGAGTAATACTTTTGCATTTGAACGCCAATAGTCATTTATCCGCTGGAAGAATAACTTATTTCTCCATCCATAACGCTTGGCGAGATTTTGGAGACGAAGTTAGCAGAATATCGCTAAATTGGCGACATTTTTAAATGGTGCTAAATTAACGAAAATCTCGCCAAATGGATAAAAATGACGTTAAATCAATGAAAATAATGACTAATTGAAGAAAATTCAATATCTTGGAAGAATATAAGTATCTACTATTAGAATAACATTTTTTTAACTGTAAAAGTAGTAAATTTATTGCATTATATAAGGAAATTCATGTACTGCCCACATCAGATTTTTTCTTGTAACGCTTCCATGTCTTGATCTCCAATAAGGAAAGTCTCTTATAACCAATTCACTGCAGGTATTTTCAGATATTTATCTCTTTCTTCGGAAATAAGCTGTAAAATCTTCCTATGGTAAATATTCTGAATTAGCTTCAATGATTAGTGTAGTCATTAAAATAACCACCTTTAAGATATTACGGAGCATAAGATATTCGCAACATTAAAAAAAAAATCTGATGTGGGCAACACATGACTTTCCTTATATAATGCAATGAATTTACTACTTTTACAGTAAAAAAAATAGGTTTTTCTTATAGTAGATACTTAAATTCTTTTCAAGAAATTGAATTTTCGACAATTAGTCGTCATTTTCATTGATTTAGCGTTATTTTTATCCATTTGGCGAGATTTTCTTTAATTTGGCAACATTTCAAAAAGTCGTCAAGTTTGCGATATTCCTCTAAATTCGTCGCCAAAATCTTGCCAAGCGTTATGGATAGAGAAATAACTTATTCTTGCAGCAGATAAATGACTATTGGCGTTTAAATGCAAACGTATTACTCAAAGTATCTTTTCTCATGAATGGAACGAGTTAGATCCACGAGAACGATGTCACTCAATTTATCGCATGATATTACATATGAAAAGTGAACATCTTTCTCAACAGTTAATATTTTCTTTTAATGTATGGGATTTTTTGATAAATTTATTTGAAAAATGTGCAATATCTCGAGAACTTTTCGTGCTAGCGTTCTTAAGTTTATGCCAATCGTTTTCTTTTCTAATGAAAAACTACATAAGAAATGCCTATTTGCGTAACTTTATTAAAGGTTTTGATTTTTTGATGATTTTTTCAATATCACTCGAAAATTTAGGGGGGTTCTGAACATTCGATTACGTTTAAATACAATAGGCTTCCAGTATTCACAGATTGTGAATTCTGTACCAAATTTCATTCGAATCGCTCCATTTGTTCGGGAGATATCGTCTCCACAGACTCACTGACACACACACACACATACTTTCACACACACATACATGCACACACACACACACACAGACATCACCTCTAAAATGTTTGGTTCGTGATCAAGGATGCTTGAAACGTGCTCTCCCGTCGAAAACTCGAATTCGAATTTTCGACCCCGTCACAATACTTTCCTTATACATTATGTATATAAGGAAAGTAAAAATGGAACCCACATTGTTGCACTGGCAGGGCTGAAGTATTCCATACCTTAAATATTGATGGAGTAACGAGGGGTTTTCAAAAATATTTAGTTCACTTTGAAAAATAGTTACAAAATGCATAACTCTGCGTAGCATGCGATCGCCGCCAAAGAGGGCTTTCTGTTGATAAGCATGGCGCAAGAAATAGGAGACAAATCCGTGCAGTTCGGTGCTTGTTATAGAATAGTATTTTGCTTGAAAACTCTTTGCTTCTCTCCGATGCAAGCCGATCTCTGTTAATCTATATATATAAAATTGAAAAGCTGTCTGTCTGTCTATCTGTCTGTCTGTCTGTCTGTTTTTCCCTTCATCACGGGAGAATGGCTGAACCGAATTTGATGAAATTTTGCAGATAGCCTTGAAATAGCCTCCCATAATTTTAGCTCATGTTTCGAGTATCTAAGACCAGGGATTGGCGAGATATTAATGAAAAACGAAACTTTTTCCTAGGAGTTCAACTCTCTTAACTCCATGGTTTATCCAAACGAAAAACTTGAAAATCGTTTGAAAGTGAATTAAAATTTAATCTCTGTGTTTGATGGGAGATTTTTTGCGCTAATTAGTCATTTTCTGAAAACATGAATTGTTTGAAACGTGATTTAAATGGGAAATCTATCTCCATGGTTTAATTTTAACAAGCTTTTACTGAACATTGAAAAGTATAAAGAAAAATCAAAATGGTTTTTTAATTTCGAAGTTTATGAGGAAGATTCTATCTTATATCATGTTATTCAGAAACGCAATTAAATTAAATCTGTCTGTTAATTTTAATAATTATTTTTTCGATTTGAATAATAAATAAATGGATATAAAAAATATATTTTAGAAAAGAACGATTTGATTTTTCTTATAGCATTTTTGACTGGATATCTTCAGGTTTAAACATTATTATTATTGATATTTTCGGGGATTATTGATCGGGGGATCGGGGGATTGATTCGGGGATTATTATCTGTGTCAATATAAATTGTCTTGGTGTCATTACCGTCGATTATGTCATTCAAGTGATCGTTTCTCCTGTGTACTACACCAGCTTTATTTAACCTTTTTACTTTCCTTATATACAATAATATATAAGGAAAGTATTGTGACGGGGTCGAAAATTCGAATTCGAGTTTTCGACGCGAGAGCACGCTTCAAGCATCCCTGATCACGAATCGAACATTTTTGAAGGGATGTCTGTCTGTGTGTGCGTGTGTGTGTGTGTGAAAGTATGTGTGTATGAGTGTGTGTGTGTGTCAGTGAGTCTGTGGAGACGATAACTGACGAGCGAATGGACCGATTCGAACGAATTTTGTTACAAAAATTGTAATCCGTAAACACTGGAAGTCTATTGTTTTTATACGCACTAGAATGTTCAGAACCCCCCCCCCCCTAAATTTTCGAGTGAAATTTGAAAAAAATGGTTAAAAAATTCAAACCTCTAATAAAGTTACGCAAATAGACATTTCTTATGTAATTTTCATTAGAAAACGATTGATATAAATTTTAGAACGCTAACATGAACTGTTCTCGAGATATTGTGCATTTTTCAAAAAAATTATCAAAAATTCATATAAAATAAAAAAATATTTCCTATCGAGAAAAATGTTCTTTTTTCATATGTAATACCATGCTATGGATTTGGTGACATCACTATCGGGGATTTAGCTCGTTCCATTCATGGAAAAAGATACTTTGAGTAATACTTTTGCATTTGAACACCAATAGTAATTTATCTGCTGTAAGAATAACTTATTTCTACGTCCATAACGCTTGGCGAGATTTTGGCGACGAATTTGGTGGAATGTCGCCAACTCTGCGACTTTTTTCAAATGTTGCTAAATTAACGAAAAACTCGCCAAATGGATAAAAATGACGCTAAATCAATGAAAATGACGACTCATTGACGAAAATTCAATATCTTGGAAATAATATAAATATCAACTATAAAAATAATGTATTTTTTTTACTGTAAAAGTAGTAAATTCATTGCATTATATAAGGAAAATCATGTGCTGTCCACATCAGATTTTTATTCTTGCGGACCGGCAAAAATAGGGGAAATATTTCGCGGACCGGCTGATGGCTAAGACAGAAATAAAAACCAATGTAGATTGTACTTTATTTATTAAATCTGTTATAAGATTACAATTTTTAGTAAGTGCGACATCTGTGTAGTGTTTTTGCTAGAAAATGTGATATACGTGGCTGTAACGTCGTTTTTGAGAGACGAAGCATTGAATTAACATCCATTCGATTTCTCTGTTTGTATTTTATTACTGACATGGCTGAAAAAGCTTTTTCACACATATAGGAAGTCAAAAAAATGACCTACAATTTGATAGCTTTATAACTCAGAAATGGATATTCTGTTTCGAGTGATATCTAAAATTTCGACGATTGCATTTTATGTCTGGACACCAGAGTGACACCAGAAGATAACAACTCAATCAGCTTTTATTTCTGACGAGGAGCAAGTGAGCATCTTTTTATATTTTCCTAGAAGGGAGTATTAATTCAGAGGTTACCTTTACGAGAGCCCTCATTTTCAAGGAAAAATTACGAAGTTTTTAGCTAACGCCCATGAATGTTGACTTATTATGTTGAATATGACTTTCTGGTTGTCAGCAGCAGCTATAAAAAATATCCTAAAAGTGGAAACATTTCTATAACTTTCTCTTGTACGCGGCTATCCCAAAGAGTCAGCTTCTTTTTGAACGAATTCATTTTATTTCTCAGTGTAAAAATATTTGTACACGACTCCTGAAGAAAAATATTAAGTTTGTAAAGTATTTGTAAGGTACTTTTCTACTACTTCCTAAAATCATGGCTTTTTTGTGCACTAGTATAATTTACTTCACCCTAACATAAACTTCCAATAACCCAATGGCTAGAGTTCGAGGAAGGAACTACGACATTAACAAACAAAATAATTTATTCCAGCTAACTTCGCTGATAACTCAAAATACAATTACATATCTATATAATAAAAGGCAATGTCTGTCTGTGCGTCTGTCTGTCTGTCTGTCTTATACACTATACGTTCAGCGACCGCGCGTCGGAGAGCTACGAAATTTGGCAATCGGAGACCCGGGAGGGTGGGAAGGGGACACGTGAAAACCGATTTTTAAAATTTTAATTATTTTTTTTGTTATTTAATGTTTTATGCGATTTCGACCGTTTTTTGACATTTTTGCCCCTTTTTCTCCTCGATCCAGACATTGTAGAAAAAAACAAATCACACCATCGGAAAGAGCAGAGAATTTCGAGTAAAAATATATCAATTTCAAATCTCAGAGATAAATTCTAATATTTTTTTATGATTTTAAAGCAAAAGTCACTTTTGACTCAAAAAAACGATTTTTGGTTTTTAAATTCTTGCATAGTAAAAAGTACTCAGAATTTCGACTAATAATTTACATTTTTAGAAAGGTCAAATATCTGGCATTCTTACAAGTCCACTCTGGTCAAGAAATAATTATAAATATTCACAGGATCGCGATTTTAATGACCTAAGGATTTCCAATTTTTCGGCGAACCGCGTTTTCATCCGTTGAATTTTCTCCCCGTCTCCATGGAGACCACCGCCCTTCTGGTTTTAAATGAATTAAGATATGTGTTGTATACAACGGGTGAAATGATTATATTTATATGATATTTTAAATGGATATTTTAATTTATGGATATTTTAAATGGATATTTTAAATAATTTAAATGATTGCATTATGGTGGATTGAATTGTGGTGATGTATTTGAAATTATTATATTTATGTATTTGTGGAACGATATTGATGATTGATGGAACGTTTTAATTTATGGATATTTTAAATGATGGAACGATGGAATGAGGATGATGGAATTAGAGCTTAGCATATGGTCATTATAAAATTTAAATTAGCGCGCGGGAAATGCACTCGGTAGGCCCGGGTTCGATTTCCGCCAGTGCCTAAACTGCCTCCGTGTTCAGGCGGTGTACGATCACATTAAACATGTGGGTCCGTAAGACGTTCCGAGAGGTTGTTGGTAGGGGAAGGATGGTACGGTCCCTGTGGATGCCTCCCCCACTGGGTCCCGGTCTAAATTGGGTGAATAAAAAGAAAGTTATGGAGATTGTCGCGAAGGCGCAGTAGCCCAGTGGAGTACGATCACGTTAAACATGTGGGACCGTAAGTCCTTCCGAGAGGTTGGTGGTAGGGGAAGGAGTGTACGGTCCCTGTGGATGCCTTCCCCACTGAGTTCCGGTCTAAATTGGGTGGCACTTCCTGGCCGTCCAAACAGTTACCTTACACCTTTCTGGTAGGTCGCGCCAGCGAGTTTGCAACGATCAGAATTTGCCACCGTCAGAATTTTCAAGGGTAGCGAACAGGCTGGTCGCCAAAGGCGGCTAGTACAAAATATATTCAAAGCTAGCAATACCATATCTTAACCCGCTGACTACAGTGTCTAGAACTAATAGTGTGCCGACCGCCTATACCTCCCAATGCTGGGAGATGTTCCTGAAAAGCCGCCTCCGCCAGACGGCGTTGGTCTCGAATAAGCGGTCTAAAGCGGAGGAGTTAACATTGAAACTAATGGGAATTTATTGCAAATAAAATGACTGATATCTTTCGAAATAAATGAAGAATTTGTGTGAAATTTGGTGTGATTATTGCAAGTGGTATACACAAAAAGTTATTTGATTTTCAGAGAGATTGAGCTAGGAATATATTCGTATTTTTAAAATTTTATTTAACTTGATCTGGTGTTCGTTCAAACCTTTGAGGTCCAAAATAATCAGGATCATTTATCCCAGTAACATGAAATTCGTTCTGACGTTTCCTCTTGTGGTACATTTCAATTCTTTCGATTTTGAAGCTTATCGAACTAGCCCGTCCTGGGTCCGCCATTGGACTTTACCTGGTTTAGAAAATAACTCGAAAATCAGAGAACGTTGGAAATCTAAATTTAATATATCGTTTTCTTTTGGGGTGTATTTTAATTCTTTCAATTTTGAACCGAACCGGGTTAGCCCGTCTTAGGCCCGCCTTAGAAACTCACCCGTTTCCGCAGTATAAAACAAGAGCAGGTGTATCTAAAACTTCGAAGTTTAGAATATCCTTGCCATTTGCGGTATTTTTTTAACTCTTTGGATAAAAAATCTTATCGGGCTAGACCGTCCTGAGCCCAACAAAAGGAATATATCGTTTTTTGAGAATAACTAAAAATTCGGAGCATCTAGAATGTATAAATTTAATATGTCATTGTCATTTGGGGTATATTACATTTCATAGCATTTCGAACCGTATCGGATTAGCCCGTCTTGGGCCCGTCATAGAAATTTACTCGCTTTTAAAAAATAACTCGATCAATCGGAGTAGCTAAAAAATATAAATTTAGTATATCATTTCCGTTTGGACGGATTTTAATTTAGATTTTGAACCTCGTCGGGCTAGCCCGTCTTGGATCCGCTGAAGAATGCATTCGTTTTTGAAAAAATAACTCGAGAACCGAAGTAGCTAAAAATTCCAAATTTAACATGTCGTTGGCTTTTGGGGTATATCTAAGTTTCTTCGCATTTGAACTTTATCGGAGTAGTCCGTCCTGGACCCGACATAGGAATGGACCCGTTTTTTAGAATACCTGGAAAATCGGGGAAACTAGAAAATATAAATTTAGTACATCCTTATCTTTTGGGGATTATTTTAATTCCTTTGTTTTTGAACCTTATTGGGCCACCCCGTTTTGGGCCTACCTTAGAAATTCACTTTTTTGGTAGAATAACTCTAAAGCCGGAGTATCAAAAAGTTTCAAGTTTTGAATGTCGTTGTCATTTGCGGTATGTCTAAGCTCATTGGATTTAAAACCTGATCGGGCTAGCCCGCCCCGGTCCCAACAAAAAGAATATACTCGTTTTTTAAAAATAACTCCAAAACTGTAGCAGCTAGAATATCTAAATTTAGTATATCATTGTTTTTCAGAGTATATTTTATTTTTTTGGATTTTGAACCTTATCAGACTCGCCCATCTTGGGCCCGACATAGTAATAATGTACTCATTTTTCGAGAATAACTCGTAAATCGGAGCAGCCAAAAAATCTAAATTTAGTATATGAATTTCTTTTGGGATTTATCATAATTTATAATTTGAACCTCATCGGGCTAGCCCGTCTTGAGTCCGTCTTTGGAATGCGATCATGTTTGATGAATAACTCGAGAACCGGAGTAGCTAAAAATTCCAAGTTTAGCATGTTATTGTCTTTTGTGATATATTTCATTTTTTCGACTTTAAACTTCATTCAGCTAGCTCGTGCTGGGCCTGCCATAGGAATATACTCATTTTTTTAGAATAACCCGAAAACTGGAGCAGATAGAAAATCCAAATTTAGTATATTAATTCCTTTTCGGGTAGAATTTAATATTTTTGGCATATATAATTATAATTAGTGGCTTAGGCATGGGAGATAGGATTTGTGGTAAAAAACCTCATTTGCCGAACAATTACATTAGTTTTCAAACTTGTCCATATTTAAAAAAAAAATGAATTTTGTACTATAAGCTCCATTCAATCGTCGACCCCCTTTTTTCCTAGATACATAGTTACATCCATATGCAAATGAGCTAAGAAGTGGGAAATTTGTCTACGGATGTTGGGTCGGTGCACTGGGAATACAAGTGAAGGTTGCGGTTCTGAGTGATCTGACGATGAAGGTTTTATGCCTTCGAAACTGGTCAATATTAGTATTTTGAGTTGTATTCTGCTTTTTACGAAGACAATTTTATTTCTTCAGCAGAAATTTGGACCGCACGTATTGATTTTGTTTACTTGAAATTGAAAATTTTCAATAATTTTTAAAAGCATTATATGAATAACTTGAACGAATGCTTTAGCAGCAAACTTTTGTTTTGCATTTTGATACATATTACCATGTAAACCTAAAAAGAGAATGTATTAGAATGTCTAGCAGATATTTTGTTTTATCTCATATGTTCGGCTACTAGGAAAAATGCCTGTCGGTGGCCTTGTGAATTTGGAAGAAAAACATGAAACACTATTGCCGCTTGAACATTAGAACAAGGTGGGGGCTGCCCACAAGTGCTGTCTCCTTCTACAGTGAAAGATATCGCTGATAAGAATTTCGATTGAGAGTGGACATCGATTGCTATTTTATTTCGACAGGCGCGTCTCCTTTACATACGTTTCCGCAAATTGCCACATCTCTTACAAGAACAATGCTCAAAAGATCCGCAAATCAGCGGGGGATCTGGAAATGCGTAGAACATCAGGAAAGGACATTTTGTACTGCCTTCAGGGTGGCCTCTAGATACAATAGGAAGTATCTCATTAGCACATTGGTCATCTAAAATCGAATCTGTTTTTACTAAGAACCGTCACATGTACACTATTCTTTTTCGTTCTAAGATTGGACAGGATGGACCCACTCAGAAGGAAATATTTTTCGAAACTATAAGCAGCAAGCTTTCACTCATTTTATGTTTGACGTTGATGTTCGACGTTGTAATTGACGTTGAAAATCTATATTTTTGTTTCTATATTTGGATTAAAAAGGGCTGTTTTTATAGCCATGTTATATCAGTTTTCTAATAGATCTATCAACATATTTAATAGTTTTTATAGTCGATGAAGCATGTCCTCAAATTCTAAAAAGAAAGTGAATGACAGACATTGCTTCGTACTTGAATGTAAAACAGGTTACAAAAATTTCAGAGGCAAATATTCTCTATATAAAGCTCCTGACAACGATGAACTGAGAGCTAAATGGACAAAGTTAATTCATCGTGCAGATAAAGTTCTAAACAAAAACTGTGTGGTTTGTGAGCTGCATTTTGCTAATGACGGGTTTAGCATTATTTAATTCTCTTGCATATAAGCGTAGTCAAGATCTAGGATAAGGGAGGTCGACGATCGAATGTGGGTTTACACAGATCGGGCTAGCCCGTTAAGGTTTTAAATCCAATGAGCTAAGATATACCGCAAATGATAACGACATTCTAAACTTGAAACTTTTAGATACTCCGATTATAGAATTATTCCCCCCAAAAAGTGAATTTCTAAGGCGGGCCCAAAACGGGTTCGCCCGATACGGTTCAAAATTGAAGGAATTAAAATAATCCCCAAAAGATAAGGATGTACTAAATTTATATTTTCTAGCTGTCCCCGATTTTTCAGTTATTCTAAAAAAACGGGTCCATTCCTATGTCAGGCCCCTGACGGGCTACCCCGATAAAGTTCAAAATCGGAGGAATTAAAATATTCCCCAAAAGATAAGGATGTACTAAATTTATATTTTCTAGTTGTCCCGATTTTTAAGTTATTCTAAAAAAACGGGTCCATTCCTATGTCGGTCCCAGGACGGGCTACCTCCGATAAAGTTCAAATCCGAAGAAACTTAAATATACTACAAAAGCCAACGACATGTTAAATTGGAATTTTTAGCTATTGCAGTTCTCGAGTTATTCTTAAAAAACGAATGCATTCTTCAGCGGACCCAAAACGGGATAGCCCGATGGGATTCAAAATCTAAGTTAAAATCCATCCAAAAGGAAATGATATACAAAATTTACATTTTTTAGTTACTCCGTTTGATCGAGTTATTCTTGAAAAGTGAGTACATTTCTATGGCGGGCCAAAACGGGCTAGCCCGATAAGGTTCGAAATGCGATGAAATAAAATATACCACAAAGGACAGTGATATATTAAATTTAAACATTCTAGATGCTCCGAATTTTAAGTTATTCTCAAAAAGCGATATATCCCTCTTAGTGGGCTCAGGACGGGCTACACAGAGGGGATTCAAAATCTAAATTAAAATCCCTCCGAAAGGAAATGATATACTAAATTTACATTTTTTAGCTACTCCGTTTGATCGAGTTATTCAAAAAGTGAGTAAATTTCTATGGCGGGAAAAGACGGGCTAGCCCGATAAGGTTCGAAAAGCGATGAAATATAATATACCACAAAGGACAATGATATATTAAATTCAGGCATTCTAGATGCTCCGAATTTTGAATTATTCTCGAAAAAACGATATGTTCCTCTTGTTGGGCTCAGGACGGGCTAAATCGATAAGATTTTTAATCCAAAGAGTTAAAATATACAGCAAATGACAAGGATATGCTAAACATCGAATTTTTAGATACACCTGTTCTCTAGTTATACCAAAAACAAGTAAAGTCCTATGGCGGGTCCATAACGGGCTAGCCCGATAAGCTTCAAAATCGAAAGAACTGAAATGTACCACAAGAGAAAACGTCATACCGAATTTCATGTTACTGTGATGAATGAAATTGATTATTTTCGATCTCAAATGTTAGAACGACCACAGATAAAGTTAAATAAAACTTAAAAATACGAATATACCCCTAGCTCAATCTCTCTGAAAATCAAATGACTTTTTGTGTATACCACTTGCAATAATTATTCCAAATTTCACACAAATTCATCAATTATTTTCAAAGATATCGGTCATTTCATTTGCATTAAATTCCCATTAGTTTCAATGTTAAATCCTCCGCTTTAGACCGCTTATTCGAGATCAACGCCGTCTGGCGGAGGCGGTTTTTAGGGAACCTGTTTTTCGCCTCGGTCGGCACACTATTCCTTCTAGACACTGTACCGCTGACATAATAATCTGTACAGAAATTTAACCTTAACATCTCACTGAACTGAATCTACGTATAATGATCAAACTAATATACCATAGATATATATTCACAACTTGCGAGCCATTCTGCAAGAAAAGGCAGGTTATTTTTTTCCGAATCGTACCAAAATCTAATCAGCACCAGGGTGTCCCACAAGTAACTTACCTTCCGAATTTTGTGAAATTCGATCTATTAGTTTTTGAGCTAGAGTGAATACAAGCTTTTGCGGGCCATTTCGCAAAAATGGGCGGGTTATTTTATCCCGAATCGTACCCAAAACTAATCAGCACCAGATTCGCCCACAAATGACTTACCTACCAAATTTTGTGAAATTCAGTCAATTAGTTTTTTAGTTAGAGTGGATACAATATCTGCACAGACAGACACACAGATAGACACACAGACACACACACAGACGTCACGCTAAAAAGGGTTTTTTCGTATTCTAGAGGTCTTGAAACGTGTAGAACCGTCGAAAACTCGAATTGCGATTTTCGATATGATTCCAATACTTTCCCTATACATTACCATGCATTGCAGGGAAAGTAAAAGGCGTGTAAGAACCTTTCCTCTCGATAACAATCTCACTTCTGCACGGAGAAATAAATTTTGGTAGCATGAGTGCATACACTCTCACATAGTGCCGTAAACAGCTTGGAGTTCATATCTCGATTCCGAATTTCATTAATGATCTTCATCGCGTCATTCATCACAGTGTTTAGTTCAGTAGCAAGCTACTGTGCAGCTAGGTGCTCCCGCTGGATCATACAATGAGTGGACAAAACTTCTGGACGTACGAATTCCTTTATTTTCGCAACTAATCTTGAACGACCGCCAGTCATGTTCGCAACACCGTCCGTACACACACTCTCCAACGTATTTCCTCCAGAGAGAGTCTAAGCCCTGCGATTAAAAATACTCATTAAGAGCATTAAATGTCTCCATAGGCGGCGCCAGGCTTTCACAATTTGGGTTCCTATGCATAGAACATAAGATCATAAATCAGGCATGTAGCCTGAAAAAACTTTTTTTGAGAAGGTGGGCAAATGGCCGAGAATACTTTCAGCTACGTTACTGGCATATTTTATTACTTTCCCTGCAATACATGGTAATGTATAGAGAAAGTAATGGAATCATGCCGAAACTCGCAACTCGAGTTTTCGACAGATCTACGCGTTTCGAGACCTCTAGAATACGAAAAATTTTTTTTAGCATGTGTGGGTCTGTGTGTCTGTCTGTGCAGATTTTGTATCTACTCTAACTAAAAAACTAATTGACCGAATTTCATAAAATTTGGTCACTTGAGGGCGAATATGGTGCTGATCCGAATTTCATAAAATTTGGTATGTAAGTCACTTGAGGGCGAATCTGGTGCTGATTAGTTTTGAGTACGATTAGGGATATATGAACCCGCCTTTTTTTGGCGAAATGGTCCGCAAAAGCCTGTATAAACTCTAGATGAAAAACTAATGGACCGGATTTTACAAAAGTCGGTAGATAAGTCACTTGTGGGCCACTCTAGTGCTGATTAGATTTTGTTACGATTCGGAAAAAAATAACCTGCCTTTTTTTTGGTAAAATGGTACGCAAAAATCTTCAAAATCTAAACTAAAAAACTACGTATGCTGAAATATATTCATTAAATGCTTGTTTTATACTTAATTTTTAACGAAGAAAAGATTAAGACCAACCCCATTACACTAGGACTAGCCGTTCTCGAGATATTTTAGTTTTTTCGATTTTTTTCTACGCCACCTTTGAAAATAAGTCCAGTTACCATGAGAACGAAAATTGATGAAAGAAAATTGAAAGAAAATTGAAATAAAAGTGAATTAAATTTAATTAAAATAAAGAGAACGTGGATGTAAGTCTGCAGGGAAAGTTAAGTGCTGCCTACATCAGATTTTGATATATTAGTTTGGTATGATGCGAAAAATCATCACCAATAAAGAAAAAGAAAGATAAATCATGCTTAAAGCATTAATTAAGAAACACATTCCAACTTCAATGCAACTTTATTTCAACATGTCTAAAATACAATACATTCCTCGGTAATATTTTGAAACTTATCACAATACTGAATTAATTTATTATATTTGAAAACTTAAACCTTCATCGAAAAAAATGAACTTCATTCAAATGACGGCATTGAAATATAAATTGCCAGGTTTAAACATCTCTAAATGTGATACATTCCTCGGTAATAATTTTAGAATTATCATAATACTACGATAATTTATTATATTTGAAAACTTCTTCGAAAACAACTGAAATTCATTCAAATGACGTCATAGGAAAAATAACACGCCTGGCTCTCTCTATAAAAGCAGCATTTCATTCATAAATAATTTCCCATTCATGTCATTCATCACAATACTATAATAATTTATTTTATTTAAAAATTAAGACCATGGAGCTACAAGTAATGAAACTCTATCGTCCTTCTCTTTGTAAAATCAATGAATATTTCATTCATATCAGCTACGGAGACTTCATGAACTAAATGATTTTGTGTTAAAGAAATAAGCAATTCTAATACAACTCATTTTACATATTTTGCTGTTTACATTTTACATAGGTGAAAAATAGGCTTCGTTGTAGAAATAATCAAATTTGGATGAGCATTTAAACTCAAATATATTGTAATTGCGTTGTTTCAGTATGTAGATGCACAGAATTTAAGCAAAAATAAAGTGGTTTTAGGACGGATACAGCACTCAATATGAATCAAAAAGAACTTTAAAACTCACGATTTTGAGACAAGATGGATGCCATATATCATATGGCCATGGATGCCATATATTAACATGGATGCCATATATTAACATACTAAAATTTCATTTTGATTAAGTTATCTTTACGGCAGTTATCGTGCTAACGGATAGACAGACAGACAGATAGACAAACAGATAGACAGACAGAATGAACAAAGTCATAAACCCTTTTCAACTTTGTTGTAAAGTGTTAAAAAGATGACGGAATGTTTGGACAAACAGGAAAAAATAATGGGTATGCACCCCTAGCACTCCCCTGTGGCGCCGCCTATGAATATCTCTGAACTAGTGGTCTATCCAGGTAAGCCAAGGCAATAAAGAAGCATGGTTACGCACGTCAGTTTATTCATCAAGTTGAATCGCGAAGCATCTTGATTTCTTTATCTTCTCTACAACTTGCCTTTCAATATCGAAATTCAAAAGATTCGGTTAAAAGTTGCGAAATCAATATTCAGTAAACACTAAGCAGGGAGAAACATAATTTTCTGATAGTTCCTTTTATATATAAAGACATTTCTCGATAATCTATTTAGTTTCCAAAGTATCCTTCTTTCTTATATAGCGAACTGTAAAAGAAAAATTATTTCTTTCCGAATTTCATCTTTCATGATTCAATCAACATTTCTTTTGACAGGTTTTGCTCTTTTTTCTTAAGAAGATATTTCGAATTATTAATCCATATAAGATATTTCCCTTTTCATATATACTCGAATAAAACTTAAGAAAATCTGATGTGGGCAACACATGACTTTCCTTATATAATGTACTGAATTTACTACTTTTACAGTAAAAAAAATCTGATGTGGGCAACACATGACTTTCCTTATATAATGAAATGAATTTATTACTTTTACAGTAAAATAAATAGGTTTTTCTTCTAGTAGATACTAATATCCTTTCCAAGATATTGACTTTTTGACAATTAGTCGTCATTTTCATTGATTTAGCGTCATTTTTATCCATTTGGCGAGATTTTCGTTAATTTGGCAACATTTCAAAAAGACGCCAAGTTGGCGACATTCCGCCAATTTTGTCGCCAAAATCTCGCCAAGCGTTATGGACAAAGAAATAAGTTATATATATATATATATATATATATATATATATATATATATATATATATATATATATATATATATATATATATATAACTTATTAGATATTGAATTTTCGACATATATTATATAACTATTATTATATATTTATATATTATATAACTTATTAGATATTGAATTTTCCACAATTAGTCGTCATTTTCATTGATTTAGCGTCATTTTTATCCATTTGGCGAGATTTTCGTTAATTTGGCAACATTTCAAAAAGTCGCCAAGTTGGCGACATTCCGCCAATTTCGTCGCCAAAATCTCGCCAAGCGTTATGAACGAAGAAATAAGTTATTCTTACAGCAGATAAATTGGCGTTCAAATGCAAAAGTATTACTCTATATCTATATTAAGTATCTTTTTTCATGAATGGAACGAGCTAGATCCACGAGAATGATGTCACCCAATTTATCGCATGATATTATATATGAAAAGTGAACATGTTTCTCAATAGGAAATATTTTTTTTCTATTTTATTTGACTTTTTGATAATTTTTTTGAAAAATGTGCGATATCTCGAGAACGGTTCATGTTAGCGTTCTAAAATTTATGTCAATCGTTTTCTAATGAAAAATTACATAAGGAATGTCTATTTACGTAACTTTATTATTGGTTTTGATTTTTTGACGATTTTTTCAAAATTTCATTCGAAAATTTAGGGGGGTTCTGAACATTCGATTGCGTATAAAAACAATAGGCTTCCAGTGTTTACAGATTGTGATTTTTGTACCAAATTTGGTTCGAATCGGTCCATTCGTTCGTCAGTTATCGTCTCCACAGACCCACTGACACACACACACACACACACACACAGACATCACTTCAAAAATGTTTGATTCGTGATCAGGGATGCTTGAAACGTGCTCTCCCGTCGAAAACTCGAATTCGAATTTTCGACCCCGTCACAATACTTTCCTTATACATTATGTATATAAGGAAAGTAAAAATTGGTTTTTCTTATAGTAGATATTTATATTCTTTCGAAGATATTGAATTTTCGAGTATTAGTCGTCATTTCCATTGATTTAGCGTCATTTTCATTCATTTGGAGAGATTTTCGTTAATTTGGCAACATTTCAAAAAGTCGCCAAGTTGGCGACATTCCGCCAAATTCGTCGCCAAAATCTCGCCAAGAATTATGGACGAAGAAATAAGTTATTCTTACAACAGACAAATGACTATTGGCGTTCAAATACAAACGTATTACTCAAAGTATCTTTTTTCATGAATGGAACGAGCTAGATCCACGAGAATGATGTCACCCAATTTATCGTATGGTATTATATATGAAAAGTGAACATGTTTTTCAATAGGAAATATTTTTTTTTATTTTATGACTTTTTGATAATTTTTTTGAAAAATGTGCAATATCTCGAAAACGGTTCATGTTAGCGTTCTAAAATTTATGCCAATCGTTTTCTAATGAAAAATTACATAAGAAATGTCTATTTGCGTAACATTATTAGTGGTTTTGATTTTTTGACGATTTTTTCAAAATTTCATTCAAAAATTTACGGGGGTTCTGAACATTCGATTGCGTATAAAAACAATAGGCTTCCAGTGTTTACGGATTGTGATTTTTCTACCGAATTCGGTTCGAATCGGTCCATTCGTTCGTCAGTTATCGTCTCCACAGACTCACTGACACACACACACACACACACACACACACACACTTTCACATACACACACACACACACACACACACACACACTCACACACACACACACACACACACACACACACACACACACACACAGACATCACTTCAAAAATGTTTGATTCATGATCAGGGATGCTTACCGTGCTAAACGTGCTCTCCCGTCGAAAACTCGAATTCGAATTTTCGACCCCGTCACAATACTTTCCTTATACATTATGTATATAAGGAAAGTAATATGAATTGAAAGAAAATTTGGCAATACAATTCTCTATGACTATTCAAGGTTATCAATTTCACTTCTTTGCATGTCGGTAAACGATGAAAATAAAGCATAACTTTTCCCGGCTTTATTACAGCTTGAACGTGATGTTTGTTTTATAAATATTGATTTTGAATCATCTCTGTAAAAGGGTAGCATTAGTATGTCAGAGTTCCAATTGCAACCCAGAGGGCTGACAAAATGTGTGCGTACTAATTTAACCATGCTAAATCCAAATCATAAATCCGTTTTTACTTTCCTTATATACATAATGTATAAGGAAAGTATTGTGACGGGGTCGAAAATTCGAGTGATTCGGGAGAGCACGTTTCAAGCATCCCTGATCACGAATCAAACCTTTTTGAGGTGATGTCTCTGTGTGTGCGTGTGTGTGTGTCTGTGGAGACGATAACTGACGAACGAATGGACCGATTCGAACGAAATTTGGTACAAAAATCACAATCCATAAACACTGGAAGCCTATTGTTTTTATACGCAATCGAATGTTCAGAACCCCACTACATTTTAGAGTGAAATTTTGAAAAAATCGTCAAAAAATCAAAACCGCTAATAAAGTTACGCAAATAGACATTTCTTACGTAATTTTATAGTAGAAAACGATTGACATAAATTTTAGAACGCTAACATTAACCGTTCTCGAGATACTGCACATTTTTCAAAAAAATTATCAAAAAGTCATATAAAATAAAAAAAAAATTTCCTATTGAGAAATATGTTCACTTTTCATATGTAATACCATGCGATAAATTTGGTGACACCATAGCTCGTTCCATTTTTTAAATAGATTTATCAAAAAATCCAATAAATTAACGAAACTATGTTAACTGTTGAGAAACATGTTTACTCTTCATATGTAATATCATGCGATAAATTTGGAGACATCATTCTCGTAGATCTAGCTCGTTCCATTCATGAGAAAAGATACTTTGAGTAATACTTTTGTATTTGAACGCCAATAGTCATTTATCTGCTGTAAGAATAACTTATTTCTCTGTCCATAACGCTTCGCGAAATCTTGGCGACGAATTTGGTGGAATATCGCCAACTTGGCGACTTTTTAAAATGTTGCTGAATTAACGAAAAACTCGCCAAATGGACAAAAATGACGCTGAATCAATGAAAATGACGACTCCTTGACGAAGATTATCTTGGAAAGAATATAAATATCTACTATAAAAGTAATCTATTTTTTTTTATTGTAAAAGTAGTAAATTTATTGCATTATATAAGGAAAGTCATGTGCTGCCCACATCAGATTTTTTAAATTAACTATTGAATCTGGAATAATAGTCTCTCAAAGTTTGGCCTTTTTGCTATGTCTGTGCTTATATCTCAGGCCGAAGGCATTGCAACAACATAATGCAATGAATGCATGGAGTTAGAGATGACGCCATCTCCGTGATTCAGTTGAATAGGGAAGTTAATATTGGGAGGTCATCCCGATCTGAAAAATCAGAACCATGGAGTTAAAGAGACTTGAATTTGAAGATAAAGGAGAAAGCATGTTTTAAACAATGCAATTAATGTTTATAAATAGGTTAGTCGGAGTTGAATTATTTGACCCATGGAGTTAAAAGGAGTTAGTCCATAGTATGACCAGAAATTGAAAACTTGAGTGAGGTATTATTTACACTTGAATTATTTTAAGTGTGAGGTATTAAACTTTATGGATTCGTTTTCAATAGGGTATGAATTCGTTCGTCTATAGGGGACAGTAAATTAATTGCTTTATGTTTAGAGATAGTATAGTATTATGTTTTTATAGGGAGTTGTATAAGGAATAGTAATAATAGTAATATTAACGCTAGTGTTAGCAAAGTAGCCGCTGTTATTAGTTGATACAACAGAAAGGCGTAGCATTTAGTATATGTATTTTTAATTACCTTTTAATTAAGGTCTCCTTAATGATAAGTATAATTAACTAGTATTTTTTCAGAGTTGTAGGGTAGAGTACAGAATATATGGAGTTAAAAATAAATTGAGAGGTAAAATAATGAATAAGTAGGAATACCCTTTATTGTTTCAGTTCTACATTGCAATGCGCAAATAATTTATTACTTTCCCTGCAATACATGGTAATGTATAAGGAAAGTATTGGAATCATACCGAAAATCACAATTTGAGTTTTCGACGAATCTACACGTTTTGGGACCTCTGGAACACGAAAAAACTATTTTTAGCGTGACGGCTGTGTGTGTGTGTCTGTTTGCCTGTCTATCTGTCTGCATGTGCAATGTATATGTATCCACTCTAACTCAAAAACGAATAGACCAAATTTTATAAAATTTAGTAAGTCACTTGTGTATGACCCTGGCGCTGATTAATTTTTGGTATGATTAGGGATAGAAGATCACGACTTTTTTTGTGAACTGCCATCCAAATAGCCTGTAACCACTCTAGCTGAAAACCTAATAGATCAAATTTTGAAAAATTTTGCAGATAAGTCACTTGCGGGTTACACTGGTGCTGATTAGATTTTGGTACTATTCGAAAAAAAATAATCTGTCTTTTTTTACGATATGCCTGGAAAAATCATCAAAATCTAAAATAAAAAACTGTGTATGTACAAATATATCCGTTCTTGTTTTATACGTAATGTTTAATGCTGAAAATAATAAGACCAACTCCATTACATTAGGACTAGCCGTTCTCGAGATATTTTAGTTTTTTTGCATTTTCGATATGCCACTTTTGAAAATAAATTCAGTTACCAAATGACAACGAAAATTGATTTAGAAATGCAAATTCAGTGTAATTTAAAATAATTATGACTGTCATTTTGTGCAATTAAACTCAGTTTAATGCATTATTGAAGAAATAAAGAGAACGTGAATACGAATCTGCAGAGAAAGTCATGTGCTGTCCACTTCAGATTTTTTTACTTTCCCTATAATACATGGTAATATATAGGGAAAGTATGGGAATCGTGCCGAAAATCGAAACTCGAGTTTTCGACGAGTTTACAGGTTTTGGGACCTCTAGAATGCGAAAAATCTATTTTTAGCGAATGTCTATTTATCTGTCGTGATTTTTAGCGTGACGTCTGTGTGTGTTTGTCTGTCTGCCTGTGCAGATATTGTATCTACTCTAGTTGAAAACCTAATTGATCAAATTTCACAAAATGTAGTAGATAAATCATTTGTAGGTTAACCTGGTGCTGATTAGATTTTGGTATGATTCGGAAAAAAGAACCTGCTTTTTTTTGCGAAATGGTCCTCAAAAATCGTTAAATCTAAAAATAAAAGACTACGTATTCTTAAATATATCAGGTAAATGTTTATTTTGCACGTAATTTTTAACCATGAAAAGAATAAGACCAACCCCATTACTCTAGGACTAGAAGTTCTCCAGACATTTTAGTGTTTGTACATTTTTGCTAGTCACCCTTGAAAAAAATCTGAAGTGAGCAGCACATGACTTTCCCTGCAGACTCAAATTCATATTTTCTTTATTTCTTTAATAATTCATTGAGTTTAATTGCACCAAATAACTCTAAATTTGCATTTTTAATTCAATTTTTGCTTTTATTTGTTAATTGAACAGTTTCCCGATAGCGGCGTAATAAAAATGCGAGAAATCTCAAATATCTTGAGAACGGTTAGTCTTAAAGTATAATGGAGTGTGTTATATTCTTTTCCTCGTAAAAAATTGCGTATAAAACAAGAATTTAATTGATGCATTTCAGCATAAATAGTCTTTTTTTTTAAGATTTTGGCGATTTTTGCTGGCCATTTCGTAAAAAAAGGCAGCTTGTTCTTTTCAGAATCGTACCAAAATCTAATCAGCACCAGAGTGTCCCACAAGTAACTTATCTACCAAATTTTGTGAAATTCGGTCAATTAGTACCTTAGCTAGAGTGGATACATGACAATTTTTCTGGCCATTTCGCCAAAAAAGGCGAGTTCTGTTTTAACGAATCCTATCAAAAACTAATCAGCACCAGTCTGTAACCCAAGTGACTTACATTTCAAATTTTATGAAATTCGGTCCATTAATTTTTTAGTTGGGGTAGATACACACATTGCACAGACAGACAGACACAGATACACTCACACAGACGTCACGCTAAAATAGTCTTTTCGTGTTCTAAAGGTTCCAAAACGTATAGATCCGTCGAAAACTCGAGTTCTGATTTTTGGTATGATTCCAATACTTTCACTATACATTACCATGTATTGCAGGGAAAGTAATATGCCCAGTTACCGAATGAAAACGAAAATTGAATTAAAAGTGCAAATTTAGTGTAATTTAAAATAATTATATCTGTTATTTTGAGTAATTAAACTCAATTTAATGAATTATTGAAAAAAGTAAAGAGAACTTGAATATGAATTTGGGGGGAAAGTTATGTGCTGTTCGCATAAGATGTCTTATAAAATTATAGTTTAAATAAATATTTATGTCTTTCGCCATAGAAATGCATATAGTGCAGGACTACTTATCTAATCCCAGAGGCACCTGAATTATTGTCTCAAATGAGATTTGCGTTTTCTTAATATGAAGTTTTAACACCTTACTTTTATCTCCATGGTCTGCACTGTAATCAGTTGTGTATTCGGGCTGGACCGCACCGGAACGAGTTTCTTATAAAGTTGTGGAAACGGAATGGGTTACGGAATTTTTACTAAATATCAAAATGGAAAATCATTAAATTTATACACCTAATATTATTATGAAACAGAGTCATAATCTACGGTTGAGGGAGTCAATGATTGTTACTTAAAGTACTTAATCTTTAAAATTAGTAGATTTCTATTTCAGATGTTATGAATGAGTAAAGAATTCTTGAATCTTGCAAATTGCCATCTGGAATTGATTTTGGATTTGGAGAAAATGAAATAGAATCTCTCTGTAAAAGTTCTATTTATGTTTAATAAGAAGGATCAATTATGCATAAAACATTGATTATGAAATATTTTCCAACTGCAATGCAATGTAATTTAAACATCTGTAAAATGTGATACATTCATCGGTGATATTTTTAAAATTATCTCATTACTACAATAATTTATTTTACTAAAAAATTTTAAACCATGGAGGTAAAAGTATGTTTTAACTCCATGCTTAAAACTGTTTTCGAAAAAAGCAATACTATAAAATCTTCTCTATGTAAAATCAATTAATGTTTCATTTATATCAGCTGTATTGCAGACTCCAGAGTAAAATAATTTTGCGTTAAAGAAATTCAGCAATTCTTATACAACACATCTTACAGCTTGATATGTTTACATTCTCCATCTTTGCAAATTAGACTTCGTTGTAGAAATAATCAATGTTTGATGATCATTTAAACTCAAAAATATTGTAATTGCGTTGGCGCAGTATATAGATGCACAGAAAAAAATAGAGCGGTTTTAGAACGGATGCAACACTAAATCTGAATTAAAAAGAACTTTAAAAATCACGATTTTGAAACAAGATGGATGCCATATTTTATTTTGAAGTGGGTCACGTGATCTCTTCATATAATATGGGTGCAATTATAATTTTAATTTTTATTTAAAAAATTACCGAACATGTATTGCAGAAATTTTTTTCATATTTTTTATGAGATAATTTTAATATTTCTTAAAATTTTCGAAGCAATTTGCGAATTTTAAATTCGCTTAAAAAATGTTTGAAAAATTAGGTCCCATAGCGTTCAATGCATTTCATTTTTTCAACCCGGATTCATTCCAAAACTGATTGGCTGATATTATTCATTTATATTTCCATATGTCCCACAGACCGTCTCAACAACATACTAAAATTTCATTTTGATAAAGCCATTTTTACTGCAGTTATCGTGCGAACGGTCAGACAGACAGACAGACAGACAGAATGAACAAAGTCATTGACACTTTTCAACTATGTTGTAAAGCGTTAATAAAATGTGAGCTTCCACTATAAGAATCACTATAATATTAGTATGCCCATAAAATTATTTGTGACATTCTGAAGTCTTTTTTATGCATTTTGAGTATAACTATGATTGTATGTATCTTAATTCAAAGTAATGAAGAAAATCAAAATGTTAAATTTTTACTTTATCATACTATAGAATATTGTATAGAAGAAATATTGTTTTTACGAAAATTTTTGATTTCGAGTATCTGATGCCAATATATGATTTTTTTGATATTGTGATATATGTGTTGGGACTCCTGAGGACGTTTTGTCTATTTTCAGACTGATGCCCGTCCGTCTGTCTGTGGTTGATTTCTTGTGCACACTATAGTTACCACAAATATTAATGGATTTTACCGAAACTTTATATCCTACTTTGTTATAAAAAAGTCCAGAACAAGATAGAATTTTCCGAAATTCGGACGAAAACTTCGAAATTTTATATTTCCTTAACAGGCAGCATAAGATAAAAATTGACATAATTAACCGCGATACAATTTTTCTGTTTCTGACGTCATTAAACCCCCATCGGGAGGGGGGGGGGGGTCAAGACATACCACGAGGGGGTACATTGATAAGCTTGGCATCAATCAAAAAATTTTTCAAGCTCTAAAATGAATTATAACATGCTATAATTGAACATTTTGACCAATGGTACAGATTTTTCAAATTTTGTCTTGCAAAATTGGCGAACAAAAAATCACAAGCTATCTAAAATGAATTCTGGTATAAGAAAATTGAATCCAACCATACTCTAGCTAATTTTAGTCTTCATTATTTTTTGAAAAGCCAATTACATAAAAATCAAGGAAGTCCAGGTTTAACTGAACACAGCTTATGTTCAATGTTCAACCTGTACATTTTAGTATTCTTTTGACCAGTTTATATTATGAATATAATGGGGTTTATAGTAATTAATAATGTGCAAAGATAAAAAAAAACATAAATTTTTTTATTGTAAGAATTTCGAAAAGAAAATCAAAATAACACATAATGTTGAAATGTTGAATCAAAACTGAGAAAATAACTAAAACACTGATGACCTTCACTGCATTAGATGTGACGATAGTTATAAATAGTTTGAATGTGATGTTTGGCAGTCCATATTAGTAATACATGTGATATTTGACAGTCTGCTCTAGTAGTTAACACTAGAGTTTATAATTGTATGACGTTCCACATTTATATACAGTTACATATAAAATATCAAGACCTAATAACATAAAAATATCAAGACCTAATAATATAATAGAAAAATACCTACCTATCGTGGCTTGGAATATTAAAAAAATCTGATGTGGGCAACACAAGATTTTCCTTATATAATGCAATGAATTTACTACTTTTACAGTTAAAAAAATATTATTCTTATAGTAGATACTTATATTCTTTCCAAGATATTGAATTTTCTTCAATTAGTTGTCATTTTGAATGATTTAGCGTCATTTTTATCCATTTAGCGAGATTTTTCTTAATTTGGCAACAATTTAAAAAGTCGTCACCAAATTCGTCGCCAAAATTTCGCCAAGCGTTATGGACGAAGAAATATGTTATTCTTACAGCAGATATATAACTATTGGCGTTCAAATACAAAAGTATTACTTAAAGTATATTTTTTCATTAATGGAACGAGCTAGATCCACGAGAATGATGTCACTCAATTTATCGCATGGTGTTACACATGAAAAGTGAACATGCTTCTCAATAGGAAATATTTTTTTTTATTTTATGACTTTTTGATAATTTTTTTGAAAAATATGCAATATCTCGAGAACGGTTCATGTCAGCGTTCTAAAATTTATGTCAATCGTTTTCTAATGAAACACTACATAAGATATGTCTATTTGCGTAACTTTATTAGCGGTTTTGATTTTTTGACGAATTTTTCAAAATTTCACTCAAAAATATATGGAGCTTCTGAACATTCGATTGCGTATAAAAACAATAGGCTTCCAGTGTTTACGGATTGTGATTTTTGTACCAAATTTCGTTTGAATCGGTCAATTCGTTCGTCAGTTATCGTCTCCACAGACTCACTGACACACACACACACACACACACACACACACACACACATACTTTCACACACACACACACACACACATACTTTCACACACACACAAATACTTTCACACACACTCACACACACAGACATCACTTCAAAAATGTTTGATTCGTGATCAGGGATGCTTGAAACGTGCTCTCCCGTCGAAAACTCGAATTCGAATTTCCGACCCCATCACAATACTTTCCTTATACATTATGCATATAAGGAAAGTAAAAATGTTTTTAAAAAATCTTTGCTCGAGAGACCTAAAGTGTGACCGATCAAAGCCTGACCTCAAAACATCGCGATTTTATAAACGACGATTTTATAAATTTTATAAACGACCACTTCGACGATAAGAGCTTGCAAGAGTGAGGCTAACCTGAGGTAAAAATAGTAGTAGCAGGAGGTTAACCTGAGGTAAAAATAGTAATAGCAGGAGGTTAACCTGAGGTAAAAATAGTAGTAGCAGGAGGCTAACCTGAGGTAAAAATAGTAGTAGCAGGAGGCCAACCTGAGGTAAAAATAGTAGTAGCAGGAGGTTAACCTGAGGTAAAAATAGTAGTAGCAGGAGGCTAACCTGAGGTAAAAATAGTAGTAGCAGGAGGCTAACCTGGGGTAAAATTAGTAGTAGCAGGAGGCTAACCTGATGTAAAAATAGTAGTAGCAGGAGGCTAACCTGAGGTAAAAATAGTAGTAGCAGGAGGCTAACCTGAGGTAAAAATAGTAGTAGCAGGAGGCTAACCTGGGGTAAAATTAGTAGTAGCAGGAGACAAACCTGAGGTAAAAATAGTAGTAGTAGGAGGCTAACCTGAGGTAAAAATAGTAGTAGCAGGAGGCTAAACTGAGGTAAAAATAGTAGTAGCAGGAGGCTAACCTGGGGTAAAATTAGTAGTAGCAGGAGGCTAACCTGATGTAAAAATAGTAGTAGCAGGAGGCTAACCTGAGGTAAAAATAGTAGTAGCATGAGGCTAACCTGAGGTAAAAATAGTAGTAGCAGGAGGCTAACCTGAGGTAAAAATAGTAGTAGCAGGAGGCTAAACTGAGGTAAAAATAGTAGTAGCAGGAGGCTAACCTGGGGTAAAATTAGTAGTAGCAGGAGGCTAACCTGATGTAAAAATAGTAGTAGCAGGAGGCTAACCTGAGGTAAAAATAGTAGTAGCAGGAGGCTAACCTGGGGTAAAATTAGTAGTAGCAGGAAACTAATCTGAGGTAAAAATAGTAATAGCAGGAGGCTAACCTGAGGTAAATATAGCAGGAGGTGGTGTGTCAGATTGTCAGTTGTCCGCCAATATGACATTAGAGGATGGAGAATGCAAGAAAACTTCGACGATGAGAGCTTGTAATTTCGTAACTAGCTCAACGGTAAAGCGTCATCGGGCCAGTTCGGAGCTCCAGGTTTCGCTTCTCGGTTGGACAGACTAGTTTTAAAGAAAGTTTTTTGCTTTCATAGTTTGAAAAAAGCTTTTATCCAGTACTAGTTTTAAAGAAAGTTATCCAGTACTAGTTTTAAAGAAAGTTTTTTGCTTTCATAGTTTGAAAAAAAAACGTTATAACATAAAAAACTAGTTTTAAAGAAAGTTATCCAGTACTAGTTTTAAAGAAAGTTTTTTGCTTTCATAGTTTGAAAAAAAAACGTTTATGCAAATTATAACTAAAACACTCGACTTTAAAACCAAATTATGTCCGAAATTTTTTTATTGTGATTATAATAGTCTGTACCATAAATAATATCTACCGCTCACGATAGAATTCATTTTAGTTATTCTTCGGCGGTATTTAACAAATTACAAGCGTCGCTTCAATTTTGTATATTAATGAATGAATACTGAATGCCATGAAAACATTAAGAAAATGGGTTTTCCTATCCATTATGCAGCAGTAAGCACAAAGGAGGATGCTAAGCAAAGGTTTTATTGGTCAGAATAATAGTGCGCTGTTGTGTTATTATTCTAATAAAAGATTATTAATAGTACAATAGAGGTGGTGGTGGTGGGGAAATAAGGTATCTTTTTGTTCCAAATGCGTATGACGGAGAAAAAATTGTTTATACCGCGAAAATAATGTTAGATGTTTATTACTTTCTTATACAATTGTATAGAGAAAGTACAGGTTTCCTCCAAATTTTCGAATTCGAGATTTAGACGAAAAAGGAAATTTTAAAACCTGAAGGGTTTTATAACCTTGATTAGAGCCTTGTTCAAGTATAGACTTTAATTTTAAGTAACTTTATTTTAATGTCAATATGCATTGCAACCCTAGCATATTTTCTTTTTATTTCAGGGACTTGTTAAGTTTTAATTTTTTGAAATTTAGTAGAAACATGCTGTGTATGATGTTTTTTTTTTAAAAACCCACCAAACAATTGCTTAATAATCAGATTGATTATAGTTCACTTTTAAATATTGTGGATTTTTATGCTAACAAGTCTTGTTTAAGGTGCCATACGTTATTTCGCATTCTTGTTAATGTTACTTGCTTTTGTTAAGAAACTTTTTGATTTTTAGATTTACACTTTATATAATTTAAGTTTTAATGCCATTGATTTGTTCTTTCAGCATATTTGTCTGAGGATTATGTTATGATTGTATTTTTTTTTTATTGTGATAATTGTAACTGGTCTTGCTCCGCTTTGTATCGTAGAAAAAATAAATACATAAATAAATAAATAACGTGGCCAGTTGATAGGACTAAAATAATTTAATTCGTATACGACACATAATCAATAAAGAATTAAATTCATGCAGAAACATAATTCTACATAAATCATAATGTTGGAGAAGTGGTTTTCAACCGTTTTGAGTCCAAGGCGTCTTTAATCAACTACATACTTTCTGCGGCCTCAATTAGCCATCTAAATCTACCGGTAGTAGAAAACATCATTATTTTTAGGAACAAAAAGCAAAAATTACATGCATCTATGGCGAACCTGACTATCATTCAAGGCGTTACAGGGTGCCGTGACTCACCGGTTGAAAAAATCACTGGTTAAGAATGTTCTTTTAATTTTTTTAAGTTAACTAGTAGTCTTTAAAATTAATTTTATCTCATAGGGGCCACTTTAACCACTTATTTGTTAAGGCATAGATCTTTCCCTATGGCAGATACATATACACTACGTGACAGTGAAAATGAGACACCAAGAAGGAGTGGGCAGGAAGTGATAAAAATCGGCAAACAGAGAGAGATAGCAACGAACAATAAGTGATGTTTATTGCAATATGATACACCTATACACTGAGCGATAACATTGTCTGATCAGTAGGTTTTAGGACCACCGCGGGCAGCGATACAGCCAGCAACACTTCTAGGTACAGAGTCAATGAGCGTGCGAATGGTGTCCTTAGGGTTGGCTGCCCATTCCCTGTCAACCATTTGCCAAAGTTCGTCTTCTAAACGCGACGGTGGCAGCGCATGCAAACGACGTCTAATCACGTCCCAGATTTGTTCGATTGGTGAGAGATCAGGGGAGACCGGTGGTCAAGGAAGCACTTGGGTACCTTACAGGGCATGTTGGCTGATGCGTGCCGTGTGTGGTCGGGCGTTATCCTGCTGGTAAATGGCATTGGACAACCTCTGAAGGAAGGGTAGTGTCACCGGCCGCAGCACGTACATACATACATACATACATACATATATATATATATGTGTGTATATGTATATATATATATATATATATATATGTGTGTGTATATTTGGTTAAATCAAAATGTTAAGAACACAAGCTTATATATAACTTCTAAAGAGATACAAGCTTAATAGATATATTTGTTGTCGTCGTAGAAATTAAATTATGAATTTAGAAAAATATACTAAAAGCATTTTTGATAAAGCTTCCGCGCACCCGAGAAACCTCCTTATCCGGGCCGAATCTGGCCAGCGGGATGTAGTTTGGAGACTCCTACCCTAAGGAATAAAATTATACAAATTGTGGTTCCCGAAAATAAATCTCCTGCAAAGAACACTGCATCGTTGAAAACAGAGCTCCGTGATTGGTTAAAAAAGAATGAATGAAAAAAAATACTCTAAAAATAAATCATTTTCTCTATGAAGCCATCAGTACCGGCATCCCCCTGTGCAATATTAATGCTTCCCAAAATATCTTGCCATCGGAATGAGGTGAGAAAAAAAAATATTTACCATAATAGCTCCCGCATTTTCCCATCACTGTAATAGCCTTTTCTGCATAATTGAAATATCACGAGATGAGCGATAAAAGTTTCGTTCCGTTACCATCTTCCTCTATGGTCTGGATTAATGGCCCTATTCAGAGCAAATTCTTACCAAATTCGCTCCTGTTCGAGGAGAAATGTTTATGGATGTTCCTATAAATACCTACCACAAAAAAATACCAGTTGTTTGGCGGTATGGGCATGGATGTGAAGCGCTGTATTCATCCATGTTTACTCCAAAGCAGCTCTGGAGTTTTGATTACTTTCGCCAGCCTAGTCGCCAAATAAAAATTTCTTACGACAAATAGAGTTTTTATTCGCCAAGTTTAATTTAGATGTTCGTTTTGAAAAATTTATTTTGATTTATAAATTTTCAACTTCCAGAGATCGTTGTTTCGGGCAAATAGCATAGTAGTGCACATTACGATTAGTATACTACGGTTTTTGATTTTGGCATTATCAGAATCCATAATCGTCAGCATTTTCGCCAAATCTTTTGTTCAATCGCCGAATTGAATTTTCTTTCGCCAAATTCAATAACGGCGATCGGCAGAGCGACTTCTGCTCCACAGAGCAGATCTTATCATGTGAAACATCTTGGGGCGCGAGGTAAGGTGTAAATCATGAAAAAAAATGTGACAGGGATGAAATGGAATTTTGTAACGGGAATAACATGATATTGATATGTATATCTAATAGGAAACCATTGTTATAGTTGGAATATTATATTATAGATAATATATTTTTATTTAAAGGTCTGAGTCGCCAAACCTTGTCTACGAATTAGCGATATATTGTAAATTTTGCGACTTTTGTCGAGTGCTATAAACTTCTCGAATTTTGTATTGACTAAGAACTTGTAAAGAACTTTGCTGCCCCAACTGGATCTCCGAACTGCTCAGCCGACGCTATACCGTTGAGCTACTGGGACGATATTGCAAGCTCTTATCGTCAAAGTGGACTCTGCATTCTCCACCCTCTAATGTCAGATTGGCAGGCAACTCACTGCCCATCTCACTGACCACCTCTTACTATTTTTACCTCCGGTTAGCCTCCTGATACTACTACTTTTACCCAGGTTAGTATCCAGTGTGGTCGTTATCCTATCACTTTTGAAATCGGCTCTCAACCTTCCAGGGTCCACTGAATCGGTACTAGTTGTACTAGGGTCATCCCCGACATCTTGTCAGACTTCCGACATCTTTGCACTAACCTACAGGGTTAATTTGTTCGGGCGCCATTGTAAACACCCTTGCTGCCCGAACCTGGAATCGAACCCCGGATCTCCGAACTGGCCAATCAACTCTCGACCGTTGGGCTATTGGGACTAAATTGCAAGCTCTTATCGTCAAAGTGGACTTCACGATTTGCGTGCTTATTCTCGAAGTTTTCACAAATGTTATGTAAGCTCGTCACCGTTCAGGGGGAGGAGGGGACGTCGGCATGATGCGAGTAAAAGTGGATTGTGAAAACCCGAGTGTCTCATCTGAGTAAATCATGAAAGAAATGTAACGAGGGCTAAAACGAACTTGTGTAACCAAGGCCCGACTTAGCCTGCCTGGGGTATACCTTTCTTCGGGGCCCCTCCACTAGTTTTCAACAAGAAAGTTCGATCATACATAATGCATTGATTATGAAACACTTTCCCACTGGATTGTAATTTTTTTTAAACATCTCTAAAATGAAATACATTCAGAGGTGATATTTTTTTTAATTATCGCAGAAATACAATAACTTATTTTACTTGAAAACTTCATCGAAAAAAAAAATAATTTCATTCAAATGACGTCATCGAAATATAAATCGTCTGGCGGCTCTCTATGTAAAAGCAGTTAATATTTCATTCATACACGTTTATTCCAGAGTTAAATAATTTTGAGTGAAAACAATTCAGCAATTCTTATACAACTCATATTACAATCTCTTGTTTATATACTGCATCCATTAAAAAATTAGACTTAGTTGTAGACATAATCAAAGTTTGCTGATCATTTAAGCTAAAAAATATTGTGATTGCGTTGGCGCAAAATATAGATGCACGAAAAATACGCAATAATAAAGCGGTTTTAGGACGGATGCAACTCTAAATATAAATGTAAAAGAATAAAAATCACGATTCTTACTTTGGGAAAAGAATATGGATGCCATATTTTATTTTGAAGTGGGTCACGGGATCTCTTCGTATTATATGGGTATAATTATTATTTTAATGCCGGCGCGGTGGTCGAAAGGCCAAGGCGAGCGTTTCCTAGCGATCGTTCGGCCTCCGCGTTGTGGATTCGAATCCCACTTAACATGGATGTAGTGTTGTTGAGCGCAGTGTGTTCAGCCCCCATCTGGTGCGCCTGGGGCAATATTCTAGGACGGCTAAATGGTTCACCCTTCAGGCCGATATATAGGCGAATGATGGAAGTCAAGTGCCTGGTCATTTGATAAAAAAAAAAAAAGAAAATTATTATTTAAATTTTTATTTAAGCAAGAAAGATCAATCATGCATAAGCATTGATTAGGAAACACTTTCCAACTGAAATGCAATTTCATTTAAAAATTTTTAAAATGTGATACATTCAGTGGTGATATCTTTTACATTATCACAGTACGACAGTAATTTATTATACTTAAATATTTAAAACTGTATCGAAATATAAATCATCTGATTCTCTATGCAAAATCAATGAATATTTCATTCATATAACTTGCATTCCAGACTCCATAGCTAAATAATTGTGTGTGAAAAAAATTCAGCAATTCTTATGTAGCACACCTTACAATCGCTTGAGATATTTGCATTCTGCATAAGTTAAAATTAGGCTTCGTTGAAGAAATAATAAAAGTTTAGGGATAATTAAAAATCACAACTATTGTAATTGCGAAGGCACGGAATTTAGATACACAGATAATACTGATACATATATAATATATGTGTGTGTGTATGTATGTATTCGAAGTATTGGAATCGTGCCGAAGATCGGAACTCGAATTTTCGAAGGATCTACACGTTTTGGGACTTCCAGAACACGAAAAACTATTTTTAGGAAGACGTCTGTGTGTGTAAGGGTGTATCTGTGTGTGTTTCTGTGTGTCTGTGAGGATATTGCATCCACTCTAACTGAAAAACTAATGGACCGAAATTAATAAAATTTGGTACGTAAGTTTTTCGTGGGAAACCCAGATGTTCATTTGATTATAGTACGATTCGTAATAAAAGAATCTGCCATCTTTGCGAAATGACCGGCAGAAATTGCCTTTATCCACTCTAGCTAAAAACTAATGGACCAAATTTAACACAGTTTGGTGTATAATATTTCAATAAGCTACAAGTGATTTATATACCAAATTTAACAAAATTTGTTGTATAAATCACTTGTAGGTTATTCTAGTACGATTCGGTAAAAAGGAACGGTTTGGTTTTGCGAAATGGCCCGCAAAAATCGTTAAATATAAAAATAAAAGACTACGTGTGCTCAATTATATCAATTAAATTCCTATTTCATACGTGATTTTTGACAACAAAAAGAATAAGACTAACCCCATTACTCTAGGACTAGCCGTTCTTGAGACATTTTAGTTTTTTTTTGCGTTTTCGCTACGCCACTTTTGACAATAAGTCCATCTATCAAATGAGAACCAAATTTAAGTGTAACGTACAAATTCAATGTCATTTAAAATACTTATGGATGTTATTTTGTGCAGATAAACTCAAATTATTATTGAAGAAATAAAGAGAACGTGAATATGAGTCTGCAGAGAAAGACACGTGCTGTCCACATCAGAATTTTTATAATATTAAAACAATGATTTATAGAAGTGAACGAGGATTATTTGCAGGCCATTTCGAAAAAAATGTAGGACCTATATTTAAAGATCCACCAAATTGTTGTAGAATAAAATTTTCTACAAATTTAATCTGTGTACCAAATGTTAATTCTCTAGGACGTAGGAAAGTTCATTAAAAACGCCATTAAATAAATATATCATGAAAAGTTATATAAATTTAAAAAAAATTTTGAAAAATTGTTATCTACCAAATTTATTTTAAAATGTAAAGCCTCTCTCACATACAAAATAATTAAATTCTTGGAAAGATATTTATTATATAGTATATCTATTTTTTCTTTCTGGAGGTTATCGCAAAAGTCAAAATTTAATTGAATTCGTTTTTTTCCCTATATTAAATAATTTTTAATTAAAAAATTACCTAACATATTTTACTGAATTTTTTTTATATATTTTATGAGATAATGTGAGTATTTCCTAAAAATTTCGAAGCAATTTGTGAATTTTATATGTGCTTAAAAAATGTTTGAAATATTAGGTCCCATAGGGTTCAATGTATTTCATTTTGTCATCCCGGGTTCAATAAAAAACTAATTGGGTGATATGATTTATTTATATTCCCATAAGTCCCACAGACTGTCTGAAAAGTATACTAAAATTCATTTTGATAAAGTCATTTTTACGGCAGTTATCGTACTAACGGACAGACAGACAGACAGACAGACGGACAGACAGACAGAAAGACAAACAGAATGAACAAAGTCTTAAACACTTTTCAACTATGTTGTAAAGTGTTAAAAACTACCGATCATATTTTACTGATTTTTTTTTATATATTTTATGGAATAATTGGAATATTTCCTAAAATTTTCAAAGCAATGTGTGAATTAAAAAAAATGTTTGAAAAATTAGTTCCCATAGGGTTCATTGTATTTCATTTTTTCAATCCTGGTTCAATCAAAACTGATTGGGTGATATTATTCATTTACATTCCCATATGTCCCACAGACCGTTTCAAACAACATATTAAAATTTCATTTAAAGTCATTTTCACGGCAGTTATCGTGCGAACAGACAGACAGACAGACAGACAGATAGACACAGACAGATAGATATACAGACAGATAGACAGAGAGACAGATAGACAGACAGAATGAGCAAAATAGTAGACAGTTTTCAACTATGTTGTAAAGTGTTAAAAACATAATGAATTCTAGAAACAGGTATACAAAATGAAACTCTTACATTTTTAATGGAGTATAAATTATTGGCAACTTTCTAATCATAGCCAACAGGCCAAAATGCTCATTTTTAACATTTTATAACAAAGTAGAAAAGTGTTTATGACTTTGTTCAATCATTCTGTCTGTCTGTCTGTCTGCCCGTTAGCACGATAACTGTCGTAAAAATGAATTTATCAAAATGAAATTTTAGTATGTTGTTCAGACGGTCTGTGGAACTTCTGGAAATATAAATAAATAATATCACCCAATTAGTTATGGATTGAACCCGGGTTGAAAGAATGAAATACATTGAATTCTATGAGACATAATTTTTCAAACGTTTTTTAAGTGGTTTTAAAATTCACAAATTGCTTCGAAAGTTTTAGGAAATATTCAAATAAATATTCATAAAATATATAAAAAAAAATTCAGCAAAATAAATTCAGTAGTTTTTAAAATAAAAATTAAAATAATAATTACATCTTTTTATATAAAGCGATTACTTGACCATTATATGAAGAGATCACGTGATCCACTTCAAAATAAAATATCGCATCCATCTTGTATCAAAATCCTGATTTTTAAAGTTATTTTTAATTCATATTTAGTGTTGTATCCGTTCTAAAACAGCTTTATTTTTGCTTAAATTCTGTGCATCTATATACTGAAACAACGCAATTACAATATATTTGAGTTCAAATGATCATCCAATTTTTATTATTTCCACAACGAAGCCTAATTTTCACTTATGGAGAATGCAGACTCCATGAATTAAATAATTTTGCTTTAAAGAAATGCAGCAATTCTGATACAACTCATTCTACATCTTTTGGTGTTTGCATTTTCCATAAGTGAAAATTAGGCTTCGTTGTAGAAATAATCAAAGTTGGATGATCATTTATATTCACATATATTGTAATTGCGTTGTTTCAGTATGTAGATGCACAGAATTTAGGTAAAAATAAAGCGGTTTTAGGATGAATACAACTCCAAAAAATCAGATGTGGGCTGCATATGATTTTCATTATATAATGCAATGGATTTACTAGTTTTATAATTAAAAAAAATCTGATGTGGGCAGCACATGACTTTTCCTGCAGATTCAAATTTATATTTTCTTTATTTCTTTAATAATTCATTATATTGAGTTTAATTGAACCAAATAACGCTAAATTTGCATTTGTAATTCAATTTTTGTTTTTATTTGGTAATTGGACTTTCTTCCGAAATCGGCGTAACAAGGAATGCAAGAAATCTCAAATATCTTGAGAACGGTTAGTCCTAAAGTATAATAGAGTGTGTTATATTAGTTTTCTCTTCAAAATTTGCGTATAAAACAAGAATTTAATTGATGCATTTGAGCATACACTTAGTTTTTGTTTTTAGATTTTGGCGATTTTGTTGGGCCATTTCGTAAAAAAAATTCAGGTTGTTCTTCTCCAAATCGTACCAAAATCGAATCAACACCAAAGTATCCCACAAGTAACTTATCTACCAAGTTTTGTTAAATTTGGTCAATTAGCACTTTAGCTAAAGTGGATAAATGAAATTTTTGCGGGCCATTTCTTAAAAAAAGGCAGGTTCTTATTTTACGAATGGTACCAAATTCTAATCAGCACCAGAGTATTCCATATGTGATTTATTTTTTTTTTAGATTTTTGCTGACCATTTCGTACAAAAAGGCGGGTCTTTCTTTTCCGAATCATACCAAATTCTAATCAGCACCAGAGTTTCTAACAAGTAACCTATCTACCAACTTTTGGGAAATTTGGTCAATTAGTATTTTAGCTAGAGCGGATAAATGAAGTTTTGGTACTTTTCCATTTCGCCGGCACAGGCGATAAAGTCGCCAAAAATACTACAACCGATATTAAACGATATTAAAATGTTTATGCCTCCAAATTAAAAAATTCTTAGAACTAACATTTATTAACATTTTTTTTATGTGTATACTGTGTGTTGTTGCCAATAAAGTCTGCTTGGCGAAATTTGCGCCAGCGAAATGGAAAAGTACCGAAATTTTTAACGGACATTTCGCAAAAGAAAGGCGGGTTCTGTTTTTACGAATCGTACCAAAACTAATCAGCACCATGGTCACATCCAAGTGACTTACCTACCAAATTGTATGAAATTCGGTCCATCAGTTCTTGAGTTAGAGTTGATACATACATTGTGTTGACACACAGACAGACAGACACACACACACAGACGTTACGCTAAAAATGGTTTTTTCGTATTCTAGAGGTCTCGAAACGCGTAGATCCGTCGAAAACTCGAGTTGCGATTTTCGATATGATTCCAATACTTTCTCTATGCAGTACCATGTATTGCAGGGAAAGTAAAAAGGTCTGTAATCATCGTCTGAACATCGTAACCAGCAGAAGATATTTCTAATATATTTTTGATGGTATATTACTGCAACTAAATTAAAAACAAAATTCTATTGTTTCAATTTCTTGGTACATTATATAGGATTACCATGTGCGGGACTTATATATTACTTTCCCTGTGTTCGGTAGTTTTTGTGCATTTTTGAAATACTAAAACATTTCTAAATATTCAAAACATTCTGACTACTGAAAAACCATTTCTGAAAGCTGCATAAGTTTCTCGCACCTGAAAGTTATCTGAAAATACTGAATTCTGAAAAAGTTCATCTGAAATAGCTCTGAAATACACTCTCTCTAAAATATAAATCATTCTAAGTTCCTAAAACCTGAAAACATTCTAGAAATAAACTGAATTCTTAAATAAACTGAAAGTGGACCTATTGACCAGTTTCCCTACGTGTACAAATATGTACTCTACATGTAATTAAATGGAACTTTCCTAAAAATAAAAACATTAAAAGTAAAAGAAAGAACACAGATTTTTAGGTTTTCAAAATCTAACGTTTATTAAAATTTAAACTTTATTTTAAAAGAATTTTTAAAACATTTTACATCTCATTAACTAAAATCAAACATCTTAAATAATAAAAATAAATGGAATGGCCGGTCGTATAGTGGTAGAAAAAACGTTAGAATATTAAATTTTAAAGTTAACAATATTAAACTTATACAACTATTTATCAAAACTAAAATTTGGGATAAAAGAACATAAGTTAGCCAAAAGGGAATTTAGAACATCCTAACAATAATCCACAGGATTCGAAACTTAAAATATATAAGTGTGATGGGGTCTTATTCATTAACTAAACTGAGAACAATTGAAATAAAGACATATTTTAACTATTGAGAAATATTAGAATTTGGAGGAAAAGGAATAATATCACCAAGGCTCCAAGAAAAACGGCGGAAATCGGCGGGAGGTAGAATCACCAAACGTGCAGCAGATCCAGAAAACACCAGAAGAGGAAAATCCATGGCACAGGATCACAATATGTCCAGCAGAAAATCCGGAAAAGGCCGTTCCACGGGATTCAACTCCAAAGAGATTCTCCACACCAGCTGGACGTCGAATAATAAAAAATCCTTTCTCCCAACAGCCGCACCGGACTACTGACATCAAAATGGAGAACTTAACACATATGTCCGTCAATTGGGCTCGGAAATGCGAACTCCATTCATCATAAAATAGAACTGGCAGCTTGTCAAGATAAACAAATTTCTAATTGGCCGGTAAGACTTCCTCGGCCGACATCACATAAATCGTGAAACATCTTGGATCATTATTTAAATGATATGAAACTAATTAGCATGACTCTTCATTCCGTCGCAGCTTCCAGACATAAACAACATCAGAGAGCACAGCGGCAAAGGACTGCTGATTGATTATAAACTAAACAAATCAATTTACATCTTGAAAAACAAAACACACATCACAGCCGGGAATAATGATACATTTCAAGCCGAATTCGAACTACGGCTCACGCCGAAGCGCTGAAAACAACAACTTTGACAGATCACATCTTAGGTTCTAATTCCGAAGGAAGAGCAAAAGAGAGCGAAAAAACGCGCGATTTTGCTTATATACTGCGAAATATCGGTGCCACAGATTGTAAACAAAATTATCGATGAACGATAAAATAGTTAATGACAGACGATTTTAATTTTACGGTCAACCAATTAAAAACTCGAAATTTTAAAGAAGAGCAATGGAATTTCGGAGCAGACGAAAATTAAAAAGAAATGAAGTGAAACGATTTGGAAAATACGAATTCGGCAACAATTTAAATATGGACGATTCTGAAATATTTAAAAAGCTGAAAATAGAATAAAACTGAAAAATTGCAATGAATTAACGAATTTTTAACCGAGGGCAATAAATTTGGAATCAAATTAAAGGGAATAAAAAGGGCAATAAATGGAATTGCAAATTAGCCAATTTAAATAAATTTAAATTGCTAAAACCTGAAAAGAACGAACTTTCGCCGTTTTTAACACAAAACCTATGGAATAGAATATATTTGAACAAAGAATATCAAAAACCTAAACAATTGGAAAATGGATAACTAAAAGAGAATGACTATGTAAATAAGACCCCTGAACACGTTTAAATAAAAGCAAAAATTTCTAAAATTATTAAATATCCAAAAGTGTAACCCAACACCTGCAATACATGGTAATGTATAGGGAAAGTACTGTAACCATGTCGAAAATTGCAACTCGAGTTTTCGACGGATCTACACGTTTCGAGACCTTTAGAATACGAAAAAGCTATTTTTAGCGTGACGTTTGTGTGTGTGTCTGTCTGTCTGTCTGTCTGTCTGTGTGTCTCTGCAATATATGTATCCACTCTAACTCAAAAACTAATGGACCGAATCTCATAAAATTTGGTAGGTAAGTCACTTGGATATGATCCTGGTGCTGATTAGTTTTTAATACGATTCGTAAATACAGAACCTGCCTTTTTTTGCGAAATGATTTTTTAAAAATTTCATTTATCCGCTCTAGTTAAATTACTAATTGACTAAATTTCACAAAATTTGGTAGATAAGTTACTTGTTGGATATTCTGGTGCTGATTAGAATTTGGTACGATTCGGAAAAGAAGAACCGGCCTTTTTTTACGAAATGGCCCGCATAAATTTAATGTATCCACTCTAGTTGAAATACTAATTGACCAAATTTCACAAAATTTGGTAGATAAGTTACTTGTGGGATACTCTGCTGATTAGATTATGGTACGATTTGGAAAAGAACACCCTGCCATTTTTTAAGATGTGGCCCGCCAAAATCTAAAGAAACAAGATTAAGTAGTGTATGCTCAAATGTATCAATTAAATTCTTGTTTTATACCCAATTTTTGAAGAGGAAAATAATATAACACACTCCATTATACTTTAGGACTAACCGTTCTCAAGATATTTGAGATTTCTTGCATTTTTGTTACGCCGATTTCGGAAAAATGTCCAATCTATATAAATAAAATTGAAAATCTGTCTGTCTGTCTGTCTGTCTGTCTGTCTGTCTGTCTGTCCCATCATCACGGGAGAACGGCTGAACCGAATTTGATGAAATTTTGTGGGTAGCCTAGAAATAGCCCCACTTAAAATTTAGTCCATGTTTGGAGTTTCCATATCCAGTGGTTATCGAGATATTAGTGAAAAACGAATATTTCGTGTGTCTCATCATCACGAGAGAACGACTGAATCGAATTTAATGAAATTTTGTGAGTAGCCTTAAACTGGCCCCCCATAAATTTTGCCTAAATTTCGAGTTTCTAATACCAGGGGTTGTCGAGATATTAATGAAAAACGGAACTTTTTCTTAGGAGATCTACTCTCCAACTCCGTGGTTTATCCAAACGGAAAGGATAAAAATCGTTTGTTTAAAACGCCAAAATGAAATAAAACTTTATTTCCGAGTTTGGTGCAGGATTTTTGCATTAATTAGTCGCTATAGGAAAGCATGAATTATTTGAAACATGAATTTAAATGGAAAAATCTACCTCCTTGGTTCATCTTTCACAAGTTTAACGATGTAAAGTATACATAAATCGAAATGGCTATATAATTTCGCATTTTATGAGGAAGATTCTATCTTATATCCTGTTTCTCGGCAACGGAATGAAATTAAATGTGTTGTTAATATTTATTATTATTTTTTCTATTTGTATAATAAATAAATGGATGTAAAAATATATTTTATAAATGAACGGTTTGATTGTTCTTTTAATTATATATATTGCGGACTGCGTACAACACTTTCATTTATTTTAGCAAAGAGGTTTCAAGCTCATATATTGTGTTTAGCTAATAAACTCATATATTGTGTTTACTCAATAAATGCATTTTGCCGATTGTTGAAGCAGAAAAAGAGTAGAAAGGCTGTATGTATTTTCTAATGCAATTTTAATGTTTTTCATTTAGTATATACAAACAGTATCAGGACATTTTATTCTTCAGATCTGCAAATTCAGAGCTACGAATTTAGAGGAATATCTCTCTAAATAACATGGTAACATTTCTTAAACTTTACCAAATTAGTGGAAATGTCTCCAAATTGATAAAAATGACTCAAATCAGTGAAATTAAATTTGTTTTCTTAGAATAAAGTACTGAAATGATGTTTCTGTAGCATTTGTCGGTCAGTCCATCCATCCTACTTAGTAACACATTTAAGGAATGTTTTTAATATCACCAAATTGATAAAAATATTTGTAAATCCATAAAAATATCATAGAATAAAATCGCGTTTAATAAATGAAATTAATTGTGTTTTGTTAGGGGATAGTATTGTGAGGATGTTTCGTCAATTTGTCGCAAAATGGGACTATCAGTTCTACAGTCCCACTTGGCGATAAATTTGGCGATTTTTTAAGTTATCGCTAAATCGACGAAAATGTCCCCAAACCTTCCATGGAGATTGCATTATTCAGATGATATGATTTCCATCAATTTATTTAAAGCAAATGATATCATGTCGCTTAGTAACGGATCCAATATGTTATGCGGCATACGATTTTTATTAAATCTTTTCCGATTTGAATAATAAAAATATGTATATAAAATAAATTTCATTGACATTGAATTTCTGACTGGATAATATCTATTACTGTCTTCAGTTTTAAACATCATTATTATTGATATTTTCGGGGACTGTTGATTCAGGGATTACTGATATTTTCAAATTATTATGGAATTGTTTTATTATGACGAAAATTGTTGAAACTCATATATAGTACGTTGTACGAGTAATCTTCTACAAATGCATGGCTTCTAATCTACGAGAATATAAGTAGTGCAGGTATATTGGCATATATTTTGATATATATTGGCATATATTGGAATCAATTACGTCCTTCTGGTATTAAGATTATGGGGATTTTTGATACTTTCAATTTTTTACGTCATCTTTTTTATTTTGGCAAATATTTTTGAGATTCATATTGCAATACGGGTAAGTTTCTACTAACACACTGGCATATTTTCTAATCTGCGACAATATAGTACGGGGTTGCATATATTGATTCAATTCCTTTTTTTTTTTAAATTTGCTTTTGTAAGCAAATTTAAAATTGCTTACAAATGGGGGCCAGGATGTTTTATTTTTCAGATCTGCCCGTGAAGATAATTTTGCATAGTGAGAACAAATATTCTTAAACATCTCTTTATGAGCAATAAATTTAATATTTTAATAGAATTTGCTCATGATTGCGAATTATAAATTTCTTTATATTATATACTCCGTACGAAGAACGGGTATGCTGCTAGTCTATATAAATAAAAATGAAAATCTGTCTGTTTGTCTGTCTGTCTGTCTGTCTGTTTGTCCCGTCATCACGGGAGAACGGCTGAACCGAATTTGATAAAATTTTGTGGGTAGCTTGGAAATAGTCCCACTTAAAATTTAATCCATGTATGGAGTTTCTACGATCAGTGGTTCTCGAGATATTAGTAAAAAACAATATTTTTGTTTGTCTCATCATCACGGGAGAACGGCTGAATCAAATTTGATGAAATTTTGGGGATATCCTTTAAATAGCCCCCATAAATTTTGCCCAAGTTTCGAGTATCTAAGACCAGGGGTAGTCGAGATATTAATGAAAAACGAAACTTTTTCCTAGGAGTTCTACTCTTTAACTCCGTGGTTTATCCAAACGAAAAGCTTGAAAATTGTTTAAAAGTGAATTAAAACTGTATCTCTTAGTTTGAGGGGAGATTTTTTGCATAAATAGTCACTTTCAGAAAACATGAATTGTTTGAAACATGATTTAAATGGGAAATCTATCTCCTTGGTTTATATTTCACAAGCTTTTACTGAACAATGAAAAGTATAAAGAAATAAAAATGGCTATTAAATATTGCATTTTATGGGGAATATTCTATCTTATATCATGTTGCTCGGCAACGGATTGAAATTAAATGTGTTGTTAATATTTATTATTATTTTTTCTATTTGAATGATAAATAAATGGATGTAAAAATATATTTTTTAAATGAACGGGTTGATTGTTCTTTTAATTATATAAATTGCGGACTGCGTACATCACTTTCATTTATTTTAGCAAAGAGGTTTCCAGCTCATATATTGTGTTTAGCTAATAAACTCATATATTGTGTTCAGCTAATAAACTCATATATTGTGTTTACCCTTTAAATTCATTTAGCCGATTGTTTAAGCAGAAAAAGAGTAGAACGGGTGTATCTTATAATACAATTTTAGTGTTTTCATTTAGTATATACAAATGGGATCAGGATATTTTATTCTTCAGATCTGCAAACTCAGAGCTACGAATTTAGCGGAATATCTCTAAATAACTTGGTAACTTCTCTTTAACTTTACCAAATTAGCGGAAATGTTTCCAAATTTATAAAATTGACGCAAATCAATGATTTGTTTTTTAGAATAGAGTACTGAAATAATGTTTCGGTAGCATTTGTCGATCAATCCATCCATCCTACTTAGTAACACATTTAGCGAATTTTTTTAATATCACGAAATTGATGAAAGTATTTGTGAGTCCATAAAAATATCCTAGAATTGATAAAATCGGGCTTAATAAATGAAAATAATTGTGTTTTGTTAGGGGAGAGTAATGTGAGGATGTTTCGTCAATTTGTCGCAAAATGGGACTATCAGTTCTACAGTCCCACTTGGCGATAAATTTGGCGATTTTTTAAGTTATCGCTAAATTGACTAAAATGTCGCCAAACCTTCCATGGAGATCGCATTATTCAGACGATATGATTTCCATCAATTTATTTGAAGCAAATGATATCATGTCGCTTAGCAACGGATCCAATGTGTTATGCGGCATACGATTTTATATTAAATCTCTTCCGATTTGAATAATAAAGATATGTATATAAAATGAATGTCATTGACATTACATTTTTGACTGGATAATATCAGTTACGGTCTTCAGGTTTAAACATTCTTATAATTGATATTTTCGGGGACTGTTGATTCAGGGATTATTGATATTTTCAAGTTATTATGCCATTGTTTTATTATGACGAAAATTGTTGAAACTTATATATAGTACGTTGTGCGAGTAATCTTCTACAAATGCATTATATCTTCTAATCTACAAGGATATAAGTAGTACAGGTATATTGGAATATATTTTGATATATATTGGCATATATTGGAATCAATTACGGCGTAATAAAAACAAAAACAAATAAAAACAAATAAAAACAAAAATTGAATTAGACATGCAAATTTAGTGTTATTTGGTTCAATTAAACTCAATGAATTATTAAAGATATAAAGAAATATGAATTTGAGTCTGCAGGGAAAATCATGTGCCGCCCACATCAGATTTTTTAATTCATTCTGAAACATTAAGCTATTATGGTATGTGGCTAGCAATATACATATATTCAGTCAAATTTTTATTCGACTTTCTGATCATAGTAATATCGTTCAATGCATGATTAAAACATCACGAGAAGCTTCGAAGAAGTATTTCGTTTCAATACTTCTGTGGCCAGAAGTAACGACCACATTTATCTCAAATTATTCCCAAATCTGCTGCTCCTCCACCAGGCGATTGATTTTACGGGTGCTGCAAAGCACTGTCTATAAATATCAATCACAAGCAAAGTAGGTAATTTTGAGAAATGGCCGCATTCCAATTACGTGTGTGAATATTTCATAAGTATTGTATCACAAGTTTATTTTTTTAGCGGTTGACCGCACGTGCTTACTTTTAATTTTAAGACCTTTCGAATTCGGTCGTTGAAGCTTTAACCCCCGGAGAAGGCATATAAAAACGAGGAAATATAAATATTTACTTTCCCTGTGATACACGGTAACGCATGGGGAAAATATTGGAATCGTGTCGAAAATTGCAACTCGAGTTTTCGACGGATCTACACGTTTTGGGACCCCAAGAAGACGAAAATACAGTTTTTAGCTAAAAGTGTGTGTGCGTATCTGGAATATGCAATGTATGTATCCGCTCTAGTTCTAAAACTATTAGACGAAATCTCACAAAATTTGGTAGGTAAGTCAGTCGTAGGTTAAACTGGTGCTGATTATATGTCGGTACGATTCGGAAAAATAAATACCTGCCTTTTTTTACGAAATGACCTGTAAAAACCGTATGTAACACACTCCAGCTGAGAAAAAATAGACTAACTGTTACAAAATTTGGTAGATAAATCGCTTATGACTTACCCTGGCATTGATTAGATTTTGGTACGATTTGAAAAGAAAAAAAAAAAGATTTGGCCCTTGTTTTGCGACATGACCAGCAAAAACCATTATAAACTAAAATAAAAGACTGCGTATGCATAAATGCATCAATCAAATACTTGTTTTATACGTAATTTTTAACGACTTAAAGAATAAGATCAACTCCATAAATCTAGGACTAATCGTTTTCGAGACATTTTAGCTTTGTTGCAATTTTACCATGACACTTTTGAAAATCCGTCCACCCAAATTAAAACGAAAATTGAATTAAAATTGCGAATTCCGGGTAATTTCACGAAATTATCCATGTTATTTTATGCAAATAAACTTAATTTAATGAACTGAGAAAGAAAGGGAGAGAAATTGAATTTGTGTCTCTAGAGAAAGTCATGTGCTGCCCACATCAGACTTTTTTACTGCTCTTCTTATAAAAAATGCCATTTAGTGAAAGTATCGCATTTGTATAAAAAAAAGAAGCATTATCTTCCTACCTGCATAAGTCGCTGATATATGGCGATATTTTTTTCATAAATTACCACCAAAAAGGCCTCTTTAATGCCAGCGATACGTTTGTTCCTTAATAAAGTGATGTAGAGTGATCTTTTTGGCGAGAAATGTATCAAGAAATGTACGAAATAAGTCGTTTTAAAAAATAATCGCTATTGAATGAATGTTGTTTACTGCCAAAATCGGTGTTTCTTTCAGGTCTATTTGTCAGGGGAGGGGGAGGGGGTGGCGAAGGAAACTTTAGGAGGAGAGGGCGAGTTTTTTATTTGCCCTATCTAAATATATATGTGAATAGTGTCACATAAATAGAGACTAGGTTAATATAAAATATCTTCGGGGGGGGGGGGCGAATAATCGTCTCCAGGGTGCTTCGCCACCCCTGAAAGGAGCACTGGTCACAATTGTTCGCATTATCGACGAATCAATAACATTATAAAAAATCTGATGTGGACGGCACATGACTTTCTTTATATAATGCTATGTATTTATTTCTTTTACAGTAAAAACAAAATAGGTTATTCTTATAGTAGATACTACTTATATTCATTCCAAGATAATTGAATTTTCATCAATGAGTCGTCATTTTCATTAATTTAGCATCAATTTTATCCATTTGGCGACATTTTCTTTGATTTGATAACATTTAAAAAAGTTGCCAAGCTGCCGACATTCCGTCAAATTCGTCGCCAAAATCTCGCCAAGCGTTATGGACGGAGAAATAATTTATTCTTATGCCAATAAATAACTATTTTCGTTCAAATAAAAAAATATTACTCAAAGTATCTTTTTCATGAATAGAACGAGCTAAGATCCATGAGAATGATGTCACCAAATTTATCGCATGATATTACATATGTAAAGTGAACATGTTTCTCTATAGGAAATATTTTTTTATATTTTATATAATTTTTTGATAATTTTTTTGAAAAATGTGCAATATCTCGAGAACGGTTCATGCTAGCGTTCTAAAATTTATGTTAATAGTTTTCTAATGAAAAATTACATAAGAAATGTTTATTTGCATAACTTTATTAGAAGTTTTGATTTTTTGATGATTTTTTCAAAATTTCACTCGAAAATTTAGGGGGGTTCTGAACATTCGATTGCGTGTAAAAACAATAGGCTTCCAGTATTTACAGATTGTAATTTTTGTACAAAATTTCGTTCGAATCGGTCCATTCGTTCGTCAGTTATCGTCTCCACAGGCTCACTGACACACACACACACACATACTTTCACACACATACACACACACACATACAGACATCACCTTCGATTCGTGATCAGGGATGCTTGAAACGTGCCCTCCCGTCGAAAACTCGAATTCGAATTTTCGACCCGTCACAATACTTTCCGTATACATTATTGTATATAAGGAATAAAAAGTATTTAAAGAGAAGTTGTACCGTCTATTTGACGTCTGTATACACTGGCTGATAATCACATTTGAAAGACAATGACGTTTGAAATCGTTAATTTCGTGCATATGCAATTATACTACTTGACAAATTCGACAATTTTTACTAGTCGAGAATTCTTATTTTTGTAGCCTTTAATTCATATGAGTTTTACCACCTTCTTTCTGCGTTAAGGAGGGGGGATTCAAAAATTAAATTATAGATACCGTAGTTTAGAAAACGTCGTCTTAATATACATTTATATGCAGTTAACAGCTCTTTCAATACACGACTATTTGTAGAGTGTAATCTAATAAAATAATTTGAGCAATTATATCTGTTAATAGGGATAGTATTATAGCCAAGAAGGGGTGGGGATGGGCGGTTAGGGGTTATAAGCTCCATTTGCTGCACAAGTACAATGGCTGTCTGTTGACTGAACGATATCTCTAAAATTGTTAATCTCTATTAGTTAATCGAACTCCCGTTTCTGAGATTCTAACTATTCTTATGAATCAAGATTTTTAAACTTTCGAATGCTTAAATATTGTTCTTAGTCCTCATTATTTAAATATTGCTCTTAGTCCTCATTATTTAAATATTGTTCTTAGTCCTCATTACTTAAATATTGTTCTTAGTCCCCATTATTTAAATATTGTTCTTAGTCCTCATTAATATTGTTCTCATTTTTATGCAATAGCAATGTTTAAAGTACAATTTAATAAATATTTTAAATCATATTCTCTCACAAACCTATTTAAAATAACCTTAAAAAAGTTAGATATATATTACTACTATATTTTTTTAACCAAGTCGTGATTTTCCTTTAGAAACTTCTTATTTTGAAAACATGACTACTAAGTTTGTAGGTCATCAAACATATGTAAAAGTATCTCTAAAATTCCAATTTTTTCATTTTCCTTATATACATTATATACATAGTATAATGTATAAGGAAAGTATTGTGACGGGGTCGAAAATTCGAATTCGAGTTTTCGACGGGAGAGCACGTTTCAAGCATCCTTGACTACGAATCAAACATTTTTGAGTTGATGTCTCTGTGTGTGTGTGTGTGCGTCAGTGAGTGTGTGGAGACGATATTTCACGAACGAATGGAGCGATTCGAATGAAATTTGGTACAAAAATTACAATCCGTGAATACTGGAAGCCTATTGTTTTTAAACACAAACTAATAATGTTTTGATTTTAACAAAATGTCAGCCTATTGAGTTATCCAGGCTATAAGCAAATTACATATTTTCCCCTTCCTACCAAACATCTGTTTGGATTCACTTGAATCCGAGTGTGCTGTATTTGCATACTTATGGTTTTTTTTTTCAGTAGCACATATTTTTCTTTCAACATGTAAAGATCCTTGCTGCCCTAACTGGGAATCGAGCCTTGGATCTTCGAACTGGCCAGCTGACGCTCTACCGTTGAGCTACTGGGACAAAACTTTAAGCTTTTATTGTTGAAGTGGACACTGCTTTCTCCACTCTTTAATGTCAGATTGGCGTGCAACTGACAATTTGACTGAACACATTCTGCTTTTTCACCTCAGGTTACCCTCTTGATACTACTATTTTTACCCAGGTCAGTATCCAGCGTGGTCGTTATCCTCTCGCTTTGAAATCGGCGCTCCATATTCCAGAGTTCACTGACTCCTTGTTAATCGTACTAGGATCACTTTCAGACCTCCTTTATTTGAACCCTGTATTTTTAAACATGATGTTCTGGAAAAGGTTCTTTCCTATAAACTTGACAACAGGAATACAGTATTTAAAGCCGAACTTACTGCTATTTCCTTTGCTATTGACTGGGCTTCCTCTAATAATACCCCTGTTAATATTTTTTCCGATAGTCTCTCTTCCATTCAAGCTCTTAACTCAATAAAAAATAAATCTAATTATCTTAACTCCATTAAATACAAAGCTCTCCTTGCCAAAAACCTTGTCAATATTTCTTGGGTAAAAGCTCACAATAACATATCTGGAAATGAAATTGCTGATTACCATGCCAAAATTGCTGCTATCTCTTGTTCCCCTCTTACTATTCCTTTTCCTTACTCGCTCCTCTCAAAATTTTGTAAATCTCATATTCTTAATCTTTGGCAAAATTATCTTAATGATTACATTTCCACCAGGACTGGTGATCCGGCTAGAATCCTGTCTTACCTCCCTATCGTGAATCCTAATTTACAAATTTTTAATAAATATCTCATTTACTTTCTTACTGGTCATGGCCCCTTTCTTGATTACTTACACTTTTTCAAAATTAAATCCACCTCTAACTGTATTTGCAATAAATTCGGTGACGTTGACCATTACATTTTCGATTGTCCTTTTTCTAAAAAATTTCATCTTTGCAAACCTTCCCCCTCTAATAAACCAATTTGGTTCTCCAAAGTTCGTTCAAATCCCTCTTCAGTAGATAAAATTAAAAACTGTATTCTTGTTTCCATGGAAATTTCTAATAAAGTAACCTAAGCTTATGAGTAGATTCTGCTCTCATTTAATTTTGATCAATGAATCCCGTTATTTCATTCTTATTAACTTATATGAACTTATTGTGTTCCCTCTATTTTTTCTTTAAAAAAAAAAAAAAAAAAAAAAAGCTATGTTAACTGTTCTTATTTTTTTGATCTTTCTTTTTCTTTTGACACTTTTTATTTGTATTTTTTCTTATTTTTCTTCTCTAAATTTTATTCTGAATTTCTGTTTTTGTTTTCATACGCCAAAATTTTTTTTTTCCTTTTCATATATTTTCTTTTTATATATTTTCTAAATTTTACTTTTAAAATTTTATTATTTTCTTTCATTTTAATCTATATATTATTATGTTTTTATACCTCACTCTAAATATTATTTTTCAATGATCTTTTTATCTATATTCGCAATAACCATTTTCCCATTTTTGTAAAATGGACGTACTTGTCAAGTTCAAATATAATGTAAAACTGTCTGTTTAATCACAATATTTATTATAAATTGTAGTATTTTTAGACCTAAATAAAAGTTCGTTTGGTGGGATGGTAGACCTTGGGTGCCTCCTGAATGCAGGAGGTATCCTTTCCCGGCCGAGCAGATAGCTACTCTAAACCCAATATGTGAGTCGCACGGTCTGGGATCTTCAGACCTCCTTTATTTCATTCTTATTAACTTATATGAACTTATTGTGCTCCCTCCATATTTTCTGTTTAAAAAAATAAATAAGCTATGTTAACTGTTCTTATTTTCTCGGTTCTTTCTTTTTCTTTTGACCCTTTTTATTTGTATTTTTTCTAATTTTTCTTTTCTAAATTTTATTCTAAATTTCTGGTTTTGTTTTTCATGTGTCTATTTTTTTTCCTTTTCATATATTTTCGTTTTATATATTTTCTAAATTTTACTTTTAAAATTTTATTATTTTCTTTAATTTTAATCTATGTTTCATTATGTTATTATACCTCACTCTAAATTTTATTTTTCGATGATCTTTTTATTTGTATTCGTAATAACCCTTTTCCCATTTTTAACACTTTACAACATAGTTGAAAAGTGTTTATGACTTTGTTCATTCTGTCTGTCTGTCTGTCTGTCCGTCCGTCTGTCTGTCTGTCTGTATGTTTGTCTGTCTGTCTGTCCGTTAGCACGATAACTGCCGTAAAAACGACTTTATCAAAATGAAATTTTAGTATGCTTTTCAGCGGTCTGTGGGACATATGGGAATATAAATAAATCATATCACCCAATTAGTTTTTTATTGAACCCGGGTTGAAAAAATGAAATACATTGAACCCTATGGGACCTAATTTTTCAAACATTTTTTAAGCACAATTAAAATTCACAAATTGCTTCGAAATTTTTAGAAAATATTCACATTATCTCATAAAATATATAAAAAAATTTTCAGTAAAATATGTTAGGTAGTTCTTTTATTAAATATTATTTAATATAGGGAGAAAAACGAATTCAATTAAATTCTGACTTTTGCGATATCCTCCAGAAAGAAAAAATAGATATATTATATAATAAATATCTTTCCAAGACATTAAATATTTTTTATATGAGATAGGCTTCACATTTTAAAATAAATTCGGTAGATAACAATTTTTCAAATTTTTTTCAAATTTTATATAACTTTTCATGATATATGTATTTGATGGCGTTTTTAATGCACTTTCCTACGTCCTAGAGAATTAAAATTTGGTACACAGATTAAAGTTGTAGAACATTTTGTTCTACAACAATTTGGTGGATCTTTAAATATAGATCTTACATTTTTTTTGAAATGGCCTGCAAATAATCCCCTTTCACTTCTATAAATCATTTTTGTAATATTATTAAAAATTCTGATGTGGACAGCACATGTCTTTCGCTGCAGACTCATATTCACGTTCTCTTTATTTCTTCAATAATAATTTGAGTTTATCTCCACAAAATAACATCCATAAGTATTTTAAATGACATTGAATTTGCACGTTAAACTTAAATTTGGTTCTCATTTGATAGATGGACTTATTGTCAAAAGTGACGTAGCGAAAACGCAAAAAAAAAAAACAAAAATATCTCAAGAACGGCTAGTCCTAGAATAATGGGGTTAGTCTTATTCTATTTGTTGTCAAAATCATGTATAAAATAGGAATTTAATTGATATAATTGAGCACACGTAGTCTTTTATTTTTATATATTTTAAGATTTTTGCGGGCCATTTCGCAAAAACAGCCCGTTCCTGTTTCCCGAATCCTACTAGAATAACGTGCAAGTGATTTATATAACAAATTTTGTTAAATTTGGTATATAAATCACTTGTAGGTTATTGAAATATTATACACCAAATTGTGTTAAATTTGGTCCATTAGTTTTTAGCTAGAGTGGATAAAGGCAATTTCTGCCGCTCATATCGCAAATAAGGCAGATTCTTTTATCTCGAATCGTACTATAATCAAATAACCATCAGGGTTTCCCACAAAAAACGTACCTACCAAATTTTATTAAATTCGGTCCATTAGTTTTTCAGTTAGAGTGGATGCAATATCCTCACAGACACACAGATACACCCTTACACACACAGACGTCTTCCTAAAAATAGTTTTTCGTGTTCTGGAAATCCCAAAACGTGTAAATCCTTCGAAAATTCGAGTTCCGATCTTCGGCACGATTCCAATACTTTGAATACATACATACGCACACACATATATTATATGTGTATCTGTATTATCTGTGTATCTAAATTCCGTGCCTACGCAATTACAATAGTTGTGATTTTAAATGATCCCTAAACTTTTATTATTTCTTCAACGAAGCCTCATTTTAACTTATGCAGAATGCAAATATCTCAAGCGATTGTAAGGTGAGTTACATAAGAATTGCTGAATTTTTTTCACACACATTTACTTAATTCTGGAGTCTGGAATGCAAGTTATATGAATGAAATATTCATTGATTTTGCATAGAGAATCAGATGATTTTTGTTGCACTACAATGCCACAGTGCTAACACAATTTCTTATTACCATTACTATGTAACATCTGGAACACGAACTAATACCTTGGAACATATTTCATTATTTGACATCATGTTATTGCAGATAAAAGAATTATCACGTATTAATTTTTCCTTCCTTGTATTTCCAAGCTTTTATTTCTTGCCAACCCGATCGTTACCTTTGTCTCAGCTTTCAACGGATTTTCGTTCTTCTTTTCGCTCAGGATATCGAAGCTAAATATCGTAGAACACAGAGACAAGTGGAAAGGTTAATTGCGGAAATCTGAACGGCAGCAGAGAGTGAAATAAGAGAAACAGAAAGATGGATAGGGGTGATTAAGTCAATACAAAGTGACAGGTTTCTTATATGTGAGATTTTAATCCACATTATTACGTCGAGCGTGTCTATTTATGTATTGATATACATATGTTCAATATTTTTCTTAGCTAATTCGTATTCTGAAAATGGTGCATGATGTGCAATAAAATTATTTTTCTATGCGTAAAAGTTCGTTAAGCGTTCAAAATTTCAAAACAATTAATTTATTTTTAATTATTTGCAAACAAGTCTTAAAAATTTGGTAAAATGGTCGCTCTGAAAGAATGATCTCGTTTCGCTCAAACAGACGATTTCAATTTCCTGGCAGCCAATCAAATAACTTTAAAGAACTGTAACTTTTAACGAAAACCAATTGATAAAATAAACAAAAGTGAAAGCTTATAAATCATGAAAAGGAATTGGGATCATAAATTGTCGCGTGGATTTTAAAAATGGTCGAAACTGAAATTTTTAGAATGCCGGGAATTAGAATTTATTGAAAATTGAGATAAATAAATTAATTCTTTACCAAAAAACACAAGTTTAGTATTAAAAATGGAAATAGAAAGGAATAAAAAGGAAATAGAAAGAGGAGTACAACGAATTTCAATTTAGCTAATTTAAATAAATTCAAATTACTAAAACTTAGACAAAACGAACATCCGCTATTTTTAATCACAACTACTACGGAATATAACTTTTGTGGAACAGAATATGGGAATTTTTAATAAGAGAAAAATGGCTAAATAAAATTAAAATAAAGGAACATTAATAAGTAAATGAACCTTATGAAACCGCTTAAATAAAAAATAAACTTTACGAAATTGCTACATATTAAAAGCAAGCTATCAAAGTCTTTAAAATTTCCAAACAATTAATTTATTTATTTTTAATTGTTTGCAAACAAGTCCTGAAAATCGGGTAAAATAGTCTCGCTCAAAGAAAGATCCCGTTCCACGCATTGCTGTCACATAAAGTCATTTCCAGTTTTAGTTTTAGTGTTATGAAATGCCACTTAATATTACACTGATTAATGACGTTATATCAGTATTCAATAAATGATGAAACAACAACAGCGAAATATTAAAAGTATGTGTTTTTGAAAAACAAATTAAATAGGTACCATTATTGCAATCGATAATCATCAGAGGACTATTTTTCGAAAATCTTGGACTAGGGAAACGCCCTTATTTTTCTAAAAATCGGAAAAATATTCATTAAACATAATTATAGTAATAATTTCTTTTTATAAAATTATTTATTTCATATACAGTTTGTTATGTAAAAGCGAATCGCATAATTTGTAAAAAGTTAATATGCTTAGTTCTGCGAATTTTTTTTTATCTAAAGCGGAAAAAAATTCTAAAAATAAATATTTTCATTATTATCAATTTAATGAAAACTTACGTAAGTACTTTTGAACAGAAATAAATAGTCACTATTCTGTAGACAGTAATCCTATAGTAGTTCTCGAGATATTAGTCATTTTCTTTTTACTTTCCTTATATACATAATGAATAAGGAAAGTATTGTGACGGGATCAAAAATTCGAATTCGAGTTTTCGACGGGAGAGCACGCTTCAAGCATCCCTGATCACGAATCAAACATTTTTGAAGTGATGTCTGTGTGTGTGTCTGTGTGTGTGAAAGTATGTGTGTGTGTGTGTGTCAGTGGGTCTGTGGAGACGATACTGACGAACGAATGGACCGATTTGAATCAAATTTGGTACAAAAATCACAATCCGTAAACACTGAAAGCCTATTGTTTTTATATGCACTCGAATGTTCAGAACCCCCCTAAATTTTCGAATGAAATTTTGAAAAAATCGTCAAAAAATCGAAACCAATAATAAAGTCACGGAAATAGACATTTCTTATGTAATTTTTCATTTGAAAACGATTGATATAAATTTTAGAACGCTAACACGAACCGTTTTCGAGATATTGTACATTTTTCAAAAAAAATATCAAAAAGTCATATAAAATAAAAAAAAATATATATTTCCTATTGATAAACATGTTTACTTTTCATATGTAATACCATGCGATGGATTGGGTGACATCATTCTCGTGGATCTAGCTCGTTCCATTCATGAAAAAAGATACTCTGAGTAATACTTTTGTATTTGAACGCCAATAGTCATTTATCTGCTGTAAGAATAACTTATTTCTTAGTGCATAACGCTTGGCGAGATTTTGGCGACGAATTTAGTGGAATGTCGCCAACTTGGCGACTTTTTTAAATGTTGCCAAATTAACAAAAATCTCGCCAAATTGATAAAAATGACGCTAAATCAATGAAAATGACGACTAATTGTCGAAAATTCGATGTCTTGGAAAGAATATTAGTATTTACTATAAGAAAAACCAATTTTTTTACTGTAAAAGTAGTAAATTCAGTACATTATATAAGGAAAGTCATGTGTTGCCCACATCAGATTTTTTACATAGGGAGTGCGACATGTTTCAAACAAATTAAGCGAATCGAACGAAATTTCGTACGATTACTTCAACGGATAACGTAAGACGTCTAGTGATATTCGTCAAGTTCGGATTATGGAAAAGCTCTCCATTTTCGAACATTTTTTTCAAAAGAAAGAAAAATGTTATGTTGAAAATTGAACAAAATTAGTTATTTTTATGTTGTTGTTGTTGAAACCCAGACCGTCCGACCTACCAGAAAGGTGTAAGGTAAAGGTGTAAGGTGAAAGGTGTAGTTATTTTTATGTGTAATATTTTACTTAAAATGCATGATATAATTTACAGATTTTAAATGGAAATAAAAAAAAATATGCTCATACTATCAAATAAATAAATAACTTTTAAGTACTTTCAATCAGAAATGACAAGTTATTCCTAAATGTTCTCAAAATGTTAAAAAAAATACTGATTAATTATTGATCCTTATAAAATTTGATACGCCGGTTTTTGTCGGTATTAACAAAAAGCCTAAGGGTGCTTAAGAGATAGATATACAAGAAATTGTTGGATTTGCTACAAATCTGAAATCTGTCATTAACTTTCCTATAGTATCAACTTTCTTTCTCTCATCTTTGCCACAACATCGAAATTCAATGTGCCGAAAAAGTTATATGCGGAAAATGTTATATGCAGAGTAATTAATATGTGGAAAAAGTTATATACGGAATAATTAATATGCGGAAAAGTTATATATGAAGTATTTAATATGCGGAAAAAGTTATATGCGGAATAATTAATATGCGGAAAATGGTATGTGATAAGATTAAAATATTCACCCTCGATTTCTCCAAATGAACTGATAGCTGCAGAATCATTTGATCTTTTTACTTACCCACAGTTCACTGAGCAGTAACAAGAAATATTTACATTTGGGGAATAATTATAAATATGCAGTGCCGCCGACAACATTTTCGGATTCGTATGTAACAGATGCGCGGATCCTCCAACCACCCTCTACATTACAAGTAATTAACTTTTTCATAAACTATTTATTCAGCTCGGGCCCCTAAACATCCCGGATAAAATGGCTCAAAGAGTTCAATGGCAACGACTTTACTGTTGATATTCCAACCACCTCCCATGATGGGCTTACGTTAGATAGTCGGTAGTCTATATAGTGGACCATAGCCGTAAATCCCCAGGTCATCTTTGATCATAATTTTTAAATTTCCCTTATGCAAAGCACCTCTTCGCCCTTCTCTTTCTGCTGTCCTGTACACATGGTTAATAACTGTCACATCCTGTTGTATTGGAAATTATCAAAAATGAATCATGCAAATGGAGTTTAAAAGTTTTCGAAGAACAGGGGTCTAGATAGTTCCGTGTTTAAGACGAAAGGATCACGCATGGTAGAAACGGGTTAGATCCTCGATGCTGCCCTAAACTATTTTCGTGTCTACTCGGAGTATGAGCACGTTAAATCTATAGGTCCGAAAGCTGATCCGAGAGATGATGGGTTACAAGAAGGATAGTAGGGACCCTCTGGTTGACACCCATCATTGGGTTCCGGTCTAAATTGGGTGGTACTGTCGCGGCTCTCCAAATAGTTACATTACACCTTCGGGTAGATCTTACGGTCTGGGTAGTTAAGTAGAACAATCATTATCTTTCATTAATTTTAAAGAAAGTATAGATAAGCATTAATATATATAAAATGACTAACAAAAATTCTTCAGTTTTTATCGATTTGTTTTTCACATCACTATTTATAGAATTGATATATAGTGAATGAAAACATACCGTAAAAATATTTTAAATCATGTTATGGAAGTGATTTTTTTCAGAAGCAAGTTTCAGATTACATTATTTTAAAAATTTATGTGCTATTTTATTGTTGTTACTGAGTGCATTGTCAACAAAATTGAAAAACACATTTTCTTCTCTTTAATGCAATCTGCATATCTTCATCATCCTGCTTGTGCAGTGTCATTACAGCCGCAGTGTAACCAGAAATATTGTTGTTATTCTCATAAATTACCAAACAATAAAAATGCATGAATAATGGCGAGAATAAATTGATTTTAAATCATAATTTGGTTTTTATCGCCGCATAGTGCGGCATTATTCTATTCTTTAAATTAGTTTCTTATTTTTTCTGTCAATATAAGACTCGGGTACAGTTGAAACTGTTTCTAAAGTAATAAAACTAATACAACTTATTTAAAAGCTGCATAAAATACAAAATTAATAGTCTCAACCGGTTTCGAAGGTAAAAAACAACTTTTTTCGTCCGGACACACAGGAAGAGCAGTCTTCACTAGTGAGAGGTAAAATGGCAACTCGACAAGGAAAGATTTTTTTTCCTTCAAAAGCGATCGACAATATTAATTTCGTAATCTATGCTACTTTCGTATATTGCATGCTGTTTGCGTATTGTATGCTGCTTTCGTATATTGTATGCTGCTTTCGTATATTGTATGCTGCTTTCGTATATTGTATGCTGCTTTCGTATATTGTATGCTGCTTTCGTATTGTATGTACTTTTCTTATTGTAATAATGATTTCGTATTGTATGCTGGTTTCGTGTATTCTATGCTGCTTTCGTATTGCACGCTGCTTTTGTATTATATGCTGCTTTTGTAGTTTATGCTGCTTTTAATATTGTATGCTGCTTTTAATATTATATGCTGCTTTCGTATTGTATGCTACCTTCGTATTGAATGCTGTTTTTATTTTGTATGCTGCTTTCGTATTGTACTGTGTTTTAAGTTACCTTAGTTTTATAATATAAAACTTGCCTTAGAGAAAATACAAGATAAAATATTAAATTTTCTTGGCTAATCCCCACGTATCGATTTGTGTACCCGTGAGGTACACTTAACTAATTTGAAGACCACTGATTTAGACGATGCTCTATCTATTGAACTATCTATTGATACTGAGGGGTTAATCTTTCTTTTTATATTGGAAATGGATCTAAGAATCTTAAGATACAGGAATTGCTATATTAATATAAATATAGAAAATAAATTAGTACCCTATGAAATTCCCCTAAATGATTTTGGTCTGAAAAAGCTTTTATTTTCCATAAATGTCTTTCATATATTACTTCACGGTATAATATGTGTATACTTAGCCAAATATTTCCATACTCTTATTAATTTTAATCAAATAAAGATATTTAATGGCTGACATTTTTTAGCATATTACTAATAAGGAACTTATGGTTGAGCCTTCTTATGAATGTGCACACTTCATATTTAACAGAGTTATTAAGTATTTTTTATTTTCTTTTGAACACTTATTTCGTAGTCTACTCTATATATATATATATAATATATATATAATATATATATATATATATATAATATATAATATATAATATATAATATATAATATATAATATATAATATATAATATATAATATATAATATAGAACCCTCCTCCTCCGGAATCTGATGCTAAATTCATATCAGTCATTATCTAATTTCCATAAACCTTGAGAAATAGATGTTTTAAATAAAATAAAGGAATTTGAACAGGAAGGGGAAATCCTTAGTGAATCCTCTTAACTCCTCCAAAATCTGATGCTGAATCTATATGAGTCATTATCTAATCTGCATATCGAGTGGTTCACGGAGACTGTTAGTATGTAGTATAAAATCAACGATTGGTTGTAGAAGTTTATCTATAATAGAGGTGTTTGGCTATTAAGTCATTTAGCCTTCTTGCTTCCCAAGATCTCTGAATAATTCAAAGAAAATCATTAAGTACAGCACGTGTTCAAATTTGAACATGAATGGTCTTGATTGTATTGTTTAGAGATATTGGGAAGCAAGGGAAACAAGGGAAGCCAGAAGGTTAATGGTTTATTTGTCAAATGCATGACCATGGAGGTAAAACTTCATATAAAGAAAACGCCAATATCGTTTGAGACAATAATTCAGATGGCACTGGGATAATATAAGTAGCCCTGCATTGTATGCATTTCTGTGACGAAGAGCCTAAAATATTTACTTAAACTGTCAATTTTGTAAAAATAAATTATTAGCGCAATGCAAAGTAGAACTGAAACAATAAAGAATATTCCTAAGTATTCAAAATAATTTTAACTTTCAATTTATTTTTCTCTCTCTATATTCTGTACTCTACTCTACAACTATGAAAAAATACTGGTTAATCATACTCATAATTAGGGAACTCTTAATTTAAAAATAATCAAAACTACATATACTAAATACTACACCTCTTTCTTGTGTTAATTAGCAATAGCAGCTACTTTACTAACACTAGCGACATCACCTAGATGCAATTCTCAAAGCATTATGGCATTTTTAAACGTTTCATCCATAGGAGATTTATCTCCAACTTTCTAACTCCATGCGCATGCCATTTGCAAATAAATAAATAGTTTACGGTACTTCGAAAACTATAATTTCATAAAATTGCAAAATTGAATTTTTTTTATTCACCTCGCTCTATACAAAAATGTCAATTAGTAAAATTCTCTCTGTGCTGTTTTAGGACAAAAGACACTGACTCGGTATTTTTTGATGAAAAAATTCCCTGAAATTTCGTTACTTGAAATCATTGATTTATTTCATTTTGGAAAACACGCTCATTGAAGAAACCAACATCCATCGACCGGTTTCATGCTTATTTGGGAGTGTTTTCCGAAATTTTAGGACCACTCTTTCTAGGCGGGTTTTGTGTTTTTCAACTTTTTTTTTACAGCTTAATGTGGCTTCTGCTAAATTGTAAATGGATCTTATGCTGGACATGTAGAAGGACTGAAATTGTCAGATTCCACAGAAGTTCGCAGAAATTGTGGTTTATAGAAAGTTTCTTGCTGCCATTTCTGATATTGGCTAGTCTTCTGCTTTACATGGTGACGAAAGCATAAGTGCGAAACAGATCAATGATACTGCAGTGGAACAACCCAATGGTTTGCTCGCGGGGATTGCACTCGGGCGACTCGAGTTCGAATCTCGGCTCTGCCCAAACTGTCCCCGTGTCCACGCGATAATTAAATATTAATTATGCAAACAATTAAGTATAATTTGACTTTGAGATGTTTTTCAGGAATATTGCTGAAGGCCATCAAGGGAGGTTGGTGGTAGGGAAAGGAGATGGCAGTCCCTGTGGATGCCGCCCTAACAGGGTTGCGGTCAAAATTGGGTGGCACTCCCCGGCCGTCCAAACAGATACTTTCCACTTTCAGGTAGGTCGGACAGTCTGGGTTGAAGAAGAAGAGGAATGCTGGTATCTGCAATGGGAGCGTCTTTGAAAATTTTGGGAGCGCCCCTTTTAGGCGAGTTTTGTGTTTTATTCCCTTTTACCTGAACTGCAAATGCGAATAGTTTTCGTCCCATGAAAGAAAATATGGGATTCATTATTTAAAAATTGAAATACGGAAATAAAGTTATCAGAGTAGAATAATCTTTTATCTTATCATGTTTGAACGGAACTATGGATAAGTAAAATTTATTTCTTAACATATAAATAGCGAAAACAGCAAATTGCTATATCGTTTTCTTTCACGTACAGAACCATTATTTACAGAATTAATAGCTAGAGAACGGAAAAACATCGTAAAATTTTTTGTCGTATATTATTGATTTTTTTTTCGAAAAAAAATCAGATTACAATATTTTAATTTATGAGTTATCTTTTTCGTTGTTATTTATAGCATCGCGAATAAAATTAAATTACATATTTTCCCTTTCATGAGATCTCTGTGACTCTTCTTAAACCTGACTGCTATATCATTACGATCACAGTGTACCCCGAATTATTGCTGTTGTTCGTATAAATAAATAGCCAGAGAATGAAAATGCTTGACATTAACGACCAGAATAAGTTGATTTTAAATCATGATTTGGCTGCTATCAAAGTTCAGCATTTCTAAATGAAGGGTTGTAAAAATGGCATTTATTCAAGTCGCGAAGAGGGAATAGAATTTAGTTGCGGTAAGAAAATGGTACGTACTAAATCTGTGCATTTTCAAAAAGTTAAATCTGCAAAATTGATTTTTTGATTGGGCTGTTATCAGAATGCCACTTTCAGATTAAAAAAAGTTGATGTGGGCAGAACATGACTTCCCTTATATAATGCAATGGATTGACTTCTTTCACAGTTAAGACATGATGAAAGATCCACGGCACAGTGTTTGTAACGTTTAATTGTACATTTGACACTTTTCCAGATGATAAAATGTAAAGCTATTTCGTATCTAATTAACTTATATTTCAAGCAACTCTAAATTAACAATTAGCAATATTGATAACATCCTCAATAAGTAATATAGTCCATATGCTAAAATATTTTAATAATAAATTAAATTGGGAGTCATTTACATGAATGAATGAATGATATGAAGGTGGGTGGCTCCAGAAGAGCCTAGCACATCGACCAGAGGTCTATTGTACTACCCCAAAAAGAAAATGAAGATCCCTAAGAAAAGAGACCAGTAGCCGATGCAAAAATAAGCAGGCACTTGACAGGTATGTCATTCAGCTCCCAGGGTTCAATCACATGACGACCAATGTGTTCGAATCTGTGAGCAGTGTAGGCCTCACATTCACATAGAATGTGAGCTGCAGTTTCTTCGCTGTAATTGCAGCCTCTGCAAAGCGAATCCTTGGAGACACCCATAATATTAAGATGTCTCTTGAGGGTGCAGTGCCCAGTAAGGAGCCCAACAGCTCTCCTGATGCCAGTTCTACTGAGCCTGAAAAGTTCCTTTTGACGTGTACTAGGGCAATTGCAGTTGAGGATTTTCGCTTGCCTTTGTCCCTTAGTGTCACGCCAGTTCTTACATTGAAGCTTCCTGAAGATGTCATAGACAATTCTTCTGACAAGGTCATTGGGAATACCCAAGGCCGGCTCAGGGCCCACAAAAGGAGTACTAGAGCCTTTCCTAGCAAGTTCATCTGCCAATTCATTGCCAGGAATGCCCGAATGACCAGGCACCCAGTACAGAATGACACTATTATTACTAGCAATTTTACAGAGAGCATTATAGCATTCCCAGACAAGGGAAGATGTCACAGTAAACTTCCCCAGAGCCATAAGAGCAGCCTGGCTATCAGAACAAATGAAAATCTGGCTATTCTCATACTTTCTGTCATAGCAAATTCTACAACACATAAGAATGGCAAATACTTCAGCCTGAAAGACAGTAGCAAAATTGCCAAGCGGATAAGATAGCTCAGTGCCATCATCAGGGCAACAGACACCAGCACCAGTACTTGTGTCAATCTTCGAGCCATCTGTATACCATACAAAACATTTATGTTTATTGTAGGTTGGAGTCCTCTTCCAATCATCCCGCGAGGGGACAAGAATTTCATAAGGCGTATCAAACGTAAATTTGACATGTATGCCATCAGGTGGCATACAGAAATAAGGATGCCTAGCAACATTACTGTTAAGTTCGCCCCAAGATAGATACCTTGAGTAATATTTCCAGTGTTTCAGATATTTGAGTCTGTTCATGCAGATAAGTGCTTCTGCTTCAATACGCATATAGAGCGGATGCAAGCCAAGTAAAAGTTCAAGAGTTGCAGTAGGAGTGGTTTTCATGCATCCGGAGATTGCAATGCACACCATCCTTTGAAGCTTAACTAAATCAAGTTTAGCAGTTTCACTTCTAATTCTGGACCACCAAACAATGGATCCATAAGATATGATAGGACAGACTATCATCGAGTAAATCCAATGGATAGCTCTGGGATTAAGGCCCCAGGTTTTCCCAATAGCATTCCTACAAGTCCAGAAGATTTTTCTGGCCTTAGTTGTGCAGTAGTCCAAGTGTCTCTTCCAATTAAGTTCCTTGTCAAAATAAATTCCCAAGAATTTTACCTCCTTGGAGCAAATAAGCTTCTGTCCAAAGAAGCAGATATTCCCAAGATTAAGTATGCGTTTCCTTGTAAACGCAACTAAAGCAGTCTTCTGCGGATTAACCGTAAGGCCTGCATTTTTACACCATGTCTCAACCCTCCTAAGAGCAGTAGACATCATGTCAGAGACAGTGTTGCCAAATTTGCCCCTGGCAATGATGACAACATCGTCAGCATATCCAATGCAAGAGACACCAGAGATATTAATGCTTTCCAAAAGAGAGTCCACAACAAGACACCAGAGAATTGGTGAGAGCACACCTCCTTGTGGACAGCCTGAAAGTGCATGCACAGTCATACTTTCACCAAGTAAAGATGCACAGATATACCTGTTAGATAACAAGTTCTTGATCCAATAAGATATCGTGGTATCAACACCCTTTCTGTTTAAAGCAACAAGAATGGTGTCGATGGGTACTTTATCAAAGGCACCTTCAATGTCAAGAAAGGTAGCAAGAGCAATTTCCTTGGCATTGAGATTTCTCTCTAAAATAAAGGAGAGACTGTAAAGAGCAGTGTCCGTAGATTTGCCCGGTTGATAGGCATGTTGAGAACTAGACAAGGGCTTAGAGGCCAGAATCACTTCCCTTAAATACCTATCAATAAGCTTTTCAATAGTCTTTAGAAGAAAAGACGTAAGGCTGATAGGCCTAAAAGATTTGGCCTCATAATAATTGTCCTTTCCAATTTTCGGAATGAAGATAACCTTAGTATGCCTCCACGCATTTGGTATATGACCAAGGGCAATACAGTCTCTGTAAATATTGCAGAGAATGGGAGCAAGCATCACTATTCCCTCTTGGAGAAGAATTGGAATGATGCCATCAGTTCCCGGAGTTTTATAAGGTTTATGGGAATTAATTGCCCATTTAACCCTATCAAGAGTAACAATGCTCCTAGCAATACTCCAGCTATTGTCATCAGACAAGGACGTGGAGCAAGCAATACCACTGTCACACTGAACAACAGGATGAGAAACCGGAAAGTGAACTCTGAACAGCTCAGTCAGGGTCTCTTCACCAGTAACAGTAAAGTCACCATTGGACTTCTTGACAGTGTTAAGTTTACAATTTCTGTCTCTAGCCATCAACTTAACAAGTTTTGCAACGGCAGGGGCATCATTAATACCTTCGCAGTATGTTCTCCAGGAATTTCTCTTGGCATCCCTAACTGCTTTATTATAGGAGGTGAGGGCAGATTTATAAGTCTGCCAATCACCATTCTTCTTGGCTCTATTAAAGAGCTTCCTGCATTTCCCACGCAACCGGCTGAGCTCACTAGACCACCAAGGAACAATCCTTGGGGAGTCAGCAATGGTGGTTCTGCAGTTACTATGAAACGTACGGATGATGGCCTGTTGCACAGAGTCAACAGCCAGATCCAAGGTTTCAATAGAGGAATACTCACCAATGTGACTGGCCAGATTGGCCCTGAGATCTTCTTTGTAGGAACCCCAATTAGTCTTCCTTGGGTTCCTACCCTTGTCCTCTAAAGATTTTACAGGACCTTTAACAGAAAAAGAAATTAATTGATGATCAGACAAGGATATATCATCTGAAACCTTCCAATTAATTACCGACTCAAAAGCAGAACTATTACACAGGGTAATATCAATAACCTCGCGACGTTTTACAGTCACGAAGGTAGGAGTATTACCCTTATTAAGTAAACAAAGCTTATGGAGAAGGATCTGGTCTAAAAGATCATCACCCCTACGGTTACAATTACGACTGCCCCAAACAGTGTTATGGGCATTTGCATCGCAACCAATAATCATTTTTTTACTATTACAGTATTCAGTAAGATTAATAATGACCTTAGAAAAAGTTTCCTTATCTTCATAAGGAAGATAGGCTGAAACAAAGATGTATTCCATCATATGTTCATCAGTTTTAAGTTTCACACTGATGGCAACATTGTCACCATCAAGGAATTTAACCAGATGAACAGTATTGAGCTTGTTGCTGACAGCAATACAGGCTCTGGGTCTGGTGCAGGATGTGTCATAAAAGACATTGAATCCTTTGATCCCTAGACCCAAAATCTTTCCATTACAGGTCCAGGGTTCTTGGATAAGAGCAATATCAGCTCTACCGTTGAAAAGCCTTTTGCTAAGAATAGCAGAGGCAGATCGACTATGATGCAGATTAATTTGCACAACCTCAAGACAGCCCATAAGCAAAAACAAGAGAAGGGCACAGAAAACCTAGGAGAAAGAATTTCCCCTAGTATCATGACAATGATCAGCATCAAGCATGATATCATTGTCAAAATCCTTCATGCGTTTTTCCAACTCATCATCCGAAATCGGAGGGTTAGCATGAAGTGTATTATCGGAACCAGAAGCAATTTCTAGCTCATTAAGTTTAGGTATCATAGTCTCAAGACTACCAATACTTACCTGAGAGGAAGGAGGTCGCCCGGTCTGCTGGCTGTTCCTCCATCTCCGTCTTCCCTTTAGGCTTTTCGTTTGGATCACGAAGAATCTTAAAGACTCCACGGTCCAAACCGGTAAATGCACCAAGGTCAGCTTTGCGAATCGCATCCGCAGCCTCCGAATCCACCTCGAAGATCCATCTTACAGAGTGGGGTTCCACAAAATTTTGCAGAACACGCCACTCCTCCGACTTCAGCTCCGGGTTGAAACGGTTCAGCCGTTTCAGCAAAACACTCGGCTAAGAGTCATTTACATTAACTTGGCGTTATTTTTGACGATATTTTGTCAATCTGGGACAAAATATCGCCATGTTGGCGATATTTTGCTAGATTATTCGCCAAGTTCGACATATGTATCGTTAAGTGTTACAACAGCCGAAGATAAGCTCATTTTTTATGTAAAAGAAGGTAGGCCTGTCATCGGAATTAAACATTTGCAATGCATTGCCTCCTATTTAGCGTCATTTTGATAAATTTGGTGACATTTTCATCAATCTGGCGATATTTAAAAAAGTCGTCAAGCTTGTGACATCCCGCCAATACTTTTGCCAAGCATTACGAACGGACAGCGAAATAGGTTATTCTCATATTCGTTTATTATGTTATTTCCAGATATTCAATTTTCATCAATCAGTCGTCATTTTCATTGATTTAGCTTCATTTTTATCAATTTGGCGACATTTTTATCAATTTGGCGTCATTTTTGTCAATTTGGCAACGTTTAGAAAAAATCTCCCCAAGTTAGCTATATACCGCCAAATTCGTTGCCAAAATTTCGTCAAGCGTTATGGACGGAGAAATAGGTTAATCTTGTAGAAAATAAACTACTAATGGGATCCATATTCAAAACTAATACCCAAAGTATATTCTCACGTGAATGGAACGAACTAAATCCATGAAAATGATGATAACAAATTTTTCACATAATATTTCATATGAAAAGTGAACATATTTCGTAATAGTTAATACTTTTTTTAATTTTATGTGATTTTATGATAAGTTTATTTGAAGAAAATTGCTATATCTCGAGAACGGTTCATGCTAGCGTTCTAAAGTTTGTGTCAATCGTTTTCTAATGAAAAATTACATCAGAAATGATTATTTACGTAACTTTATTACAAAGTATTGATTTTTTGATGATTTTTTCAAAATTTCATTTCAAAATTTGGAGGAGTTCTGAACATTCGATTGCATTTAAAAGCAATAGGCTTTCAGTATTCACTGATTGTAATTTTTGTATCAAATTTAGTTCGAATCGCTTTATTTTTTCGTGAGATATCGTTTCCACAGGCTCACTGACACACACACAGACATCACCTCAAGCACGTTTGATTTGTGCTCAGGGATGCTTGAAACGCGCTCTCCCATTAAAATCTCGAATTTGAATTTGTGTACTTTACTTTTTTTTGCATCATAATACTTTCCTTATACACTATACTACGTATATAAGGAAAATATATTGTTGCGAACGTTCAATATTCCCTCACTTGAGTCTTTTCTTTTGAGAACCAGACGGAGAAATCATCCGTACAGACTTTCCTATGACATGCATCTAGGGATGTTGAAATCTGGGTACGGTTTCCAGATTTGGCGATTTATCGTTAAATTTGGTGACATTTTGAAGATACGATAAAGACCTCAAAATAATCAATATTCTATGAGATATGAGAGATTTCCAGAAGTTTCTGTAGCGAGTCTATAAACGGAATCATCACTCAGTTGTAGAGCAGTTGACGAGATACGAGTTACATTGAACTGTGACTTACGTCAATGTTTTGAGAATAGTGTCGTTTGCTTTGTGAAGTTAGTGAAGCATATTTAAGTGTTTTTTACTGTAGAATGCTCCTGTTTATGTTGTGCTTGTGAATAAACGTGTTAGTTATCCAGAAATTTGGACTCATTCTTGTATCCTGAGCGCACACCCTCGAATTCAGAAGATACGTCGTAATAATATGTGATACGTTAAGGGCTATAAAAGGTAAATAGATCTAATTTGTTCCTTTAATTTATTTAATTATTCTACAGGGTCTTGGGCATATCAAATTTTAAAATCATATAATGTACACAGAAATCAAAATAGTAGATATATTTTTACTTTCCTTATATACATAGTATACGGAAAGAATTGTGACGGGATCGAAAATTCGAATTCGAGTTTTCAACGGGAGAGCACGTTTCAAGCATCCCTGAACACGAATCAGACGTTTTTGAGGTGATGTATGTGTGTGTGTGTGTGTGTGTGTGTGTGTGTGTGTGTGTGTGTGTGTGTGTGTGTGTCTGTGGAGACGATATGTCACGAACGAAAGAAGCGATTCGAACAAAATTTTGTACAAAAATCACAATCAGTGAATACTGGAAACCTATTGTTTTTACACGTAATCAAATGTTTAGAACCCACCTAAATTTTGAAATGAAATTTTGAAAAAATCATCAAACAAGTAAAACATTCAATAAAGTTACGTAATTAGCGATTTCTTATGTAATTTTTCAGTAGAAAACGATTGACACAAACTTTAGAACGCTAGTAAGAACCGTTCTCGAGATATTACACATTTTTCAAATAAATTTATCAATAAATTTATCAAAATTCATAAAAAGTATTATTATGAAAACTGTTAATTTTTTATATGTAATATCATGTAAAAATATATTGCCACCGTTCTCATAGATCTAGCTCGTTCCATTCACGAGAGAATACACTTGGGTAATAGAATTCTAATTTGACGCCATTAGTCGGTTATCTACTATAAGAATAACCTATTTCTGCATCTACAATGCTTCGCGAAACTTTAGCGACAAATTTGGCGGAATATCGCCAACCTGGCGAGTTCTTTAAATGTTGCCAAATTTACAAAAATATCGCCAATTGATAAAAATGACGCTAAATCAATGAAAATAAAGACTAATTGATGAAAATTCAATGTCTCGGAAATAATATAAGAATATACTATAAGAGAAGATACTTTGGGTAATAGTTTTGTATTTTGACGCCATTAGTTGTTTATTGACTATAAGAATAACCCATTTATCCGACCATAATGCTTGACAAATTTTTGCGAAGAATTTGGCGGAATATCGCTAACTTGGAGAGTTTTTAAATGACTCCAAATTAATGAGAATGACGTCAAATTGATGGGAATGTAACCAAATTGATACAAAAATATCTCCAAATTGATAAGAATGACGCTAAATCAATGAAAATGACAACTAATTGATGAGAATTCAATAATTTGGAAAGAACATAAGAATAACCTATTTCTCCGTCTGTAAAGCTTGGCGGAATTCTGGCGACAAATTTTGGCGGCATATCGCCATTTAGTGACTTTTTTAAATGTTGCCAAATTGGCGAAACTGCTGCCAAATTGATAAAAATATTATGAAATTGATAAAAATGTCGCCAAATTGATAAAAATGACTCCAAATGGGATGATATGTTTTGGAAACTTTTCATCTTAATTCTATCATATGTTGGGCATATCTTTTATTATATAAGAAATACTCTTCTAAATATTGCCAACTTGGCGATATGTAACCCCACATTGACGAAAATATCGTCAAAATTGTAAAAATGACTCCAATTTAATGAAAATGACGCCTAATGGATGAATTTATTATTAAAATATTTATATATATGGACTATATTGCTTATTGAGGACGATATCAATATTGATAATTGTTAATTTATAGTTGCGTAAAATATAAGTTAATTGGGTACGAAATAGTTTTACATGTTATCATCCGGAAAAGCGCCAAATGTACAATTTAACGTTACAAACACTGTGCTGTGAATTTTTTCATCACTTTTTCACCGTTAAAGAAGCAAATTCATTGCATCATATACGGAAAGTCATGTGCTGTCCACATCAGATCTTTTCGTTTGTAGTGATGCAGTTGAGATAGTTTCATATTCCAGATATAGTGCGGCGACAAGGCGGCGTCAAGTTTAATAATAGGCGGACAGTTTAGACAATTTATTTATGAGTAATAAGTGAAGCATAGACAATTTATTTGCAAGTAGTACATGAAGGATGGTAGCGTGAGATATACTACGATAGACGCAAGCAAGCCCGTAAGGCATCTCAAAATGAAAGCCAATGTAGACCACACCCAGATGGAGCAATTTGGAACTCGCAACTCAACAAACATATGCTGAGTCAAACACGGTACTCAGTTCTACTGCCATCCCATTTCTACAACATGAACACCAAAATGGTTATCATGTTGAAGTCCTTAAAAATGTATCCACATTCCTCAGTCGACCATTTGGTGACCTCCACCCTGCAACACAATGAGGTTGTAAATACTAAATTGTGATAGATTTCCAAGTTTGGGGCACTTCGGAACCCAAATAACTCCTTTTTTTTTTATCTCAACGATTGTGTTTGTACCTGTGTAATCTATGTATAAATACTTATGTTTAGATCTTCAATGGCCCATTGTGCATTGGTTCACATAGGAACATTCATGAATGATGATTAAATTTAAAAATATAAACATGGTTGGTTAATAGCTGTATAATTCAAAACTGAAACGCTTAAATAAAGTTTAAAAGTTTTTAAAGTAGATCAATAATTGGGTTTTATCAATTTCAGCTAAATAATAGGTATGTAAAATATATTTCTTTAAAGGCATAAAATGCAAAGCAAAAATCTTTAGATTAAATCGATTTGACTTTCACGTGTGCCATTGATCTTTCACGTGATTGACTTTCACGTGTAAAGTGTGGTCCACAGAATCAATAGCAAAAAGATGAACATTGTAAGCGTCTTTAGAATCATATCTTTAGATTCATGATTTGTTCTTTTCGGAAAAAAAATTAAGATTACATTTTTTTCAGTTTATGAATTATTATTTCATTGTCATTCAGTGCATCATAAATAAAACTGAGAGATATATATTCTTATCTTTAACGTTACCTGCACTTCCTCCGCAGTCTGCCTGTGGTATCATTACGACCACAGCAAACCCCCAAATTATTGTTGCTATTCTCATACATTTCCAAGCAAGCAAAATATATGACACTAATGGTGGGAATAAATGGATTTTTTAACACTTTACAACAAAGTTGAAAAGTGTTTATGATTTTGCTCATTCTGTCTGTCTGTCTGTCTGTCTGTATGTCCGTTAGCACGATAACTGCCGTAAAAATGACTTAATCAAAATGAAATTTTAGTATGTTGTTCAGACAGTCTGTAGAACCTATGGGAATATAAATGAATAATATCACCCAATTAGTTTTGGATTGAACCCGGGTCGAAAAAATGAAATACATTGAGCCCTATGGGACCTAATTTTTCAAACATTTTTTAAGCGGATTTAAAATTCACAAATTGCTTCGAAAATTTAGGTCATATTTAAATTGTTCCATAAAATATATAAAAAAAATTCAGCGAAATATATTCAGTAGTTTTTTAAATAAAAATTAAAATAATAATTACACCTCTTATATGAAACGATCACGTGACCATGATATGAAACGATCACATGACCCACTTCAAAATGATATATGGCATCCATCTTGTTTCAAAATCGTGATTTTTTTAAGTTCTTTTTAATTCATATTGAGTGCTGTATCTATCCTAAAACTACTTTATATTTGCTTAAATTCTGTGCATCTACATACTGAAACAACGCAATGACAATATATTTGAGTTTAAATGCTCATCTAAATTTGATTATTTCCACAACTAAGCCTATTTTTCACCTATGTAAAATGTAAACAGCAAAATATGTAGAATGAGCTGTATTAGAATTCCTGTATTTTTTTAACACAAAATAATTTAGTCCATGGAGTCTGCATGGCTGATATGAATGAAATATCAATTGATTTCATAAAGAGAAGGACGATTTTTTTCGATGAAGTTTCAAGCATAGAGTTTAATTTTCTGTAGCTCCATGGTCTTAAACAAAATGTTTAAATAAAATAAATTATTATAGTATTGTGATGAATGAGATGAATGGGAGAAAGTTATGAATGAAATCCTGTTTTTATAGAGAGATCCACGCGTGTTATTTTTTCTATGACGTCATTTGAATTAATTTCAGTTGTTTTCGATGAAGTTTTCGAATATAATAAATTATCGTAGTATTATGACAATTCTAAAACTATTACCGAGGAATGTATAACATTTTAGAGATGTTTAAACCAGCCAATTTATATTTCAATGCCGTCATTTGAATGAAGTTCATTTTTTTCGATGAAGGTTTAAGTTTTCAAATATAATAAATTAATGCAGTATTGTGATAAGTTTCATAATATTACCGAGGAATGTATTACATTTTAGACTTGTTTAAATAAAATTGCATTGAAGTTGGAAAGTGTTTCATAATCAATGCTATAAGCATGATTGATCTTCCTTGTTAATCATGATTTGGATTTTATAGTCACTCTTTCGAATTTCGAAATAAGGAGTTATTGAAGTGGCATTTATTTAAGTCGTGAATAGAGTTTGAACTTTTATCTCCCAAGTTAAGAAAATTGCACATATTAACTGCATGCATTTTCAAAATTAAATTTGAAAATCGATTCTTCGCTTGAGTTATTACTGGAACGTTTCTTTTTAAATTACTTTATGTAATAAGTCTCGTGAAATTAATGAATTTTTTTTAAACATGTATTGTAAGCTGATGTCTTATAATTCTCACATTTAATTTATTAATATATTATATGTGAAATTGCTAAAGCATATAAATTCAGTTATTCTAAATCAGGACTGGGCAGCACGCGGTCTGCCTAGCCAGGATAAAGATAAAACAAAACAAGAAAGATCAATCATACGCAAAGCATTGATTATGAAACACTTTCCAACTTCAATGCAATTTTATTGAAACATCTCTAAAATGCAATACATTCCTAAGTAGTATTTAAAACTTATCACGATACTACATTAATTTATTATATTTGAAAACTTAAACCTTCATCGAAAAAAATGAACTTCATTCAAATGACGGCATTGAAATATAAATTGCCAGGTTTAAACATCTCTAAAATGTGATATATTCCTCGGTAATAATTTTAGAATTATCATAAAACTACGATAATTTATTATATTTGAAAACTTCATCGAAAACAACTGAAATTCATTCAAATGACGTCATAGAAAAAATAACACGCCTGGATCTCTCTATAAAAACAGCATTTCATTCATAACTTTCTCCCATTCATTTCACTCATCACAATACTATAATAATTTATTTTATTTAAAAATTAAGACCATGGAGCTACAAGTAATTAAACTCTATGCGTAAAGCTTCATCGAAAAAAATCGTCCTTCTGTTTGTAAAATCAATGAATATTTCATTCATATCAGCTACGCAGACTCCATGAACTAAATGATTTTTTGTTAAAGAAATACAGCAATTGTAATACAACTCATTCTACATATTTTGCTGCTTACATTTTGCATAGGTCAAAAATAGACTTCGTTGTAGAAATAATCAAATTCGGATGAGCATTTAAACTCAAATATATTGTAATTGCGTTGTTTCAGTATGTAGATGCACAGAATTTAAGCGAAAATAGAGTGGTTTTAGGACGGATACAACACTCAATATGAATTAAAAAGAACTTTAAAAATCACGATTTTGAGACAAGACGGATGCCATATATCATTTTGAAGTGGGTCACGTGATTTTTTCATATCATGGTCACGTGATCGCTTCATATAAGAGGTGTTATTACTATTTTAATTTCTATTTAAAAAACTACTGAATATATTTCGCTGAATTTTTTTTATATATTTCATGGAACAATTTGAATATTACCTAAAAGTTTCGAAGCAATTTGTGAATTTTAAATCCGCTTAAAAATGTTTGAAAAATTAGGACCCATAGGGCTCCAATTTTTCATTTTTTCATTTATTTCATTTTTTATTATATTATCATATTATTCATTTTTTTTATATTTTTCATTTTTTCAACCCATGTTCAATCCAAAACTAATTGGGTGATATTATTTATTTATATTGCCATAGGTCCTATAGACCGTCTGAACAACATACTAAAATTTCATTTTGATTAAGTCATTTCTACGGCAATTATTGTTCTAACGGGTAGACAGACAGACAGACAGGATGAACAAAGTCATAAACACTTTTCAACTTTGTTGTAAAGTGTTAATAAAAAGAAACAAGAAAGATCAATCATGCATAAGCATTGATTATGAAACACTTTCTAACTGAAATGCAATTTCATTTAAAAATCTCTAAAATGTGATACATTTAGTGGTGATATCTTTTACATTATCACAGTACTACAGTAATTTATTATACTTAAATATTTAAAACTGTATCGAAATATAAATCATCTGATTCTCTATGGAAAATCAATGAATATTCCTTTCATATAACTTGCATTCCAGACTCCAGAGCTAAATAATTTTGTGTGAAAAACATTCAGCAATCCTTATGTAACTCACCTTGCAATCGCTTGAGATATTTGCATTCTGCATAAGTTAAAATTAGGCTTCGTTGAAGAAATAATAAAAGTTTAGGGATCATTTAAAATCACAACTATTGTAATTGCGTAGGCACGGAATTTTGATGCACAGATAATACAGATACACATATAATATATGTGTGTGCGTATGTATGTAGTCAAAGTATTGGAATCGTGCCGAAGATAGGAACTTGAATTTTCGAAGGATCTAAACGTTTTGGGACTTCCAGAACACGAAAAACTATTTTTAGGAAGACGTCTGTGTGTGTAAGGGTGTATCTGTGTGTGTTTCTGTGTGTCTGTGAGGATATTGCATCCACTCTAAGTGAAAAACTAATGGACCGAATTTATTAAAATTGGGTAGGTAAGTTTTTTGTGGGAAACCCTACTGTTCATTTGATTATAGTACGATTCGTAATAAAAGAATCTGCCTTCTTTGCGAAATGGCCGGCAGAAATTGCCTTTATCCACTCTAGCTAAAAACTAATGGACCAAATTTAACACAATTTGGTGTATAATATTTCAATAACCTACAAGTGATTTATATACCAAATTTAACAAAATTTGTTATATAAATCACTTGTAGGTTATTCTAGTACGATTCGGGAAAAGGAAACGGGCTGTTTTTGCGAAATGGCCCGCAAAAATCGTTAAATAAAAAAATAAAAGACTACGTGTGCTCAGTTATATCAATTAAATTCCTATTTTGTACGTGATTTTTGACAACAAAAAGAATAAGATTAACCCCATTACTCTAGGACTAGCCGTTCTTGAGATATTTTAGTTTTTTTTTTGCGTTTTCGCTACGCCACTTTTGACAATAAGTCCATTTATCAAATGAGAACCAAATTTAAGTTTAACGTGCAAATTCAATGTCATTTAAAATACTTATGGATGTTATTTTGTGCAGATAAACTCAAATTATTATTGAAGAAATAAAGAGAACGTTAATATGAGTCTGCAGAGAAAGACATGTGCTGTCCACATCAGATTTTTTAACAATATTACAACAATGATTTAAAGAAGTGAACGGGGATTATTTGCAGGCCATTTCGAAAAAAATGTAGGATCTATATTTAAAGATCCACCAAATTGTTGTAGAATAAAATGTTATACAAATTTAATCTGTGTACCAAATTTTAATTCTCTAGGACGTAGGAAAGTGCATTAAAAACGCCATTAAATAAGTATATTATGAAAAGTTATATAAAATTTAAAAAAAAAAATTTAAAAATTGCTATCTACCGAATTTCTTTTAAAATGTGAAGCCTATCTCATATACAAAATAATTAAACTCTTGGAAAGATATTTATTATATAATATATCTGTTTTTTCTTTCTGGAGGATATCGCAAAAGTCAGAATTTAATTAAATTCGTTTTTCTCCCTATATTAAATCATTGTTAATTAAAAAACTTAACATATTTTACTGAAATTTTTTTTATATATTTTATGAGATAATATGAATATTTCCTAAAAATTTCGAAGCAATTTGTGAATTTTAAATGTGCTTACAAAATGTTTGAAAAATTAGGTCCCATAGGGTTCAACGTATTTCATTTTTTCAACCCGGGTTCAATAAAAAACTAATTGGGTGATATGATTTATTTATATTCTCATAGGTCCCACAGACCGTCTGAAAAGTATACTAAAATTTCATTTTGAGAAAGTCATTTTTACGGCAGTTATCGTGCTAACGGACAGACAAACAGACAGACAGACAGACAGACGGACGGACAGACAGACAGACAAACAGACAGACAGACAGAATGAACAAAGTCATAAACGCTTTTCAACTGTGTTGTAAAGTGTTAATAAAAATGAAATAAAGGGATATGTAATAAAACACACACTGTACCAAATCACCACCTGCCAGTACAGATCTTAAAACAAATAAAAACCGAAATGCGTAAATTAAAACTAAAAATATTTTACTTTTGTACTTATTCGCTGGTATAGGAATGTAAGGTTTTCTTATATAAGCTTGCACCTTCATATTGGGATCTAATCAAGGAGCGAAACATTGCATTTAGTGCTTTCAAATTCATTTACGTTTGTGAAGTTTTACTTTCAAAAATGAATTAAAACTCAAATTCAAATTTATTAATACAACAAACAAGATAATACAGTCGAGAACAACAACAGACAGAAAAACACAACATAAACACAGAAGATAAAATTTTATTACAATGCGGCTAGGGGCTAGCAAGTCCGTTCAAGTCGATAAGATAAACTCTAATAAACACAGATTTTCAGTAGGTAGAATACAATAATTAACAAAAACTATACTTAGAATAATGAAAATATATTTCCGTATCTGTATATGTATATAGATACAGTTTCAGCTTATAATTAAAACAGTTGAGTGATTTTACAGATTTCAGTTCATTTTTTATTTTCTTGCTTAAAACAATATTTATCTTGTTTGTGGCCCACGAGAAATAAGATGGTGGTTAAGGTGGTCCGTAACTGGAAGTATGTGTCTAAACCCAACTGCTAAAACTCCGAAAACAAAGAAGTATGCTGAATCACCATAATACCAGTTTGTATTAGGGTCTTTGTATTTTTTATGCTGCAGTGTCTTATAGTGCAAAATTTACAGATAAATAATAAACTCTTTAATTTTACCAAAATTTCAAATTAGAAGTATCTGTCTAAAACCAACTGCCAAAGCTCCAAAAACGAGGAAGTATGCTGAATCACCATAATACCAGTATGTATTAGGGTCTCTATTTTTGTTGCTACAGTGTTTTGTAGTTTAAAATTTACAGATAAATAATAAATTCTTAAGGCAAATAAATGTTTTTAACCTGGTGCCATTTTCTTCAATTCAATTCTGCAATTCAAAGCTCCAAACAACGTTATCAGTTTTTGTTCTCCATCTGAAAATTCAAGATCTAAATCGAAATAACGATCATCTGCAGCATGAAGGTTTAAAGTCAAAGCTAAAATTAGTCCGCCGTGAAGGGTGCTACAAAGAAAATCAACTTAAAGTTCGGAACTGCAGAGCCTTTAAAAATTTGATTATGTTTCACTCTTTCACGGACGAATTAATGGAAAATCTTTCAAAATAAAGTAAATACTTTCAGAGGGAATTAATCGAATCAGCTCTTTATTAAGTGCATGTAAAAGCATTTAATGTGTCTGAAAGGACAGGCTTTGTATCCCAGAAAAATAATTTTTAAAAGCTTCACTCATGGGATATATAATGTAATTTATTTTCTTAGAAATATCTGTATGTTAAAATAATGTGTCCGTATTAGAAGTAAACTGTTAAAAATAAGTGCGGCCTCAGTTATAAAGATGTTACATATATTACACCTTACGGTGTAACAGTTTTGAACCTTAAGAAACGTGTAATATTTGCACATGTATAACTTTTCTTAAGGTAGATAGCATATGTAATGGGAAAAGTATTATGAGGAAGATAAAAATCTGATTATAATATATTGATGGATTCGCTTTGAGCATCCCTGAATATCAATCACTATTTTTTCGCTGATATCTGTCCGTGTACGTGTGTGTGGGGGGGGATAGCATATTGTCTGAACAAATTAGCTAAGCTAATGGAATTAGATATGGCTGCTTCAATCAATGAATGCCAGAGGCCAATTGATTTTAGGGAAGATCAGATGAGAGTCAGGCCTTCAATGAACATCTCCTCCCCCCTCCGAAATGAAAAATAAGTAAGATCAATTATGCATAAAGCATTGATTATGAAACCGAAATGCATTTTTATACATTTTAAGCTGCTTCAAAGATTGCCATCGACGAAATTATTCTCAAATCGAAAACGACAATGCTAATTACACAAAATAAACTTTATATTTAAATGACATCATCGAAAGTATAATTTGCGAAGTGTTTACGATGCTTTTGCATTTAATGCTATGTCAAAGTTATAATATTTCATTATTATAGAAACTGTATCGCTTGATTATCTCATGTTAAATTAGTTCTTGGAAATTGTTGTAACCGCTCTAACTCCATTGCAACTATGACAAACCATTTCATTTTATAAATTGTCTGTCTCTCTATGTTAAATCAATGAATATTTCATTCATATCACAATTTTTGTTGTAATCACTCTAACTCCATGGTTGCAACTATGACAAACCATTTCATTTTATAAATCGTCTGCCTCTCTATGTTAAATCAATGAATATTTCATTCATATCACAATTTTTGTTGTAATCACTCTAACTCCATGGTTGCAACTATGACAAACCATTTCATTTTATAAATCGTCTGCCTCTCTTTGTTAAATCAATGAATATTTCATTCATATCACAATTTTTTAAATTATTTAGTAATGTATTTCTTACTATTATGCGATTATAAATTTGGAGTCAATTTGAGGGTAAGTATTTATACCTTCAGGAGTTTAATAAAAAGCTATTCAAAACCCAATATATTATAGCATACATAGTATATATGTATATATGTGTATATTGTGTATTTTAGCGTATTCATCGGCATTATTTTCATAAAGCACTAAAAATTAGCTTATAATGAGGGTTAACTATAAGCATATTCCACAAATCACTCTTTTTATGTGGGATTAAATTGGTTTTGTACCAAAAGTAATAAATTTAAGCATTAAACGAGAAATATTCAATATTATTTCATGGATTTTGAAAAGTTATGTTTTGTAAACGTTTATGTTTTTATTTTTTTGTTGAATGAATTTATTTATGCGGAAACATATCCCCCAAGGAATTCTGCCTTGTTCATTGGGGCATATTGTTATGATCAGAGAAATAATAAGCAAATATTTATAAGCATATATTAAAGTTGCAACAGAAAAATGAAAAAAAAAAAATAAAGAAAATAATCCCGTTTTTTATGTATGATAAATATGTATAATAATTTGTCAATTAACTTGAAAAAAACTGATGTGGGCAGCACATGACTTTCCTTATATAATGCAATGAATTAACTAATTTTACAGTAAAAAATAGATTATTTTTATAGTAGATATTTATATTCTTTCCAAGATGATGAATTTTCGTCAATTAGTCGTCATTTTCATTGATTTAACGTCCTTTTTACCCATTTGGCAAGTTTTTCGTTAATTTAGCTACATTAAAAAAGTTGCCAAGTTAGCGACATTCCACCAAATTCGTCACCAAAATCTCGTCAAGCGTTATCGACGGAGAAATAAGTTATTCTTATAGCAGATAAATGACTATTTGCGTTCAAATACAAAAGTGTTACTCAAAGTATCTTTTTTACTTTCCCTGCAATACATGGTAATGTATAGGGAAAGTATTGGAATCATGTCGAAAATCGCAACTCGAGTTTTCGGCGGATCTACACGTTTCAAGACCTCTAGAATACGAAAAAACCATTTTTAGCGTGACGTCTGTCTGTGTGTCTGTGTGTCTGTCTGTGTGTCTGTGTGTCTGTCTGTCTGTCTGTGCAGATTTTGTATCCACTCTAAAAAACTGATAGACCGAATTTCACAAAATTTGGTTCTGATTAGTTTTGGGTACGATTCAGGATAAAAGAACCCTCCTTGTTTGCGAAATGGCCCACAAAAGTTTTATCCACTCTAGCTGAAAAACTAAAGGACCGAATTTCTCAAAATTCAGTAGATGAATCACTTATAAGTCACCTTGATACTGATTACATTTTAGTATGATTCGGAAAAAAATAACCTATTTTTTTTTGCAAAATGGACCGCAAAAATTTCAAAAATCTAAACTAAAAAGCTACGTATGCTCAAATATATCCATTAAATGCTTGTTTAATACGTAATTTTTAACGAAGAAAAGAATAAGACCAACCCCATTACACTAGGACTAGCCGTTCTCGAGATATATTAGATTTTTTCGTATTTTCTCCTCGCCACCTTTGAAAATAAGTCCAGTTATCAAATGAGAACGAAAATTGAATTAAAAGTGAATTAAATGTAATTAAAATAAAGAGAACGTGGATATAAGTCTGCAGAGAAAGTCACGTGCTGCCCACATCAGATTTTTTACTTTCCCTGCAATACATGGTAATGTATAGGGAAAGTATTGGAATCATGGCGAAAATCGCAATTCGAGTTTTCGACGGATTTACACGGTTCGAGACCTCTAGAATACGAAAAAAATATTTTTAACGTGACGTCTGTGTGTGTGTCTGTCTGTGCAATGTATGTATCCACTCTAACTCAAAAACTAATGGGCCGAATTTCATAAAATTTGGTAGCTAAGTCACTTGTATGTGACCTTGGTGCTGATTAGTTGTAGGTACTATTCGAAATAAACCAACCCGCCTTTTTTTGCGAAATGGCCCTCAAAAATTGCCTTTATCCACTGTAACTGAAAAACTAATTGATAAAATTTTACAAAATTTGGTACATAAGTCACTGATTAAATTTTGATACGATTCGGAAAAGAACAACCTGCCTTTTTTACGAAATGTCCCGCAAAAATTGTATATTTCCACTCTAACTCAACTAATGGACTAAATTTCATAAAATTTGGTAGATAAGTCACTTATGGTAGACCCTGGTGCTTATTAGATTTTGGTACGATTCGGAAAGGAACAACCTGCCTTTTTTTAGGAAATGGCACGCATAAATTTCATTTATCAACACTAGCTAAAATACGAATTGACCTAATTTCACAAAAATTGGTAGGTAAGTTACTTGTGGGATAATCTGGTGCTGATTAGATTTTGGTACAATTCGGAGAAGAACAACCTGCCTTTTTTTACATAATGGAATGCAAAAATTACCAAAATCGAGAAAAAAAAACTATATATGCTCAAATATATCAAATGAATTTTTGTTTTATACGCAATTTTTGACGAGGAAAAGAATATAACACACTCCATTATACTTTAGACTAACCGTTCAAAAAAAATTTGAGATTGCTTGCATTTTTGTTATGCCGATTTCAGGAAAATGTCCAATTACCAAATAAAAACAAAAATTGAATTAAAAATGTAAATTTAGTGTTATTTGGTGCAATAAATCTCAATCTAACGAATTATTCAAGAAATAAGGAAAATGTGAATTTGAGTCTGCAGGGAAAGTCATGTGCTGCCCACATCAGATTTTTACTTTCCCTGCAATAGATGGTAATGTATAGGGAAAGTATTGGAATCATGTCGAAAATCGCAACTCGAGTTTTCGACGAATCTCCACGTTTCGAGACCTTTAGAATACGAAAAAACTATTTTTAGTCTGTGACGTTTAGTTTGACGTCTGTGTGTCTGTCTGTGTGTCTGTGTAATGTATGTATCCACTCTAATTCAAAAACTTATGGACCGAATTTCATAAAATTTGGTAGGTAAGTAACTTGGGTATGACTCTGGTGCTGATTAGTTTTTGGTACGATTCGTGGAAACAAAACCCGCCTTTTTTTGCGAAACGGCCCGCAAAAATGCCATGTATCCACTCTAACTAAAATACTAATTGACTAAATTTCACAAAATTTAATAGATAAGTTACTTGGACGATACTCTGGTACTGATTAGATTTTGGTATTATTCGGAAAAGAACAACCTGCCTTTTTTTACGAAATGGCCCTCAAAAATCGCAAAATCTAAAAAAAGCTACGTATGTTCAAATATATCAATTAAATGCTTGTTTTATACTTAATTTTTAATGAGGAAAATAATAAGAACAACTCTCTTTCTCTAGGAGTAACCATTCTCGAGATATTTGAGATTTTTCGCATTTAGTTATGCCACTTTTAGAAAAATGTCTAATTACCAAATAAAAACAGAAGTTGAATTTAAAATGCAAATTTCGTGTTATTTTGTGCAATTAAACTCAATTTAATAAATTATTAAAGAAATAAAAAAAAATGAATTTGAGTCTGCAGGGAAAGTCATGTGCTGCCCACATCAGATTTTTATAAATGGAAAGAGCTAGATCCACGAGAATGGTGTCACCAAATTTATCGCATGGTATTACATATGAAAAGTTAACATGTTTTTCAATTGGAAATATGTTTTTTTATTTTATATGAATTTTTGATATTTTTTTAAATGCGCAATATCTCGAGAACGGTTCATGCTAGCGTTCTAAAATTTATGTCAATCGTTTTATAATGAAAAATTACTTAAGGAATATCTATTTTCGTAACTTAATTAGAGGTTTTGATTTTTTGATGATTTTTTTTCAAAATTTCACTCGAAAGTTTAGGGGGATTCTGAACATTCGAGTGCGTGTAAAAAGAATAGGCTTTCGGTATTCACAGATTGTAATTTTTGAACCAAATTTCATTTGAATCGGTCCATTAGTTCGTCAGTTATCGTTTCCACACACACGCACACACACACACACACACACACACACACACACACACACACACAGGCATCACTTCCAAATTGTTCGATTCGTGATCAGGGATGTTTGAAACGTGCTCTCCCGTCGAAAACTCGAATTCGAATTTTCGACCCCATCACAATACTTTCGTTATACATTGTATATAAAGAAAGTAAAAAAACAAAACAAAAAGAAAACAATGTTAAAACTATTTTTACTTTCCTTGCAATATATGGTAATGCATAGGGAATGCATTGCAATTCTATTGAAAATCGCAATTCGATTTTTTGGAGGATTTATACGTTTTGGGACCTCTGGGAAAATAAAAAAACTATTTTAACGTGACGTCTGTGTGTGTGTGTGTGCGCGCGTTTGTGAGTGTGAGTACATGTATGTATGTGTGTCTGTGTATGTAATGTATGCATCCATTCTAACTCAAAAACCAATAAACTAAATAGCATAAAATTTTCTAGGTGAGCCAATTGGGGATTACCCTTGTGCTGATCAGAATTTGGTATGATTCGGAACAAAATAACCTGCTTCTTTTTTTGCTAAATGGTCTGCAAATGTTGTATCTATCCATTCTAGCTAAAAACTATTTGACCAAATTTCACAAAATTCAGTTGATAAGTCACTTATGAGTTACCCTGGTGCTGATAATATTTTGGTATGATTCGGAAAATAAGAGCTTGACTTTGTTTCTAAAATGGCCCCTAAAAATCATCAAAATCTAAAATAAAAGACTACATGTGCTCAAATGCGTAAATTAAATCCTTATTTTATACGAAAATTTTGACGATGAAAAGAATAATATCAACACCATTACTCTAAGACTAGCCGTTCTCGTGATATTTTAGTTTCTTCTCATTATTACTAGGCTGCCTTTGAAAATGCGTCCAGTTATCAAATGAAAACGAAAATAGAACTAAAAGTGTGAATTTAGTGACATTTCAAATATTTTTGCATGTTATTTTGCGCAATTAAACTCAATTTTCTGAATTATTACAGAAATAATGAGAAAATAAATTTGAGTCTGTAGGGAAAATCATGTGCTGCCCACACCATAATTTTATTTTTAATATAAAAAATCTTTGCTTGGATTCTAGGTTTGGATTTTTGATTCATGCGCATTTAAACTTATCTTTTATCCAGAAATCCACAGTTCGAATCTAGTATATGAAAGGGAACCCCTGAGCATGCATGGATGTTTCTAATAAAGCTTTTGTGGACATGCTATTTCTCTTTCAGTGAAGAGCACAGTACCGGTGGATCGGTTTTGCGTTTCTTAGCGTTCTTTAGAATCTAATAGCTGATAACTGTATTAGTAACAAAGGAAATTTACTGTATGCCGCACACTTGTAAATTTCTCAGACTGATGGACTCAGTCAGGACACCCAGCCGGCTTAAAATTAAAATATTGTGCTGCATTGGTCAAATGCATATTAATATGAATTATGAGCTTCCCATTACAGCCTTGTACAGTCTGAGCGCAATCTTCATTCATTTTGAGGATGGCCTTGTTGTGGGATTGAATTCGTCGGTCACTACTGAGGTCCACGGAATAGCACATAGAAAGTTCGCTTACAACCAGCGTGGGCAGCTATTTGGAGCATGTGTAGCACTAGAACGGAATTTTTAACCATTCTAAAGATGTAACAAAATTACGCGTCCGGAAAAATGTAGCTGAAAACGAAAATGTGATTCTGGAGAAAATGTTGATAATACAGCAAATTTTAACAAATACATCTTAGGTATTAATGCTGCTTTATTCGGATCAACATAAAGATCGGATGCATTATGTTGCTTTATTCGGATCAATACATAAATTGCAGGCATTAGTTGCTTTATTCGGATCAACACAAAGATCGGATGCATTATGTTGCATTATTCGGATCAATACAAAAATCGGAGGTATTAGTTGCTTTATTCGGATCAACACAAAGATCAGATGCATTATGTTGCTTTATTCGGATCAACACAAAGATCGGATGCATTATGTTGCTTTATTCGGATCAATACAAAGATCGGATGCATTATGTTGCTTTATTCGGATCAATACAAAAATCGGAGGCATTTGTTGCTTTAATCGGATCAACACAAAGATCGGATGCATTATGTTGCTTTATTCGGATCAACACAAAGATCGAATGCATTATGTTGCTTTATTCGGATCAACACAAAGATCGGATGCATTATGTTGCTTTATTCGGATCAATACAAAAATCGGAGGCATTAGTTGCTTTATTCAGATTAACACAAAGATCGGATGCAATATGTTGCTTTATTCGGATCAACAGAAAAACCGGATACATTATGTTGCTTGGGGCGCGGTATCCCATTGGTTAGCGCGTTGGAGTTGCATTCGGTAGGCCCGGGTTCGATTCCAGCCGCTGCCAAAACTGCCGCCGTGTTCATGCGGAGTACGATCACGTTAAACATGTGGGTCCGAAAGTCCTTCCGAGAGGTTGGTGGTAGGGGAAGGAGGGTACTGTCCCTGTGGATGCCTCCCCCACTGGGTTCCGGTCTAAATTGGGTGCACTTCCCGACCGTCCAAACAGTTACCTTACACCTTTCTGGTAGGTCGGACGGTCTGGGTTTCAACAACAACAACAACATTATGTTGCTTTATTCGGATCAATACAAAGATCGGATACATTATGTTGCTTTATTCGGATCAACACAAAGATCGGATGCATTATGTTGCTTTCTTCGGATCTACATAAAGATCGGATGCAATATGTTACCTTATTCGGATCAACACAAAGATCGGAGGCATTATTTGCTTTATCCGGATCAACACAAAATCGGATACATTATGTTGCTTTATTAGGATCTACACTAAGATCGGATGCAATATGTTGCTTTATTCGGATCAACACAAAGATCGGAGGCATTATTTGCTTTATTCGGATCAACACAAAGATCGGATACATTATGTTGCTTTATTTGGATCAACACAAATATCGGATGCATTATGTTGCTTTATTTGGATCAACACAAAGATCGGATGCATTATGTTGCTTTATTCGGATCAGCACAAAGATCGGATGCATTAGTTGCTTTATTCGGATCAACACATTAGCAATAGAATGGGGTGAATAGAACTATAGTGTTGTTCTAGCAATAAAGCAGAGCTTTTAGCTGTTCTACTGATTGCAAAATTTCTACGTCTTGCAGAACCCATTTTAAGGTCAGGACCACTATTGCAGGACCACTATTTGGAGTTTTTTGGTCATCTAATTGTGTTTGCCCTCTGCCCCTGCCAATTCTTACTTGCAGAGGTCATCTACTTTATCCTTATTGGACACTCGTTGGATTTCTTCCCAATTTCAGTTCTAGAAGAACTGCATTTTTCATACTTTACTCATACATCGAAAAATTTTAAAGTGCTGAGTGGTTGGTTTAAAAATTACATTATCAAATTTTAAGCTACTTAATCACAATATAGTATGTTATAAACAAATGCACCCGATACCAGTGTTGAAAAACGTCAAAATCCACCAGTGTTGCGTTGCTAGGCACACGCACTAAGGCTAGATAAATGTTCCCACATTTTTTTTTTATTTTGGAGCGAACGTTTTCTCAAAATAAACATATTATTCCACTCAGGAAGAAAAAATGTATGAATCAATTTGTAGTGTTTGTGTTTTTTGTAATGTTGCTTTAACTGCTGTTTAGAAATGCTAAATGATTCAGCTAGTATTACATAATTAGGATTTTATAGCAACTTAAGGGTCTTCTTAAAACGGGGACGCCATTTTAAGAATTTCTTGGGGGAGAGGGAGCAAAAGCATTTCTTATGGTGGCAAAAGTGAATGTACTATTTATTACTCTAATGATGAAAATATGATTCGTCAAGGAAAATTATACAGGGTGTTTAAAAAAGTCTTTGGCAAATTTTAAGGGTAGGTCAGGCATACAAACATTAGCCGTTTTGCATAGGAAAATGTGACTGCAAACGTGACTTTGGGGTGCTACAGATGCAGGTAGAAGCAAAAAGAAAAGAATGCAGACAATACAACACAGGTTTATTAGACATAACAATTACGAGTATCAATTACAATTGCTTGTCATATTATTAAAGTAGGTGTTCAAAGTTCTTGCTATCTGCAGACATGCATGTCTGGCAACGTCGACGCATGGATTGGCAAACGTGTTAAATATGCTTGGATGCTCTCGGAAACATGATTCTGCCTCAACGACTTTAGCGGCATGACCAGCGTCAGATGTTACAGGGGCCTTTTGAGTCGTCTCGGACGTTCATTTAACTGATCCATACCATCGAGTGAGCTGAACGGTCTGGGTTCTCAGGGGTCTTTTGAGGTAACTCCACAGGAAGAAATCAATGGGGGACTGTGGTGGAAACTTACGGATCTTTCTCTGCAGATCGATCTTACAGGAAAGGTCCTATTAAGGTAGTCCTGCACTTCCTAGCAAGAAATTTGAATATCTACTTTGATATTATGATAAACATTTTTAATTGATACTTTGTAATTGTTATGTTTAATAAACCTGTGTTGTATTATCTGCATTCCTTTCTTTTTGTGTCTTCCTGCATCTGTAGTACCCCACTATGTTGTTGGCTGCCACTTGTTTCTATGCAAAACGGACTTATTTTTGTATGCCTGACCTACACTTAAATTTTGTCTGTTGGATCACCCTGTATAAGAAATATAATAACTTGGAAATCATTGGTATGGGAGGGCAGCTGACTTCCCAGCCTCCTAAATAGCGCCCCTATCATAAAAGTGACTGCAGATTACAATCGTGAGGTTTTATAGATTTCATCTATATCGACCTAAAATTATTTTCAATAAACTATGAGCTATAACAAATGTATATCATCCAGCATTATTAATATTCGTTGCATTTGAAACTTCAAAAAGACACCATTACCAATAAAAATGTCTAGAAATGAAAATTCTCCTGACACCGATAATCGACTGAAAAGCTATTCTAAATAATTTTATTTTAATCTTCAGATAAGGGTTATAAAAATGGCCTCGATTTGTTCTTATGACGGAGAATAGGAATTTTTATGTTATATTCCTGCAGGTAGTGAGCGAAAATGGCAGGAATTAAATCCATGTCGTTTTGAAGATTAAGCTGCGGAATAGGTTCATGGATTGCCTTTTTAGAATACTTCTGAGTTTCAGAGGCGTGATTGCGAAGTTTTATGGGCCATAAGGCATAAATATTTTGAATCATTTCTGCAGGTATTTTCCATGGAATGGAATCGTTTGTTGAAGAGGAGTTTTGCGTTTTATGTTGAAAATTACTTTTTGAAAGAACACTTGCTTGTAAGTAGCTTAAAAATAAAGCTTAAAAACGCTCATTTTATTGTTTCTCAAACTATAAGAAAGGGAAAGTATTTTTTCAGAAATTAGAAATTTTAAAATAAATGCATGTTTTGGAATCGTCTGAACATATTTAAGACAACATTTATAAATGATATCCGTCCGTGTGTTTAAATCCGTACATATGTATAGTGTGCCTTTTAGGTGTGTACACTATATCTAAATAACTCAAAAAGTAATTACGGAGGGTTCGTCCTATTTATTAAATGCTTAATATGGAAGAATATTTGAAGTTCTCTTAGAGATCATCGTCATTAAAATCAGCAAGTCACCAAGCACATTTGTGTCTAATAGAACACACCGTAAAAATCTTATGGTGACGGTTCATTCGCATTGGCACTGTATTAGATATACCAACTGGTTACAAGCTCACCCAATTACTGCGTATTCACATAGTGTGGCTGTCTGGTGGGATGGCTCCCAAGTAAAGGCAAACAGCTACTAACGTAACAATTTATTAACAAGTAACTTCAACTAAACATAATGAATTTACATTATGATAATGCATGCGTGGCTTTAAGAGCGAGACTATCATGGCATATATAGCTCAGCTAACCAGCAACTTAAATGCACTCATAACGAGCTAGTATTTCGAAACATGTAAATTATATTTCTAAACTTGAGACTGAAGTCGTGGCGATTGCAAAACATTAAATCCTTTGCCACAGACATGCGCATTAATTGCATTCACTGGTAAAGCTGGCAAACCGCGTAGTCATGCAGTAAAGGCAGCATCACAGTACTCCCCCACAGATTTAACCCCGGCCTTAAACCGTACCACTGGCTTAGACCGCAGGCCGGACCTAGTCGAACTATGGCCGTTGAAAATGGGAATATTAAGGAAATTAGTGTGCTCACTTACCTCAGGATCAGGCAAGTAAGTCGGCTTGACCATGTCCAACTCAAACCTTTATCGTCGAAGTGGACTCTGCATTCTCCATCCTCTTAAGTTGGATTGACGTGCAAATGATAACTTCCTGCTATTTTTGCCCCAGGCTAGCCTCTTGCGGTATTTTTTATCTTCCAGGTTATCTTCCCGTATAGTCGCTTACCCCCGATTTGAAATAGACCCTCATTATACCAGAGTCCACTGAATCCGTGTTCGTGGTACTAGGTTAACTTTCAGACTCCCGATATCTTTTCAATAACCTACAGGGTTGATTTTCTTGGGCGTCATTCTAAAGGACCTTTGTTGCCTCAGCCAGGAATCTAACCACGAATCTTCGTTTCGGCCGATCGATTCTTTTCTGTTGAGTTACTGAGATGACATTGCAAGCTCTTATCGTTGAAGTAGACTCTGTAATTTTTTGTTTAAAAATATATTGGAAGTAAGACGAGAAAATTATGAGAATACCTTAAGGACAGAATCATTGGTACATAAATTTATAGATTCTGCATTAATTTTTCTAATATTTATTCTTTCTTATAGAGTGAATATTGAATAATATTTCGTTAGAGTCAAATATTCAAAAATGTCTTTTAACATATGGAAAAAAATTTAATGAAGGTTAGTTAGTTGAACTTCGCCTTAAAATATAATGAGACATTTTGGTAACGAAAAAAAAACTGACTTAAGACTGACTTCATCCAACGAAACTTATTCAATAGCGAGGAAGCTCATTAAAGTTTGAGTTGGCGCCAGTTGAGTCATTTCCGTTTCTTCTAACAAGTGGAATAGTTCAAAAGCACAAAATTGTCGATAATGAGGCTTCATAGCTTTTGTCGAGCACAAATAATGAAGGCATGCTAATTTATTTTCTTGTGGAAATATTTATACAGAACGTATAGTAAAATATGAACAGTCGAGAAGTAGTGATTAAAAATAAATGTATGTCTATTCTTGGATATTGTATATATAGAGTACAAGTATGATAGTAACATGCTAAACTTGTTTTGAATGGATATATGCGTTTCAAGCATCGAAAATTACGAATTGCGATGTGTATGTTGTGCGTGTGAGGAAGAAATAAAGAAAGAAAGGAAAAAAATAAAAAAAGAAGAAAAAAGGCTATAAAAAGAAAGAAAAATATAGAGAAACGAAGAAAGATATTTAGAAAGAAAGATAAAAGTACAGGAACAAAGATTCAGAGAAAGAAAAAAGTAGTTGAGGAAGGGTGAAAAAAGAGAGAAAAGAAGGGAATAAATAGGGAAAAGAAGAAAGTGGTAGGGAAAGATATAGAAGAAAGACGAAAATGATAGGGAAAGAAATATAAAAGAAGAAAGAGTTATGGAAATGGAGATTGAAAGAAAATGAGCCATGGAGAGAGAAAGAGGAAGGGAGTAAGACGTAGAGGAAGAAAAGAAAAATAGAGAAAAAATATATAGAGAAAGAATGGACGTGGTAGATTAAGGAAGGGCGAAAAAGATGAGTAAAGAAAAAAGTGATAGGGAGAGAAATAAGTAAAAGAAGAAAGTGATAGGGAATGAATTAGAAAAAGGGAGAAAGAGTTATAGAAATGAACAGGGAAGAGAAAGAGGAAGGAAAAATTTGTAGAGAAAGAAAAAAAAAGTAGAGGAACAAAGATATAGAGAAAGAAAAAAGGAAAGAGGTAGAGAAAAGACAGCGAAAAAAGAGGAAAGAAGAAAGTGATAGATAAAGAAATAGAGAAAAAAACTGTTAGGGAATGAAATAGAGAAAGGGATAAAGAGTCATAGAAATGAACAGGGAAATGAAAGACGAAGGAAAAAATATGTAGAGAAAGAAAGAAAAATAGAGGAACAAAGATATAGAAAAAGAAAAAAAGAAAGAGGTAGAGAAAGGAACAGTGTAAAAAGAGAAAAGAAGAAAGTGATAGGTAAAAAAATAGAGAAAGGAAAAAAACTGATAGGGAAAGAAATAGAGATAAGAAGAAAAGAAAAGAAGAAAGTTATAGGAATGAAGAGAGACAGTAAAAGAGGCGATGGAGAAAGAAAGAGGAAGGTAGAAAGACGTAGAGAAAGAAAAAGAAAGGTAGAGGAACAAAGATAGAGACTGAGAGAAAGATGTAGAGAAAAGAAGAGAAAACAAAGATAGAAAAGAACAAAGTGATAGGGAAAGAAATAGAGAAAAGAATAAAGTGATAGGAAAAGAAATGGAGAAAAAAAAGTGATAGGGAAAGAAATAGAGAAAAGAATAAAGTTATAGAAATGAGGAAAGAAAGAAAAAGAACGATGGAGAGAGAAAATGAGATAAGAGAACAAATAATAGAAATAAAAGGAAAAATAAAGAGAGTGAGAGAGTTTGTAAGTGAACGTGGTATATTATAAATAATAATACTTTTGAATCAAACTTTGTATGATTATTCATTCATCCATTTATTCATTCAACTTCTGTCATAAAGGGACCGACCCTACGGGTTTGTAACTTGACAAAGACTCATACAAAATTATTACAGTGGTTGATAGTTGTTTTCTGGGTATTCAGAATTACTGAAAATCTGTAACATTGGCTACAAAAGATGGTCGCATTGAAAACTGATTAATATTGATAACTAATTAAAAAAGTCATTGTATGATTATTGCAATCTGTAAATAAGGAATTGTGATTTTTAGTAAGATCGAATTATGGCCAAAATCAAATGATTTTTTGTAGAAAGGCTAATATTAATAATGATAATGAAAATTTGAAATCATGTTAAGCAGATGGAAATCTTGGTATGCAATTTAAGTATATAACACGAATTGAATCAATTTCGGAAAATATCGACATGGTTCCACAACTTTTTGACCTAAATAAACAGTTAAAAACTGTTAATATGATTAAAGTGAATAGACATTTCATATTTCATTTAAAGAGATATATTATCTGTTAACATTTCTTCGGTATTAGCACAAGCCGTTCACGTGATATAAAATATTTTGTATTAGTAATATCAACAAAATAATCAATAACTAATGTAGGTTATCTCATGCATATGTCCTTCGTCTATTCTATATATGTAAGAGGGGATTCCCCTAACCTAAAATTTTCAGGCAATCTCAAGACGAAAGGATAAATCTCGGGTAAAATGATGACATACTAAATCTGCATCTTCAGTCAATTTTAAAGGAATAGCCAATAAGCCCTTGCAAATGTTAGTCCAAAATATATCACTACATGCAAATGTTCACCGCGGCAGTAAAATGCTATTTTTTGTTTCCTTAGAAAGCTATTAAGTATTTAATAATTTGCCAGAGTATGTAGTAATTAAAATAATTTACAACGAGTAAAGCAATTTTACAAAATGAGTCATAAAATAAATCGATAATATCTAAATAAAATGTAATTACCCTGGGTTGCCTTCTCGTATGGCAGAGTGCCAAGAAAATGAGACAAATGAGACTTGACTGATTACAATTAACATTTTGATTTAATCAAATATTATATATATATATATATATATATATATATATTTGTCTTGCGCCAATCATAAGTTTATTGTTTCCAAATCAATAATCCGAATTTCTACAGGAAATTCGGATTATTGTTTTATATATATATATATATTTTGCAACACCTTGAAGGAATCACGTGACTGAGCTGAAACTTACAGCAAAAGCAAAATAGAGTATGCTATGCAAATGATTAGAATTTCAGAGTCACCGCGCATGCGTGGGCTGCGTAGCGCCCTTTGAACTGCTGTTTTAGCCGAGAAAATACAGAGCTGCAGCGGAACGGTGAAAATAGACTATGGTTGTCTTCCAGCGGTAAACGTTTCATGATAAGTCACTACGCCTCTACGACAACAGAGGGCGACATATGAGTAAGTTACGGAGTTTGAGCGGGGACGGGTGATTGATCGACCTACATGAAGGGGCTTTTCCTATCGTGCAATATAAGCTTATATGGAGCGCAATGCCACGAAAGTGATGCGAGTGTGGAAACAGTGGACTGAAGAGACCCGGCGAGTCATAAATCTGGCAGTGGATGACGAAATGTTACGTTAGCATGGGATGATAGATACCTTATCCGCACGACAGTGATGGACCGTACAGCTTCATCTCGACAGTTGGCAGAACGTTGGAGAACTGCTACAGGTGTGTCATTGTCTTCTCTAACAATTCGTAGGCATCTACTGCACCGTGGACTGTGCGCAAGTATTTCTTTGTACAGGAATCCAGTGACGCAAAACTATCGACGCCTGCGGCTACAATTGTCTCATCAACATAGACATTGGCGTGTCGATTGGCAACAAATCGTCTTTTGCGATAAATGAATTCCGCTTTAATTTGGGGTACAGTGATGGCTGCATCTATGTTAGACGCTATAGCTGTTAACCCAACCTTCCAGAGTGAGTTACCCAACGTCATACTGGACGAACGCCAAGCTTGATGGTCTGGGGCCGCATTGGGTATCTTGGACGAATTCAGTTGCTAAGAATTATGGTTAATCTCAATAGCAACTGATACATTAGAGAAGTTCTAGAGCCCGAAGTCGTATTCTTCCTTCAACGCAGTCCTGGAGTTGTATTTTAACATGACAACGCCCGTCTATATGTTGCTAGGAATGTTCATGACTTCTTTTCAGCACAATAGATACAGTTTCTTTTTTAGTCTGTCGGCGTCTAGCTCGTGACGCTTGTCCCGTAGCTAATGCAGCTGAACTTTGGGGTTCGGATAGAAGCAATCTGGAATGCTCTTCTCAGCTACAAATTCAAAATCTGTCTTATTCGATGCCACGTCGTATAGAAGCACTTATTGCAGCGCGTGGTGGCTTTAACAAATACTGATTTTGTAATATTGTTTTTTTAGTTTTTTAAATTTAATCGTTTATTTGTATCAATACGTGCCGTTTGTGGAATAAATTTCATTTAATATTCAAATCTGACGATTTCTTCATGGTATTGTAATTTTTACAAACATGAGTATATATATATATATATATATATATATATATATATATATATATATATATATATATACTACATAAGAAATAGAAAATTGAAGAATGACAATGTATCCAAATTTCGCCGGGGGGGGATTGTGACCCCCACTCCCCGGTTTAGCCAGCTTCATGTCATAACGACACTCCCGGAAGCGGATACAATGTCGCAAACCTAGTACATATACTAAAACTAAAAATGTATAAAAGTTGAAAAAAGTTCATTTAATATTCAAATCTGACGATTTCTTCATGGTATTGTAATTTTTACAAACATGGGTATATATATATAAATTTTATATATATATATATATATATATATATATATATATATATATATATATATATATATATATATATATATATATATATATATATATATATATATATATATATATATATATATATATATATATATATTATATATATATATATATTATATATATATATATATATGTATTATATATATATATATATATATATATATATATATATATATATATATATACACTGCTGTACAATTGTTAAGGACGAATTACAAATTGCAATGTAGCTCATCATTCAGCGGGATGGAGGCTCAGCAGGATGAAATATTGTTGCCACACTGTTCGGACATTAGAATCAAGATCATTTATTGTTCTGGAAAATACAAAAGGTTTTGAAACATCTGAAAGGGAAAAAGTGTTCATTTGATGCTGTGGTTAAGCCGAGGACAATGTGTTTGGGACATCCTGTATATATATATATATATATATATATATATATATATATATATATATATATATATATATATATATATCATGCAATGTAATTTTTCTTTACAGTTATAAAACTATAATTTTCCTCCTTGACCCGTAATTAAACAATATAATACCAGAGATAATATGCATCGAATATTGCATAGGAGTAACGAAGATTTAAGCCACTGTGATATTGATACTTAGCGATCTTTAATACTGAAATATACGTATGAACATACACTCTTCCATTCTGCACGGTAGCCAACATGTATGCAAATTTCGTTTACTAACACCAATGATACGTATTCGTATATATCATAACTGTATGCTCTCTCCTATTCTATACCGTAGTGACTTGATCAGGCATCACGAAAAACGTCGCACTTTATGCTACTCCAAATTTATTAATTCCACGGCGAAAATTACGGAGCAACGCTCAATGGCACTTTGAAGCCTTTGATCTTACTTTTTTGTGGTTTCACTGTATACTGGCTGATAAAAAATGAAATATCACATTTTTTGAACACTGCAGTACGCACATTATTCATTTCATCCTTTCCCACTGGTGAATCGCACAATGTCACATATTCTCCACTGATTCCCTCTAAGTCACTTTGGGGAGGAGCACTGTTGATATATTTTTGCTGTTGATTTATTTTTCTTGCATGGGTTTGTTCCATTGTGTTGTTGAAACGTATCCTCCAGAATCGTGGGTATACTCTCAGGATACAAGAATGAGTCCAAATTACTAACACTTTTATTGGAAACACTAATAAGCGTAAACAGGAATAATATGCAGCGAATACCTCGATAACTATCTTGTAAGATCACTAAACACTATAAAACAGCAATTAAATGCTCAGCTAATTCACAGAAATATTTGATACTATTCTCAAAATCCCTATGCGCCCCATAATTCAATTTAATTAATTCAACTCGTATCATGTCATCCCATATTCAACTGAGCGATGACTCCTTTTATATACTCTCCGTAGAACTCTCTAGAAAGGGCCCGTATCTTCAAGAACATTCGATATCTCGAGAATGTTTTAGGATAAATCGCCAAATTTAACAACCCCATTCCGAAATCCAAAATATGGTAACTCTACATTCACGCAATAGGAATGACTACCTGTAAAAGTGTTTTCTCCTTGAATAGTAAGGTCCGTTGTGTATTGTTGAGAACGTGCAGAGTACTCTCTCTCATTGGAGTCTCTTTTGAGAACCAGACGCCAGAAACACCCGTACAGGTATCTTTTCCCATGACGTGAATTTAGGCTTGCCATATGCTGAAGTTCGAAGGCGGTTTTCCAGAATTAGCCATTAATAGCCAATTTGGTGATAGTTGGTTACTTTCCGAAGGTTCGAGAAGTACCTCGAAATAACGAATATTCTACGAGGTATGATATATTTCTAGAAGTTTCCACAGAATGAGTCTAAAAAAGGGGTCATCATTCAGTTAGAAAGCAGTTGACGTAATTTGAACTACATTAAACTGTGATATTCGTCAATGTTTTGAGAATCGTAGCAGCTGTTTTATAAAATGATTCTCGTCAATGTTTTGGTAGCAGTATCGGTTATGTCGTGAAATTAGTGAATCATTTGAGTGTTGTTTTACTGTATATTGTTCCAGTTTACGTTGTGCTTGAGAACAAACGTGTTAGTTATCCGGCAATTTGGACTCATCCTTGTATCCTGAATGTACATCCAGGATTTCAGAGGACAATTTGTAACAGTATTATTTGAATAGAGGCAGATCACAATGAAACTTTTGCAGATTCGTAACAGTATTCATTTCATATAAAACGTCTCATTAAACGAGTTGGCACTTGTGCACAAAGTATCAAAAACTGTATCTGTCGCACCTTTGTCCAAAATATAAAGAACGACCAATCCTAACTGAGAGGCAATGATATAAATCTGTTGCTGAAAGTACTAATAAAATATCGATTCATTTGTTATAATGGAATATTTTTTTTATGAATTTTACCATTTTAGTTACAAAAGGTAATGATTTTATAACGCCGAATGCTACGTCTTGCGAATTATATCCTTTGTCTTAGAATGAAAATTCATATATGTGATAACTTACTTTTCAATATATGTCGTACATGGGTTTAGTATTTTGTTTCAGTGTTTGGAGAAAATCTTTGAAGAATTGAAGACTTTAAGAGCTTGCTGAATATATAGTCGTTTTATGTTAATCGGATGAAATAATTGTGATAAATATTTCATTCACTTTGTTTATTAACACTTTACAGCATAGTTGAAAAGTGTTTATGACTTTGTCAATTCTGTCTGTCTGTCCGGTCGCACGATAACTGCCGTAAAAATGACTTTATCAAAATGAAATTTCAGTATGTTGTTGAGAGGAAGATGTAAATGATTAATATCACCCAATTACTTTTGGATTGAACCCGGGTTATAAAAATGAAATATATTGAAGCCTATGGGACCTAATTTTTCAATCATTTTTTAAACAAAGTTAAAATTCAGAAATTGCTTCGAAAATTTTAGGAAATATTCAAACTATCTCGTACTATATATATATATATATATATATATATATATATATATATATATATATATATATAAAATTCAGCAAAATATGTTCGGTAGTTTTTTAAATAAAAATTAAAATAATAATTACACCCATATAATATGAAGAGATCACGTGAACCACTTTAAAATGAAATATCGCATCCATCTTTTTTTCCCAGAGTAAAAATTATGATTTTTAAAGTTCTTTTAAATTTATATTTATTGTTGCATTCGTCCTAAAACCGCTTTATTTTTGCGTATTTTCTGTGCATCTATATTCGGCGCCAACGTAATTATAGTATTTTTGAGTTTAAATGATCATCAAACTTTGATTATTTCTACAACGAAGTCTAATTTTAATGGATGCAGAATGTAAACAAGTGATTGTAAAATGAGTTGTATAAGAATTGCTGAATTTTTTTCACACAAAATTATTTAAATCTGGAGTCTGGAATAAAAGTCTAGGAATGTCTATTCACTGCTAAAAGTCTATCCACTGCTTTTATATAGAGAGTCAGACAGTTTATATTTCGATGACGTCATGTGAATAAAGTTCATTTTTTTCAATGAAGTTTCAAGTTTCCAAGTAAAATAAATTATTATAGTTCTATGATAATTAAAAAAAATATCAGCGTTGAATGTACCACATTTAAGATATGTTTAAATAAAATTGCATTTCAGTTGGAAAGTATTTCATAATCAATGCTTTATGCATGATTGATCTTTCTTATTTTATTTGTAGTGGAAGAGACGCAGAAACATATCTTCAAAAACAATGAACTCTTGGTCAGGGATGCTCTAAATGCGTATATACGCCCAAACACACGAAAACGGATTACAATTCATCATAATATACTTACACTTTGCACAAAATATGTAATAAGTACAAATAAATTGAAGATAATTCCTTACATGATTGAAGTTGTGTTGTAGCCAGAAGCATAACTAGATATCATCTTGAAGACTTTTGCTCGTTTTCCGGTTTCGACGGATTGTTAATTTTAAGTGAAATTAGACGATGGATAGCCCAGTGGTTAAGGCTATCGGGGATTGCACTCGGAGGACCCAAATTAGATTCCCGGCTTTACCCAAACTATCCCCGTTCTTACGCGGAGTACCGACACATTAAGTTTGTGCATTCGAAAGTCCTTCTGTGAAGTTGGTGGCAGGGTAAGGAGAGTACGGCCCCTTTGGCTGTCGCGCCCACTGGGTTCCGGTCTAAATTGGGTGATAGTATCCTGGCTGTCGTGACAGATGTCTTACATAATTCGGATAGGCCGAACGGTCTGGGAGAAAAGAAAGAAGTGAAATTAAGGATAATACACTACACTTGACGTCCGAGCTAAAATAGGCGTGAGTATGCGAGAATAAATTCAACTCAATGAAATAAGAATCAATCGTTTTTGGACTGATGTTTCTGTGTCTGTCCTCGAGCAATCTAAACGATGCGAATGAAATGTTTTACACAATTATTTCAATCAGTTGTCATAAAACGACTGTATATTTTTAAGGAGATTGTAAAATCAGCAATTTTTCAAACACTTTCTTCAAAACCAGAAACGAGATTAAAAGAAATATATACTTCATACATTGACGAAGGGTTGCAGCTGGTAGGATAACTGGTAATTCAAGTACCTGGGCTCGATTCAGGGAATTTTCTGAATTTACCGAAAATAAGAAAAATAGGGAAGTTTTCTGACTATAAAAAACCCAATCTATAAATAAAATTGAAAATCTGTCTGTCTGTCTGTCCCGTCATCACGGGAGAACGGCTGAACCGAATTTGAAGAAATTTTGTGGGTAGCCTGGAAATAGTCCCACTTAAAATTTAGTCTATGTTTTGAGTTCCTACAATCAGTGGTTCTCGAGATATTAGTAAAAACAAAATTTTCGTTTGTCTCATCATCACAGGAGAAGGGCTGAATCGAATTTAATGAAATTTTGTGAATAGCCTTGAAATAGCCCCCTATAAATTTAGCCCAAGTTTCGAGTATCTAAGACCAGGGGTTGTCGAGATATTAATGAAAAACGAAACTTTTTTCTAGGAGTTCTACTCTAACTCCTTAGTTTATCTAAACGAAAAACTTGAAAATCGTTTGAAAGTGAATTAAAACTTTATCTCTGAGTTTGATGGGAGATTTTTTTGCGCTAATTAGTCACTTTCTGAAAACATGAATTGTTTGAAACATGATTTAAATGATAAATCTATCTCCATGGTTTATTTTTCACAAGCTTTTACTGAACAATGAAAAGTATAAAGAAATCAAAATGGTTATTTAATTTCGCAGTTTATGAGGAAGATTCTATCTTATATCATGCTGCTCAGAAACGTAATTAAATTAAATCTGTCTGGTAATTTTAATTATTTTTTTTTCGATTTGAATAATAAATAAATGGATATAAAAATATATTTTAGAAAAGAACGATTTGATTACTCTTATAGCATTTTTGACTGGATAATATCAATTACGATCTTCAGGTTTAAACGTTATTATGATTGATATTTTCGGGGATTATTGATTAAGGGAATATTGATATTTTCAAGTTATTATGCTATTGTTTTATTATGCCAAAAATTGTTTAAACTCATATATTGTACGTTGTACGAGTAATCTTCTACAAATACACGAGAATATCTTCTAATCTGCGAGCATATAAGTAGTACAGGTATATTGGCATATGTTTTGATATATATTGGCATATATTGGAATCAATTACGACCTTCTGGTATAAAGAGTACGGGGAATATTGATATTTTCAATTTATTACTTCATTTCTTTTATTATGGCAAATATTTTTGAGACTCATATTGTAATACGGGTAATCTTCTGCTAACACACTGGCATATTTTCTAATCTGCGTCAATATAAGTAGTACGGGGTTGCATATATTGATTCAATTCCTTTTTTTGTAAATTTGCTTATAAAAGGGGCCAGGATGTTTTATTCTTCAGATCTGCCCGTGAAGATAATTTTGTATAGTGAGAACAGATATTTTTAAACTTCTCTTTTGGAGTAATAAATTTAATATTTTAACAGAAGTATAAAGAATATGATTGCGAATTATAAGTTTCTTTATATTACATACTCCGTACGAAGAACGGGTATGCTGCTAGTTAACGATAAGAATGAAAAACGGATAAGTATGATCCTAATGAAAGGTCAGACACGTCACCCCTGGCTACAATTATTAGATGCCATTTTACGAGATAAAACGAATCTATTTGAAATCCTTTTCATCATCTTCTTGAAGGTCACCGATATATATTGATTATCGATAAGAAGTCACAGAATGAAACCTTTTATAAATGTTTTGTTTTATATTTTCTTAGAAGAAATCCAGATCGGTTGTTATTCGATTTTTCTAATCGTGTTTAATGCGACTCACGTTTCCAACGTCTTTGACCAGATTTTTATTTGTTTCTTTCTCTTAAAATGTTCATATATGTTACTCATATAAAGGGTTTTATTTCTGTTGCTGTCCACAGTATATATAAAGGGAAAGTATTGCTCAGGGGAAGTCTTCTAAAGGGGTTTTTATTGGTTTAACACTTTTTGGGCATCTTCAAAACTCGAATAAACCATTTTTTAATAATATCTGCGTGTTTTGCCTGTGTATACGATATCATTAGAAATAACTGAGCTTTTAAAATTTAATTTGGCGTGTAAATTTGGTTCATACTGCACTTTTGATGAATTGAAACCTCAAATATAATAAAAAATTAGATAAAACTGTAAATAAATAAAAACTGTGGAGTTATATCGATCCTCCCCTTCAAAAGCAACTGAAAATCGAGGGAAATGTTGGGGGACGAGGGAGGCGCTTACTAAGAATTTTCTGCTAAAAGTAAAACAAGAAACATCAATCATGCTTGAAGCATTGGTTATGAAACACTTTCCAACTTCAATGCAATTTTATTTAAACATGTCTAAAATGCAATACATTCCACGGTAATATTTCAAAACTTATCATAATACTACATTAATTTATTATATTTGAAAACTTAATCCTTCATCGAAAAAAATGAACTTCATTCAAATGACGGCATTGAAATATAAATTGCCTGGTTTAAACATCTCTAAAATGTGATACATTCCTCGGTAATAATTTTAGAATTATCATAATACTACGATAATTTATTATATTTGAAAACTTCATCGAAAACAACTGAAATTCATTCAAATGACGTCATAGAGAAAATAACACGCCTGGCTCTCTCTATAAAAGCAGCATTTCATTCATTAATAATTTCCCATTCATGTTATTCATCACAACACTATAATAATTTATTTTATTTAAAAATTAAGACCATGGAGCTACAAGTAATTAAACTCTATGCGTAAAACTTCATCGAAAAAAGTCGTCCTTCTTTTTATAAAATCAATGAATATTTCATTCATAACAGCTACGGAGACTCCATGAACTAAATGATTTTGTGTTAAAGAAATACAGCAATTTTAATACAACTCATTCTACATATTTTGCTGTTTACATTTTACATAGGTGAAAAATAGGCTTCGTGTCGCAGAAGTAATCAAATTTGGACGAGCATTTAAACTCAAATATATTGTAATTGCGTTGTTTCAGTATGTAGATGCACAGAATTTAAAGAAAAATAAAGTGGTTTTAGGACGGATACAACACTCAATATGAATTAAAAAGATCTTTAAAACTCACGATTTTGAAACAAGATGGATGCCATATATCATTTTAAAGTGGGTCACGTGATCTTTTCATATCATAGTCACGTGATCGCTTCATATAAGAGGTGTTATTATTATTTTAATTTTTATTTAGAAAACTACTGAATATATTTCCCTGAATTTTTTTTTATATATTTTATGGAACAATTTGAATATTACCTAAAATTTTCGAAGCAATTTGTGAATTTTAAATCCGCTTAAAAAATGTTTGAAAAATTAGGTCCCATAGGGCTCAATGTATTTCATTTTTTCAACCCGGATTCAGTCCAAAACTAATTGGGTGATATTATTAATTTATATTCCCATAGGTCCTACGGACCGTCTGAACAACATACTAAAATTTCATTTTGATTAAGTCATTTTTACGACAGTTGTCGTGCTAACGGACAGACAGACAGACAGAATGAACAAAGTCATAAACACTTTTCAACTTTGTTGTAAAATGTTAAACATAAGTTGAATTTCGTCGATACGCTCATCATGTGTGACTGGAAAACGCGGAGTACGATGGGGAGGAGGCTTACTTGGAATTTTCAATTAAAAGAAATAAAGTATATTTTAGTCAATAAATATATTTCATTTGACAATGGAATTTTGTTTTCAATTTCTTTTATCTTTAGAGGGGTTGGTGGTGGAGTGTCTGTTTAATGGAATTTTGTAGAGTTTGAAGTTGAGACAGAAAGGGGTGGGGGAGCTTTCTCGGGGAGGCAGGATCAAAGGCAAATTTACTATTACCAAATGAGTAAGTAGACGTTGTATAAGTACTTTCTTAATAAAATTATAAACAATTAAATATCTTTCATATTGCTGAATTTATATCGAGATGCATAATAAGTACTTTTAAACTAAAATCATAAACAATTAAATAATACTAATGGCGGCAACACGTCGTATCTTCAAAAGAATTTAAATAATTAATCAATGACAAATCATTAGATTTTAAACAGTATTTTATTAAAACATCCATTAGACAATTCAACTTGCCGGTAGGGGATAGTATTTAAGCATGTTGGCATGATTTTTTATTTAACGCCACTGAGGAAGGGTATGATGATACCCGAAAGCGCTCTGGCTTTTAAATTATATGCACGTCTGATGCATGTTTTAATAAAATGACATTTAAATTCTAATGATTTATCATACATTTATTATTTAAACGATTAAATAAGTTTATTATTACCAAATTTATGGGTAGATGCTTTAAAAGAACTTTCTCACTAAAATTTTAAACGATTAAATAAGTTTACCATTACCATATTTATGAGGAGATGTTTAATACTTTCTAACTAAAATCACAAACAATTAAATATTTTTACAATTACCAAATTTAGGAGTATATGCTTTATAAGTACTTTCTAACTAATTTCAGAAACGGTTAAATATGTTACTATTACCAAACAAATGAGTTGATGCTTTATAATTACTTTCTTCTAACTATTGCCACCATTGGTTAGGATAGATTGAGTATACATAGTATGATTTTATCTTCGTTTGTAAATATTACATATTCATGATTTCACTAGCGAAGAATGTTTATTCAAATCTATGTCTTTTCACGGTTCGGTATTTTGAACTTTTAAAAGAGACTGTGCGTTTGTTGACAAAGGCAAATTTCATTCGAATTTTTGAATTACTTTAACAGATATTACAACGGACTACCTGACATATGTAAACGAACCAGTAAGTAGACTAAGCGGTACAAGAACATCATTCATTCAAAGCCGCATTTATATTGAGATGTTTCCAAAATCAATTCAAATTAATAGGTGGAATTTTAAAACCCTCTTCTAGTATCAATTATATCTACATTAAACAATAGCAGTTTACCCATTCTTCGTACGGATATACAGGGTGTCCAGTGCTATCGGTGCCCAATGACTATTTCTTCAACCGTTAGTCACAGAAATACACTTCCAATTGCAAAAATGTTTTAAATTTTAAAGTCTATTATCTTAGAAACAGTTTAAATCAATAAATGCATTTCTGAAAGAAATACGAAATATAAAGTTTTATACAGTCCCCCTGGTCCTACCAATTATATTAAAAAAAATCATCCTCATACAATTTTATGGAAAAAAAAAATCATCACCCTTTTGCGACCAAAATTGACCGACTTATAGCTGTTTAAAGTCGGAGTACTTTTTGTGCTGAGAAATGGTCAATACGGTCCCTGATTGGTTAGATGCCTGGAGTAATGGTCAATACGGTCCCTGATTGGTTGGTTGACTAGAGAAATGGTCAATACGGTTCCGGATTGGTTGGTTGCCTGGAGAAATGGTCAGTACAGTCCCTGATTGGTTGGTTGCCTGAAACGGGACATTTTTATGCGTGGAAAAGCGACTTAAGTCATAAAGATTAATGCTTTATAACTCGGTGAATTTTGGTCGTAAAAGGAATATTTTTTCTTTATTTTGCATGAAATTGTATGAGGATGATTTTCCTAAATATAATTGGTAGGACCGGGGGACCGTATAAAAATTTATATTTCGTATTTCTTTCAGAAATGTATTTATTGATTTAAACTGTTTCTGAGATAATAGATTTTAAAATTTAAAACATTTTTGCAATTAGAAGTATATCTCTGTGACTAACGTTTGAGGAAATAGCCATTGGGCACCGTTAGCACTGGACACCCTGTATAATATAAAGAGACTTACTATAGGAATTTGCATATAAGTTCACAATTATATGCAAATTCCTATAGTATTCTAAATGACATTGTTATTCAAAACATTTTATTAACATATTTAATTTAATTCTCTTTAAGAGAAGTATAAGAATCTGTTCTTGCTATACAAATTTATCTTGACAGGTAGATGTGAAGAAAGAACATCCTTGTCCTGGTTGCAAAAAAAAAATTACGAAAAATATGAAGTTGGAGCAATATATGCCAACATAATAGCGCAATGAAATTGGATCAACATAAGTAAAAATTAAAGCTCTAAAATGGTATTAGTGAATTCATTCAATATGAGTTTGAAAATCTTTGCTAAAATAAAACAGACGACTTTAAGAAATTGAAAATATCAATAATCCCCTTAAAACTTTTCAACCCGGGAGCCGTAATTAATATTCCAATCCAGTCAAAAATGCAATTCCGATAAAATTTATATTTATATACACTTCTTAATTAATTTAAATAGGAAAATGCTTACTAAAATCGTATGCTGTATAAACTCATTGGGTTTAATTCCATTGTTTTTCAACTTAATATTATTTTTTTTTCAAACAAATTATCGGAAAAAATATCATTCGCATAATGCCATCTCTATGGAAGATTCATGTTATCTTAATATCTCTACAACTCCTAATCCTAGAAGCTCAAAACGTGGACTAAATGTTAAGTGGGGTTAGTCCAAGGCTACCCACAAAATTTCAAGAAATTCTATTCAGCCGTTCTTCCGTGATGATGAGACAAACACACACACGTACTGACACATTTTAGACGTTAGTTATATAGGTAATTCCGACCAGGAGCGTTATTTAAGGAGGGTTGGATATTGGCGGCTGTTTGTTGAATATTTCCCAAGTAATTCCGTTATTATGTTTCTTATATACTTTCCTTTGCCGAATCATACTCTCATCATTAGAGCAAAAATCATCAACCTTTGACACCCCTAAGAAATACTTTGTCCCCTCCCTTAAAACATTTTTTAATTGACGCTTCTGGCTCCGACTCGAATGTTAAAATTTTATTATATAGCAAAATAAATGAATATAAGAGAATTTTCTTCAAGAAACGTAATTATGTTCTAACGCAGTACATATCTTGGAAAAAAAGAAATTTATTTCAAATCGAAACATCGCTAATTATCGTATTTAGCTATTTTTTTTATTAATTATTTTATTGCAAGTATCAAAATATCTAGTTGACATGCAGAAATATTCAAATTTATTGAAGAATGTAAATTTGTATTTTTATATTTAAACATGTCGGCCTGAATCTGGGTTTCTCCTTTTCCGTAAAAAAATTGTGTACCCCAAGGCAGGCTGGCTTTGGGTAAGAATATAAAAAATATGGAATGGTGTACTTGGAACAAACACGCTTTTTAGTTTGAATTCTTCTAAGCGCCAAATTAATTGTTTTTAAAACTCCAGATATACACTTCTATATGGTTCACCTTTATGAACTAACACTAGGCTCATTAGGGATTAATTCTAGGTTAGAGGGGTAAACATCAATATTAATTGGATAGGAATCATCAATGGTAATACAAATTAAATCGTCAACATATCGATATATAATATATGAATTAGAGAAAAAATGACGTTCATAATAATAAAGATATAAGTTAGCTAGAATACTGCTACTGCAGTCCCCTTGAGATACACCAGATGTTTGTAAATATATGTTATTTCCTTGGATAATATAATTGTTGTATAACACAAAGTGCAATTGCATAGGAAAGTTCTTCACATTAAATGAAACATTATTGGAAGAGAGATAATCATGATAAAGAGAGATAATAACTTTATATAAATCTTTAATTTTAATATTATTAAATAGGTCTTTAAAATCATAGGTATGGAAACCAAGAATATGTGGAAGCTTGCTAAGGTGATTAACTAAATCAAAACTATTGTTCAATATGAAATGTCCTGAATTCCTAAATTTAAGAGATTCATTAATTCTATTTAAACAGTTTAGCAAGTACTTACTAGCAGTAGTGGTAAAGGAACTATGTCCACAAGTGACCGTTCTAAAACTGAGAGGTGATTTGTGGAATTTCGGAACCAAAGTAACATATGGAAATTTATAATATTTACAATTAATATTTAATTGTGTATATAAATTTAGCATTTTAGTTTTGATTTTGATGGACTGATTATTAATGGGCTTAAAAATATGACTATTTTTTAAGTAATTCTGTAACAAAGAAACATAATATTTTTTACAAATAATGGCATAATTGTTGGAAGCTTTATCTACATAAGTTATGACAAAATGTTCTTGTAGTTCTTTAATAGCAGGAGTTGTTTATAAGGATAACTAGGCTCCGCAAATTTGATGTTTATAATAACATTTTTAAGAAGATGTAGGGTAGTATACTTCCATAAGTGGTATGCTTCAATAGGAATGGAATGTGAAAAAGGTTGTTGGTATATGAATTTATCAAAATCAAATGATAAAGACTGAAGAAGAAGTTTGGGGTGATGGCAAAATGGAATGCGAAATTTAGATCCTTTATTCATAATATCCCTACGTATATCATCATGAACTATACTGAGATACCAGTAATGATGTGCCTATAAGATGAGTTGACATAAGGAGCAAGATTCTTATTGCTGCATACACGTGATGTAAGGTGATCGGAATTTAATACCCTGGGAACTTCATTGTAATTGTAAATAGTTCTACCAAATGGTAAATTATATTTGAAAGATTTTTGTATTTTGATATCACTTACTGGTAACAAGTGCTGATGTTTTGCAAATAGATTATTAAAGTTAAGAGAATTAAAAATAGTTATGACAAAATGTTCTTGTAGTTCTTTAATAGCAGGAGTTGTTTATAAGGATAACTAGGCTTCGTAAATTGGATGTTTATAGTAACATTTTTAAGAAGATGTAGGGTAGTATACTTCCATAAGTGGTATGCTTCAATAGGAATGGAATGTGAAAAAGGTTGTTGGTATATGAATTTATCAAAATCAAAAGATAAAGACTGAAGAAGAAGTTTGGGGTGATGGCAAAATGGAATGCGAAATTTAGATCCTTTATCCATAATATCCCTACGTATATCATCATGAACTATACTGAGATCCCAGTAATGATGTGCCCATAAGATGAGTTGACATAAGGAGCAAGATTCTTATTGCTGCATACACGTGATGTAAGGTGATCGGAGTTTAATAACCTGGGAACTTCATTGTAATTGTAAATAGTTCTACCAAATGGTAAATTATATTTGAAAGATTTTTGTATTTTGATATCACTTACTGGTAACAAGTGCTGATGTTTTGCAAATAGATTATTAAAGTTAAGAGAATTAAAAATAGGATGCTTAAAAGAAATTGCACAGTAAGCTATTTTAGTAGGTGAATTAGGTGAATGGAATAGGTGGAAATTTAAGAAATTTGTACGAGGAAGAAGCAAATCATAAAATAAATATTTAAAATATTCATTAGTTAATTTTAATTTTAAAAAGTTAGCATAAACAATATTTAATTTGCATTTTCTGACTTTATATAACCAAGTTCTAATTGATACGAAATTGAAAGTTTGAGATAAATTATATTGTAATTTCAATATGTCTGCATTGTAATTAATAGATTTACTTAAGTTACTTTTTCTGTTACTACGCCTATATCGCTTTTTACTAGGAGTTGATGACTTTGAATATTAAAAAATATGTTTATAGACGGGCGATTTATTGGAATTGTATTCAAAACTATTTTTAACTACATTATTATTATTATATATTTGATTTAAGCCATAGAGGAAGAGAGTTTTTTTTTTTTTTTAATATAATAATTTTCAAATAATAATGTTTAAGTTAGTGAAATTTTAATATCTAAAATTTGAAGGGATGCGTTTTTAAATCCGTGGATAGCAAAGTGCTGATATGCAAATTAATTTTTAGTAGGGAGATCATTAAACACTCTATGGTCAAATTTTTTAATATGATCCCTGTGGACATTCATCCTAAGATGTAAAGGATTGCTGGTTTGGCCAATATAAGATAAGTTACAAATTGTACATTTGAGTTTGTAAATGCAATTAAATACTTTGCAGAATTTTTGTGAGGTGGAATGATTATTAATTTGAAATGAATATATAATTAATTCGGAATTACACACTTCTCCATATAATTCGAATTAAATCCGAAAGAATAGACAGTTTCTGACAATGGCGATAGTATTTAATTACGAGACTCCATTGGAACTGGCTAATGGGAAGAATATTAACAATATAATCCATAAGAATTAAAAAACAAAAATATAAACTTACATGTATATCTACTTGCTAATAGAAATAATAATAATTATATAATCTATAAGAATTAAAAAACAGAAAGATGAACTCCTATGGCCACGTGTGCTTGCCAACTGAACGTACAGCCACATTACACAAAAATCCCGGTCAAAGTGAATGGAAATCGAAATGAACTGAGTGAAGGTGAACGGTAAAGTTGTAACAGTAAACCTTCAAAAATAAGAATCAGTACAGGACTTAGGACAAGTGGAAAGTCAGGTTAAAAGAATGGGAGACATTCATAAAAATGAGTTATCAATGCAAGGATAAATAATGCACTTGTAAAATTGCTACGTGGTGTATTTGAGATTATTAGAAGTATTATTAACAAACATTCCGGATAGTGGTAATTTGGCAAATGCGTTTAAGATTATTGATGTGGAGATAACGATACTGAGGATCAGAAAGTCTATGTATTCGAAAAAGCTGGTTTAAAATTATGTTTCTAAATAATTGAATAGAATTACAAGAACGATATGATAGCAGCTTAATGATGATGAAATTATAAGGCTCTTTTTTATCAAACAGATTGGTAATAATATGATTATGGAGTGTATCTAAATTTAAATTTAAATAATTGAGAGTTTGACTAACACTATGCTCATTAGGAATTAATTCCAAGTTAGAAGGGAAAAGTCAATATTAATTGGATAGGAATCATCAAAGATAATACAAATTAAGTCGCCAACATATCGATATATAATATAAGAATTAGAGATAAAATGACATTCACAATAATAAAGATATAAGTTAATTAGAATACTGCTACTGTAGCCCCCTTGAAGTACACTAGATGTTTGTAAATATATGTTATCACCTTGGATAAAATAATTGTTGTATAACACAAAGTGCAGTAGCATAGGAAATTTATTAATTTTAAATGGAGCATGATTGGAAGAGAGATAATAACTTTATATAAATCTTTAATATCTATATTATTAAATAGGTCTTTAAAATCAAAAGTATGGAAACCAAGAATAATTCGAAGCTTGTTAAGATGATTATCTAAATCAAATTAAACAATTTAGCAAGTACTTACTATCAGTAGTCGTAAAAGTATTATGCCTACAAGTGACCGTTCTAAAATTGAGAGGTGATTTATGGGATTTAGGAACCAAAGTAACATGAAATTTATAAAATTTACAATTAGTATTTAATTGTGTATATAATTTTAGCACTTTTGTTTTAAATTCAATAGACTGATTATTATTAGGTTTCAAAATATGATTATTTTTGAAAGAAGTCTGTAACAGAGAAACATAATATTTTTTACAAATAATGGCATAAATCATTAAAGGCATAAATCATAAATCATTAAAGTTAAGAAAATTAAGTATTGGGTGTTTAAATGAGAGAGAGAGAGAGAGAGAGGGGAGAGAGAGGAGAGAGAGAGAGAGAGAGAGGGGAGAGAGAGAGGAGAGAGAGAGAGAGAGAGAGAGAGAGAGAGAGAGAATGAATTGGTAAATAATAAAATAAATGTTTAAAATGCTCATTAGATAATTTTAATTTTAAGTAGTTAGCATAAACAAAATTTAATTTGCATTTTATGACATTATATAACCAAGTTCCAATAGGAAATTGAAAGTCTGAGAATAATTATATTGTAATTTCAAAATGTCTGCTTTATAATCAATAGTTTTACTAAAGTTACTTCTACCTTTGACACGCTTATATAGCCTTTTACGTGAAGTTAATGACTTTAAATACTGAAAAAGACGTTTATAGACTAAAGATTTTTTGGAGTTATAAGCAAAACTATTTTTTACTACATTACTATAATCATATATTTAATTTAAGCTATAGGGGAAGATAGTTTTATATTTTTAAAACAATAATTTTCAAATATTAATCTATCAGTGATTGAAATTTTAATATCTAAAATTAGAAGGTAAACATATTAAATACATGGGTAGCAAAGTGCTGATATTCAAATTGATTTTTAGTGGGGAGATCATTAAAGACTTTATGGTCCAATTTTTGAATATGATCCCTGTGAATATTCATTCTAAGATGTAAAGGGTTGCTGATTTGGCCAGTATAAGTTACATATTGTACAATTGAGTTTAAAAATGCAATTATAGATCTTGCAGAATATTAAAGAGGTGGAATTATTATTAATTTGTAATCGGTGTAGCCAAAGGACAAGTTTTACATCTGTCTGTTACATCTATTGAGGGAATAAGATTTTGATTGAAAGTTGGCATGGTTATCTTTCAAATCATCTAAAATGCCAAATTGGTCAATGTTTGTCGATCTACAATTATATATATATATATATATATATATAGGGTGTCCAGTGCTATCGGTGCCCAATGGCTATTTCCTCAACCGTTAGTCATAGAGATATACTTCCAATTGTAAAAATGTTTTAAATTTTAAAATCTATTATCTTAGAAACAGTTTAAATCAATAAATGAATTTCTGAAAGAAATACGAAATATAAATTTTTATAGGGTCCTCTGGTCCTACCAATTATATTTAGGAAAATCATCCTCATACAATTTCATTCAAAATAAAAAAAATCTTCCATTTATTACCAAAATTCACCGAGTTATGAAACATTAAACTTTATGACTTAAGTCGCCTTTTCGCGCATAAAAATGTCCCGTTTCAGGCAACCAACCAATCAGGGACCTTATTGACCATTTCTCAGCACAAAAAGTGCTCAACTTTAAACACCTATAAGTCGATCAATTGGGGTCGTGAAAGGATGATTTTTTTTTATTTTGCATAAAATTGTATGAGGATGATTTTCCTAAATATAATTGGTAGGACCAGGGGACTGTATATAAATTTATATTTCGTATTTCTTTCAGAAATACATTTATTGATTTAAACTTTTCTAAGATAATAGATTTTAAGCATTGCAACATTTTTACAATTGAAAGTATATCTCTGTGATTGACGGTTGAGGAAATAACCATGGGGCACCGATAGCACTGGACACCCTGTATATATAAACAGCCCATCTTTATTTGCTTCTTTATGCTAGGCGTGAATGCATTTTGTCATGCAGCTCTTAATGCCGTTTTCCCTATTTAATGTATTGTAGAGTACTTAATCTCGTAGTCGTGTTCACTGATGCTATGGTTTTATATTTTATTAAAATAATAATTTGGTTTTGAAACTTATTTTAGGAGCCGTTCTCAAAAAGATATTTCGCACTCCTCCCTTTTCGCGCCACTTTCGTAATGCAATGTTGTTTCTCGTGATTTCAAAAGTTAGAAATTCTCATAGAGGCAAAAGCAATAAGTTTGTCTAGCACCTGTTTGATATCATAATTAACTTTTACAAGTCCTTCTTTTAGTTGGTACGAAATTGTTTCTGTCCGGTCGTTCGAATCCATTAGTTCGTTCAACTTTCGACCTTGATTTTTACTTTTCATTTCTTCTAGTTTCCGTTTTGTAACTTATTACTTTCCTTATATACATAATGTATAAGGAAAGTATTGTGACTGGATCGAAAATTCGAATTCGAGTTTTCGACGGGAGAGCAAGTTTCAAGCATCCCTGATCAGGAATCAAGCATTTTTGAAGTGATGTCTGTCTGTGTGTGTGTGTGTGTGTCAAAGTATGTGTGTTTGTGTGAAATTATGTGCGTGTGTGTGTGTGTGTCAAAGTATGTGTGTTTGTGTGTGTGTGTGTGTGTGTCAGTGAGTCTGTGGAGACGATATCTCACGAACGAATGGAGCGATTCTAATGAAATTTGGTACAAAAATGACAATCTGTGAATACTGGAAGCCTATTGTTTTTAAACGTAATCGAATGTTCAGAACCCACCTAAATTTTCGAGTGAAATTTTGAAAAAATCATCAAAAATTCAAAACCTTTACTAAAGTTACGAAAATAGACATTTCTTATGTAATTTTTCCTTAGAAAGCGATTGACATAAACTTTAGAATGCTAGCATGAACCATTCTAGAGATATTGTACATTTTTCAAACAACTTTATCAAAAAATCCCATAAATTAAAAAAAATATATTAACTGCTGAGAAACATGTTCATTTTCATATGTAATATCATGCGACAAATTGGGTGACATCATTCTCGTGGATCTAGCTCGTTCCATTCATGAGAAAAGATACTTTGAGTAATACTTTTGTATTTGAACGCCAATAGTCATTTATCTGCTATAAGAATAACTTATTTCTCCATCCATAACGCTTGGCCTGATTTTGGCGGAATGTCCCCAACTTGGCGACTTTTTTAAATGTTGGCAAATTAACGAAAATCTCGCTAAAAGGATAAAAATGACGCTAAATCAATGAAAATGACGACTAATCGTCAGAAATTCAATATCTTGGAAAGAATATAAGTATCTACTATAAAAAAAACCTATTTTTTACTGTAAAAGTAGTAAATTCATTGCATTACATAAGGAAAGTCATGTGTTGCCCACATCAGATTTTTTTTTATTTTCAAATCAAAACTGTACAGCGAGATTCAAGCCTTCCGATGAGAAAAATGGCGTTGTGTTTGTTTTTTATGTGATACCCACATTTAAAGGAAAACTATTATGTTCATGACGCTAAGAGACCGCCTTTCATATTTTGTATTTACACAAAAGAGTTTTTATACTGCTAATATGAGGCAGATAAATTAACCGGGAGCATGAAATGTAGACTGTAGGAAAGGTTTTATGATGGTAGCTGTAATATCTCTCCATGATAGAAGCAATTTCTTATGATAAGTATGTCCAAAATGGTAAATGAAATTCCAGTCATGGAGTTATCACCTCGTAAATAAAATGTAAAGAGCTGTTGATGAAGAAAAACAGTCTTATTAGACATCTAAAATGAGGGAAAATATTGTTTGAAAATGTTAGTGATATTTATGGTCTTTTATTGAAGAAATTGCTATATATATTAAATGGAATGCTATATTATTTTCTCTGCAATGCCTGGTAATGTATAGGGAAAGTATTGGAATCACTATATATATATATATATATATATATATATATATATATATATATATATATATATATATATATATATACATATATATATGCATATATATATATATATATATATATATATATATGCATATATATATATATATATATGCATATATATATGTATATATATACATATATATATGTATATATGCATATATATATACATACATACACACACACATAATATATATATATATGTGTGTGTGTGTATGAAATTCCAGTCATGGAGTTATCACCTCGTAAAACTTTATCTAATATATATAAAGTTTTTGATACATCTACACGTTTCGAGCATTCTAGAACTACAACGAGTTCTGTAAAGGAATTATTAATTAATATAATACTCAATGGATCACAGCATTTAAACTTTAACAATAAAACATTTATTAACAACATAAACACTTATTAATTCATTACACAATTAATTATTAGTTTTGGCGGGGGAACATGTGAGATCACTTAATTTGCCTAAACGTTTCTAGACCTAAAGTTATTTGAGGAAAACATACCTTCAAATTTGAACTTTGTTAGCAGCACATATGTGATGTCGTCTTTGTTACTAGCATTAACTCGTAGTGTAATGCATCCACTCATAACTTGGTCGATCGTATTGTACTGCTGACTCCAACACTCGCACTTATTTCATTCTCTTAGTATATCAAGTCATCTCTGTAATATCTGCACAAGTCATAATGTCGCCCGAGTATTAGCACAGGTCTACCAAGTCATAATGTCGAAGTTATCTGTATGTCTGTCTGCTCCTAGTGTCCTTCTTCGGTCACAGGCTGTGGCTCTCTTTTGCCCTAAGGGGTGTCACTCCCCCTTTGCTTTTATTTGCAGCATTCAGTGTGACGTAATAAGAAGTTTCTCCATTGGTTAATCATTGAACCAATGTCGCTACTTGGCATCCTCGTAAGGGGCCGCTCGGCCCACCCTGTTTTGACGCTCCTGAATTTAAAATTTGCTGTAAACCTCGGCGCCATCCAGACTACAAGTATTGTTCGATGTTTCAGATCAAGTAAATGGCATAAAACTGTCTCAACAAAACACATGTGAGTTTTATTTCTGGTCTCTCAGAGGGACATCTATTAGTTGCAAAAGAAATGACTAACTTGAGAAATTACATTTTAGAGATATTTTTGGAAATTTAATAATTTTTCTTTTTTTGTGCAAATTAAAATTTATTGGCATGTAAATTTTTACTTTCTCTGCAATACATATTAATGTATAGGGAAAGTATTGGAATCATTTCGAAAATGGTAAGTCGAGATATCGACGGGTCCACACTTTTTGGGACCTCTAGAACACGAAAAAACTATTTTTAGTGTGACGTCTGTGTGTCTGCCTGTGTGTCTGTCTGTGTGTTTGTCTGTGTGTCTGTCTGTGTGTCTGTCTGGGCAATGTATGTATCCACTCTAACTCAAACACTAATGGACCGAATTTCATAAAATTTGGTAGGTAAGTCACTTGGGTGTGACCCTGGTGCCGATTAGTTTTTAGTACGATTCGGGATAAAAGGACCCGCCTTTCTTCGCGAAATGTTAGCATTTAGAAATGTTAGCAATTGGTGTAACTCTGAATTGCTTCAATATGACTTTTATACTTTGTAGGGATATCTTCAAATAAATAAAAATAATTGTTTAAGTAGCTCGGTGAATAATGACTCATTTAGATAGCTGGAATGGGTAGTTTGATTCCCAGCTGGGAAATAATATTTGTTAAGCAATATAATCTACGTATTAAACGATTGTAATCATTAGAAAATATCGAAATTTTATCAATTTTAGTTTGCTTCATTTTCGTTAATTAGACATCATTTTTGTCACGTTCGTTAATTTGGCAATAGTTTCAAAAATCGAAACGTTGGTGATATTTCGCAAAATTTAACACCAAGATCAGCCTATTTAAGGACATTTGCTACTTATTTTAATTTTATGTAATTTTTTCGATAAATTTATCTGAAAACGTGCTATATCTCGAGAGCTTTTCATGCTAGTGCACTAAAGTGGGTGCCATTCATTTTCTAATGGTAAATTACGTATTAAATTGTTATTTATTTAACATTAAAAAATTTGTTTATTATGCTAACATTTAAACATATATTTAACATGTTTATTTACTTAACATTAAAAAATGCAAACATTTCAAAAATTCATTAATAAATTAAGGGGTATCTAGAGCAATCGATCCCATTTGAAATAAGTAGGTTTCCAGTATTCACAGATTGTAATAATCGTACGAAATTTGTATAGAATCGATCCATTCGTTCATGAAATATCGTTCCTCTAGACTCACTAACGCACACACTAGCATACACACTAACATGCACGCACATTAACATACATAAACACTCGGACAAACAGACAGACATCATATCAAAATAGGTTGATTTGCGTTCAAGGATATTTAAAACGTGTTCTTCCGTTGAAAACCTGAATTCGAATTTTAGACACAATCCTTTCCCTATTTACATTAATTATACCATGTATGTAGGGAAAGTAAAAATACTAAATAACAAAAATGAATATTTTCTGACGCTGAAAAATAATTTATCTGTTCGCAAGTATAGGATTTTGTCTCCCCCATTCTAATTGAAAATCATCCAATCTGTGTTTCAGAGCAAAAAAAAAATATATATATATCCAGTTTGATTCGTGGCTAATTAAACTTGGATAAAAGCGTTTCTGGTCTTAACGACATTTAGACGCGGATGAATTGTACTGCAACATGACAAATCCAGCAGATAAAAAACGCAGATCCGAAGACCACGAATGTGTATCGGTTATCGATGCATTTAAAAAAAAAACTATTAATCTTATTCACTGACTGATCTTGTAGGAGGATGAAGTGAATTTTTACATGCGAGTAAGTGCATAGATATACAATGCAGGATTTTATCGGTAAAGGAATTGAAATGACATTATGAATAATGGTTCCAGTAGTAAATATTTGGAGTGTGTGTCTTCAATCAAGTTTCTCATCCATTCATATTAAAGAATGTTCATTTACACTTGTATCACAATCATTATCAGAATTCAAAAATTGATTTATCTTTTTCAAATTTTGCACACAAGTTGTTGTAAAAATATTTCATACAGATTGTTTAAAAGTTTCTTTTCTTCAAGTTGGCAACAGTTTAGAGGCATTTCGTTTATCTGTGTCAATAAAATCTAATTTGATATTAGTAACATCCATAGTCTAGTTCAAATTATTTATTTCCTCATATACTAAATACTACTGCCTCATATACTATATACTGTACAATATACTACCTCATATACTCATAGTTTCTCATGGTTCCTCACTGTTCTCATGGTTCCCAGATTCATCAGAGCTTTTTTCTATAACAAAAGAAAAAAAAGGCTAAAGTCTTAAAATTTGGATTCTAATCATGAAAAATACTAATTTTCTCTATCTAGTTCTAATTTTTCACATGATGTATCCACATATAAAATGTTATAGTTGAACATTCATTCGCTTTTTGAGCGCGCGCGCACACACACACACACACACATTCATTTTAAATGTAAGTGATTTTTTAAAAATCAGTTAAAAAATGCGTGGTATTTCCGTAGGGCGGTACACAAACTTTTAAAAATAAGTGCCATTTTTTGATGTGAAATTGTATGTATGATTATCATTTATTCAATGTGATTGGCATTTATAACTGATTAATGACTTTTTGAAAAATAAATTCGAGAAAGAAGTTGGCTTCTCTTGCTTGAAACAAATAGAATCGTATTTATAGATTGTAATAAACTGACTAGCGCAATTTCGTATATAATCGTATAATTGGTATATACTGCAAAAGTATAACGGAATAGTATACTATTTTGTTATACTTTACGTATACGTATACTTTACATATACGTATTCCGTTATACATTACATATGCGTTATAAGAGACATGAAGGGGGCCGAAGATCTGCTATAATGTTCACGCATCTCATATCTGTTTAGCCATTACTTAAAAGGGACGAAAGGGTGCAATGCAAACCACGTAAACACGCCCTATAAAATAATATTTCCATACCATCACATTTCCATAACTTATCCATAACCTTTTCCATAACTATCAGTGTATGTTGCTCAAATATTCAAAACCTTTTTTCAAATGTAGTATTATAATACAATCTATCTCTAATATGCTTGATCGAAGTTTTTAAAGTTACGCGAGAACAATAAAAAATTTAGTTAGATGTCTGGCCGATTAAACTTAGATAAAAGTCTTTCTGTTATTAATTACTTTTAAAAGCGGGTGAATTGGACTGTAGCTTGACAATTCTGAGAGATAAAGAAACTTAGATTAGAAGGTCACGAATGCATATCGGTTATCGATTACACGATTTACTTTAAACTATTATTCTTGTTAAAAGAATGAAGATGATGGTGGCGAGCATGAAAACTTCGAACTGCGGTTGCGTTTCTTTTCCAGTATATTCACTACGTATTACATTTCTTTTCCAGTATATTCACTATGTATTACATTTCTTTTCCAGTATATTTACTACGTATTACATTTCTTTTTCAGTATATTCACTATGTATTACATTTCTTTTCCAGTATGTTCACTACGTATTCCATTTCTTTTCCAGTATATTTACTACGTATTACATTTCTTTTCCAGTATATTCACTACTTATTAAGAACATTAACAGATACTCTAACAATGATTGTTAAACTTTTATACAAATCTCAAAAACTTTTTAAATTAGCTGGAGTCTGGTTCAACTCGATTTTCTAATACCAGAATTCATTTTTTTTTCAAGTTTTACAAAAAAGTAATTTGAAAAATTGGTATCGTGTATCCAAATTATTACAACTATAGCGCGTTACCTTTCACGTTAAAGGGTTGGAAAACATTTTTAGATCGATACCATACTTGAAAATGTACCCCATCCCGGGGGGTAATTCCCCCCCCCCAAAGGGGGCTTATGACGTCACGGACAAAAAATTTGCTTCGCGGCTATTTTTTGCAATGATTGAAAATATTAAGTCTCGTGATCATCATCCACCAATAAACCCCTTTATGCATGATTATATCAAGTTTTTTCCTATGTTGCTATGTTAAAAAAATATGAAATTTAGAATACAATTCAAAGTTTTCGCTCGAATTAAAAAAAAAATTCTATCCAAATCTAGATTTTTTGACAAGTCTTATAAAAAGTTTCGTGAAAATCCATTAATATTTGCTGCTGTTATCGTGTGCACAAGAAATCGACCACATACATCAGACAGACGGACATCAATCAATAGTCAAAACGTGTTCAGGAGGCTTCAAAGCATATGCTGGCATCAAAATCTCGAAATCTAAAATTTCCTGGTAAATACTATTTTCTCAAAACTACGTATGGGAAAGTAAATATACAAGGTGTATATAAACTGTTTTGACAAAACAAGAGGGGTGATAGAGTACCCATCAAGACGAACAATATTTACAATGGAACCTAGGGGTCGCATTACACTCTAAGTGTCAGAAAAGCTTAAAGTTATAGTTGAACTTTCAACAGTGAAAATAAGGAGAATTAACGTACTCATAAATTGCACAATCCCATTTATTTACACCAGAGAAAGAATCAAAGTAGAAGCTCAAAGTGACGGTCAGGGGTGCCGTTGCACAATTCATAATGGCGAATAAGCGACTGTCGCAACCTCTCGAAGACACCTGGTGTCGTGTTTATCCTGTCCGCTGCAACAACGATTCTCGCGACGAAATTTTCTACGGAGTCCACAGACGTCTCGTACACCAATGATTTCATGTGCCCCAAGAAGTCCAGTGGGTTGAGGTCCGGTGAGCGTGGAGGCCAAGCCACAGGTCCACTACGCCCAATCCACCGTCCAGGATATTTGGCATTCAAGAAGTGTCGGATGATTAGAAGTGACGGTGATGTTCTGGAGATGTGATAAGTCTCCGGCACGACAGCTTTGTCATCCGAAGTGGCGACTTGTGCTTGTTGGATGTGTTTCAAAGTTACTCTTTTCTGACATTCAGAGTTGAATGCGACCCTAGGTTCCATAGTAAATATTGTTCGTCTTGATGGGTACTATCGCCCCTCTTATTTTGTCAAAATAGTTCATATACACCCAGTATATGCTACTAGCTGATAGATACATCTGAGGTTGCTCATTATTTAATATATGGGAAAATTTCATTAGATGACATTGTTAATGATATTGCTCTTCGACAAATTCTATTAACATATTTAATTTACTTCCCCTAAAAATATTAGGAGTTCAGGGAGTTAATAAATTAATTGCGTGTTAGGGGACAGGAAAGTATGTATGTTTTGAAAGAGTCTGCCCGTCATACGTGGAGATAAGCTGTCGACTTTTTGAAATTCTAACAAATTCACAAAAATGACACAAAATGACTTGAAATGTTGTCCGAAATGTAAATAGGAATGAACGGAAAAGTTTTAAGATCAATCGGAACACCGATATTATTATTACTTTCCTTGCAATACATGGTAATATAAATGGAAAGTATTGGAATCATGCCGAAAATCGCAATTTTTAGCGTGATGTCTGTGTGGAGGTTTGTCTCTGTGTGTGTGTCGGTCTGTGCAATGTATATATCCACTCTAATTGAAAAACTAAGGAACTAACTTTCATAAGATTTGGTAGATAAGTTAGGTGTGGGTGACCCCTGTGCTGATTAAATCGTAGTACGATTTGGGATAAATGAACTTTCCTTTTTTTCGAAATGGACCGCAAAAATCATATGTATCCACTGTATCTGAAAAACTAATTTTAAAATTTCACAAAATTTAGAAAAATAAGTCACTTGTAGGTTATTCTGGTGCTGATTAGATTTTGGTACTATTCGGGAAAACATAACCTGCTTTTTCTTACAAAACTGTCTGCAAAAATCATTAAACTCTAAAATAAAAGACTACGTATGCTGAAATGTATCCATTAAATGCTTGTTTCATACGTAATTTTTGACAATAGCATGAATAAAATCAACCCTATTACTCTAGCTTTAGCCGTTTTTGAGATATTTTAGTTTTTACGCATTTTTTGCTACGCCGCCTTTGAGTATACTTGCAGCTACCAAATAAAAACGAAAGTTGAATTAAAAGTGCAAATTTAGTATAATTTTATATAAGCATGTGTGTTTTTTTTATGCAATAAACCTCAATTTAAAGAATTATTAAAAAAAAGAAAAATAAATAAATTTAAGTCTGCAGGGAAAGTCATGTGCTGCCCACATCAGATTTTTTAAACAGGATATTAGTATTTTCGAAGTTTATGAGTGATAGTCCTTGCAAATGATATAGTCAAGTGAGTAATGTTTATTTATTCCTTAATATCCCAACAAAATATAACAAATTAACAATGATATCCTCCTTATGATGCTCAACACTAAGACAAAAAACACGACGCACCAAGAAATAATTATCCAAATGAGACAAAATTTAGTACGTGTAATATGGTTGTACAGAAAAAGAAATAATTAGAATTTTATAACAATTGGATGATTTATTGCACTGAGAGATCTACACAAAGTGAACACGTTAATATGGCGTTGGTCCACCTCTGGCCTTAATACAAGCTGTTACCGGACGTGGCATTGATACATAAAGTTGCCGGATGGTGTTCTGAGGGATGGCGTTCCAAATGATCTCCAATTGACGAGTTAATTCGTCTACATTCTGGGATGGTCGCAGGCGACGCCCCATCTCAGCTCAAATGTGCTCAATAGGCAAGAGATCTGGAGATCTGGCTGACTAAGGAAGTGTGTCGTAAGTACGCAGACAATCAATAGAGAGGTGTGTCGTGTGTGGCCTTGCATTATTTGTCTGAAAAGTTTGCTGTGGGTGTCGAGAAAGGAATGGCAATATAACGGATCGTAGAATGTCGGCAACGTATCGCTGTGCTGTGATGGTGCCACGGAGGACTATCAAAGGGGCTCGGCTATCAAACGAAATGGCACCCGCGGTCCATAACTTCCTGTTGTCGGGCCGTGTGGCGTGTGACAGTAAATGCAGGATTCTGTCGATGTTCGGACTGTTTTCAGAAGCGTCTGCGCTGGTCGTCGGGATTCAGTTCGAAACGGGACTCATCACTGAAGACAATTCGTTCCCAATCCGAACGATTCCACATTGATCGGGTCCTCCAGCCACTTAATTACCTACTGTAAGCCTTAAGGTCATCCGAGTGGTCTGGGCCTTCAACGTTGATTGGGCTCGGCACCATTGCAATCCCTGTTGACGGTGCATACTGTTTAGTGGTAGGCGACATAATGGGCGCCGCGAGTAAAGATTCAGCTCCCGTAGTCTTCTGTTAATGGTCCGGGTGGTCACTTCCGTGTTTGTCACACGTTGGATGGTTGATAATGACGAATCTCGTGCTGTCAGCTGCCAGCTGGAATCTGCCATTTCTGGCCCATTCCTGTCAACATCGTTTAATTGCTGCATCGCTCCTACCCAAATGCCGAGCGATTCGTCGGTGTGCCCATCCAGCTTCATGCAGTCCGACCATACGCCCACTTTCAAACTCCTTCATATTCTCGTAGTGGCCGCGAATTCGCCGGCGAGACATTGCTACAATCAAGGTAAGTAAATGCAATCGAAATCCACTTCACATTTTGTTCCTGAAAGCGAGGTTCGCTATGGTGCTCAGTTTCAATGCGCAGTAATTCCGATTATTCATTCATTGGCTGCGAGTTTTTGATCATTTGCATATTCGGTCGACAGGTGTCAGCATGTACACTTTCATTACTATCGGATTATTTTGCGGGCTGCGTCGATTTTTTTGTTTTAGAGTGTATATGAAATCCTTTTTATAAACATCAAAAACAGAATAGATATCTTCCAAGGGATATCTGACATATAAAAAAAAGAGGGGGAGGGCAAAATTTTCCAGTTCGGCTTACGCACTAGCATGAATGTTACACAAACAAACCTGACAAAATAAATAAACAGTAGAATAAATGGTTGAAATAAATCTAATTCTAGACTAGATCCAAGTTCAAAACAAATGTTATTTACGCTGTGGGAAATCTGAAGAGGTATCCTCACCCACTTGGGAAAATAAAATACTACTTCTCTCAAAGATATTAACAAAGCCTAGGCACTCCACATTTCACACATGGCTTTGCCGATATCTAAAGGGAGGAATGGATGTTTCGACTACATCGAATTTCAGACTACATCGAAAAGTTAGGCAGTTAAATGTGGATATTTAAACGGATGAATAAGTGTTTTAGACTACAATTAATTTCGAATTAAATATGTTTATTTACTGTTCCAAAATTAACGATTCAAAGGCACCTATTCATCGGTATTGTGGATAATATGAAGCTTTCTTTTCTCTCTTTACTTTCGTTACAATACATGGCAATGTATAGGGGCAGTATTAGAATGGGGTCGAAAATTAGAAATCGAGTTTCTGACGCATTTACATGTTTTGGGCACTTTAGAGCACGAATACACCATTTTTAGCGTGACGTCTATATGTGTGTGTCTGTGCAATGTATATATCCCCTACCAAAACTATGGGATGAAATTTCACAAAATTTGTTAGGTAATTAATTTGTAAGTTACCCGTTTGCATTTATTCTCCTGTTTATTTATTTTGTCAGGTTTGTCTGTGAGTTTGCTCTACATTAAAGAAAATCTGGGTGCAGCTCCTAGCAAATTACTTTTAGAATACATCTTCTGTCAAGGCTAGCGCCCAACCTATGACATCAAATGATCTGCACAATGATTTAGATTTTGCATAATGATTTTGATTACTTTGCCATGTGTCGCATGGTATACGCTGATTACAATCGAATAAAATTTCTATTTTTTTTTACAATTTTGAAGTGAAATATATTTTTTTTTTACTTTTTTATGTATGAAAATTTTATTTTTTTTCATTTAACTTCAAAATCAAATCTTTCATTGTTGAAAACGCTGTTGCCATTTCGGAAAAATTAATATTTAAGTGACGCGATAAAAAATGAATTTTTTGTCCAGAGGAGTCATGGAGGTAAAGGCAACTAACTCCATGGCAATAATAATAAAGGTATCGTTGAGACTTTTGTTACATTTGACTATCGTTGTCTTTGGATATTAAATGTCAATATTAGGTGTAAATATGGAACTGAAAGTTACATATTTACATAATAAACGTTTTGTAAGTAATTATATTAAACAAAAAATATATTAAACAAAAAATTACATGCAATTTTCCCTCGTATTTAAAACATATCACGCCTGCTGCGTGGGTGCACACGGATTGCATAAGTGAACTGAGCAGTCTATGAGACCGCATTATCAATTATGTGCTGATATTTTGTCAGGGGTCGAGGGAATGTACTCGAGTAGGTGAGTGAGCGGTAGTGAACAGGGGGAGGATGTTCAAATGGTGTATTATGTCTGCTTAGCAGGCATGTCATGGAAGATCTTGCAAAGTGAGTTCTAAAGGTTGATGAGCGTCACAGAGCAGGGGACGAAGCCTCTTAGTTACTTTAAAAAAAATAAAGAAATGCAAAGTGAATACACGTTAACAATTGACTAATAAGTTTTTAAGAATTAAATGGTGCAAATTGAAAGTATGGTTGCGATTCTGTTAACGCAGTGCTGAGACAAAAAAATTTAGCATTTCATAGAATATTTCTGGTTGCGTCAGGAATCGCGGGTGTGAATGTAGAATACAAAAATGAGTCCAAATTCCTGGATGACTAATACGTTTATTCACAATCATAGGGTAAACAGGAACAAAATACATTAAAACAACACTTAAATGTTTCAATAATTTCACAAAATAACCGATATTATTCGAATATTGTCGAAAGTAATTTCACAAAACAGTCGCTACTAATCTCGAAACATTGACATAAACACTGTTCAATGTAGCTCGTATTATGTCAACTGCTCTCCCACTGAGTGATGATTCCTTTTCTAGACTCACTATAGAAACTTCTGGTCATTTCTCATATTACGTAGAATAATCTTCATTTCGAGGTGATTCTCGAAGATTCAGAAGAAAGTAGCTAAATGCCGCCAAATTGGCGGTAAATGGAAAAATATGGAAACTCTTCTTTGACCCTTGGAATTCTGGAAACCCTATGTTCACGTCATGGGAAAACTCGTAGGGATGTTTTCTCCGTATGGTTCCCAAAAGAAAAGACTCCGATAAGGGAAAGTTACACGTTTGCAATAATATACGAGTATATATATATATATATATATATATATATATATAAATGCTTGTTTGTAAAAATTGTAACACCATAAAGGAATCACGCAATTGAGCTGAAAAAAAGCAAATGCAAATTAAGGTGTACTATGCAGATGATTAGAATTTCAGAGTCACCGCGCATGCGTGGGCTGAGCAGCGCCTTCTGAACTACTGTTTTAGCCGTATAAATAAAGAGCTGTAGCGGGACGTTGAAAATAGTCTATGGTTGTCTGCCAGCGATAAACGTTTCATGAGAAGTCACTATGCCTCTATGATGGAGGGTGCCATATGAGCAAGCTACGGATTTTGAACGGAGTAGAATGATCGGCCTTCGTCAAGGGGCATTTCTTATCGTGCAATAGCAGCTCGCATGGAGCGCAATGCCACGGCAGTGATGAGAGTGTATAAGCAGTGGACTGAAGAGAACCGGACGAGCCGCAAATCCGGCAGTGGATGACAAAAACTAAGGGTTGGGCATACAAAAACAACTAAAAGAAATATTAACCTCTAAATTACACCTAGAACCATATACTAAATAACTAGAAAGATCCCCAACAAAAACAGCAAAACAAAAATTTCAAATAAAAGCACTCACAATTCTTACACATCCTTGTAACCCAAACAAAAGCCCATGAATCCTCTACCTCATATAAAACACTTAAACAAATACGAATAAATCAATACAAATAAATCACAAAAACATCCACAAAACCAACTAAACAACATCTACAACAACCTCTACAACAAACTTTCTTCAATAATTCACTTAAAAATACCAACAAAATCCAATAAATTAATCTACACCATAATCAGCACTTCAAAGACATTCACCATAATCCACATGCCGGCGATAACGTTGGACCTCAACCCGGAGGGATTCATATTTATGATCCCGACAAAAATGGGTCAAATTCCGCTGCCCCTTAAACTTGACGTTGAAGGATTTACAATTTATTCAAGTAACCGGTTCAGTACAGCCAGTCCCATGGTGGGACGGAGTACACTGGAGGCAGAGGCGAGGGACGGGACACCTTTTGGAGGTATGACCCAAGTGACCACAATTCATACAGTGCAACACATTGTAGAACTCACGACAATGAATTTTGTACCAGCCACAGAACACGCGGCCCAATGTCAGAAACTCCTGAAAAAGCCCAGGGGGGGGGGGCATCAAAAAGCAAATGGTGTCTAGTCCCTGAACGTATCGAAAACATAAAATCTAAGGAGTCTAAAGATCCAGCCAAGAAAGGGTCCGGCAGGGCAAGGTCAGCCAAAAAACCCTCCTTCGAGATATCCCCAGGTATACCAAGGAAGATTAAGCGAGGACGCCTCAAAGACGGCCTTTCAACTATCACCTCCCGTTTTAACATCGAATCATTGGTCAATCCTTCAACAATTTTATTAGCAGAATCTTCGTTTCCAACCTCTACCCCCTACCATCAGGCAGCTTGTCCCGTAGCTAAAACATCTTAACTTTGGGCTTGGGTAGAAGCAACTTGGAATGTTCTTCCTCAGGTACAAATTCAAAATCTGTTTGATTCAATGCCACGTCGATGCCTTATAGAAGCACTTATTGTAGAGCGTGGTGGCTTCACCAAATACTGATTTTCGGCATTTAATATTGTATTTTTTGCTTTGTAAATTTAATCGTTTATCTGTATCGTTACAAAGCGTTTGTGGAGTAAATTTCATGTAATTCTGATGATTCCTTCATGGTAGTGCAATTTTTACAAACAGGAGTATATATATATACATAATAGTAGTTTGAAAATCCAATGAACGAAAAGTAAGAAGCTGCAACACGAATATATATATGTTTGTATGAGGTACACCACTGATACAAATCCAATTACAGTGCATATTTATCATCCGAGCAATTATGCACTTAGATTAATATGTTATTTTTTCTTATGTTATAAAAGAAGATAAAAGCAGTTTTTAAAACTTGGAAATGCCCGTTTAGAATTAATCCTTCTGAAGTTGCAGTAGTGATACGTTTTATTCTGTTTCTTCTGAGCTCTTTCCGCTTGAGAAATAATGCTCGAGAGAAATTCCCTAGCGAATATTTTATTCCGTTGAACGAGGAAATAGAATCCCTGAAGTAAAACATTAGACATTGGCGTTAGTTTGCAAGAATATTTAAGCATGTTCTGAAACGAGAATGGGTTGTAAAACGTGCGTATAATTCTTGAATATTTCAAAAGAGATCTTTTCGATCGTTAATAGATGCATTCTTGTTTATTGTTTCAACTTTTATGTTGCATGTTTGGAACAACCTTCAAATAAAATTGGCTTCACGCTTTTTCTTAACTTGCTAAACATATAAATAAAATTTGGCATCACGTCTGATTTTAACCAGCAGAAACAACAAGATCGCAACTGTAATAGAAGGTCTTTATTTCGCTTCTTTAAGACGTACAAAACTTTAAAAGGCCAGAGCGCTTTCGAGCGCAAATACGCTCTTCATCAGTGGCTACATGGAAATAGGAATGATCGTTCATATATAGACCAGAAAAGGTGAGAAATTTGCATAAATACAATTATCAATAAACTTACGTTTATCTAAGGAGAATCCAAAAATACAAAACATTTTGCAAAAAATCGAGCATAAATCACGAAAAGAACAGTAAAAATTTTACAATTTTATTACAGAATTTTCAAATTCAAAATTTTTTTTAAAAAATGGGGGCAATCAGGTCCAATCCCCGAGAGGATGACGTCAAAGATAACCATGAAGAGACTTGAATTGCATGGAGTCGAGAATGAGTCGCCAAGCATAACTTAAAATCTGAACAGGGTCAAAATTACAAATCGACTCGCGGTAAACATAAATAAAGTGGGACTCAAAAAGGAGAATATTACGAGGGTTATTACAACGCATAAGAAGGAAAGTTCTTTCAAAAATGGGCTGGAAATTTCCTTTAACAACAAAATGAGCAAGAGCCGTAGAAATTATTGGTATCCGTTTGGCAGAACATGCTAGGGATGTTAAAGGTGGTAAACTTTCTACGGCCCTTGCTCATTTTGTTGTTAAAGAAAATTTCCGACCCATTTTTGAAAGAACTTTCCTTATTATGCGTTGTAATAACCCTCGTAATATTCTCCTTTTTGAGTCCCTCTTTATTTATGTTTACCGCGAGTCGATTTGTAATTTTGACCCCGTTCAGATTTTAAGTTCTGATTGGCGACTCATTCTCGACTGCATGCAATTCAAGTCTCTTCATAGTTGTCTTTGACGTCATCCTCTCGGGGATTGGACCTGATTGCCCCCATTTTTTAAAAATTTTTTGAATTTGAAAATTCTGTAATAAAATTGTAAAATTTTTACTGTTGTTTTCGTGATTTATGCTCGATTTTTTGCAAAATGTTTTGTATTTTTGGATTCTCCTTAGATAAACGTAAGTTTATTGATAATTGTATTTATGCAAATTTTTCAGCTTTTCTGGTCTATATATGAACGATCATTTCTATTTTCATGTAGCCACTGATGAAGAGCGTATTTGCGCTCGAAAGCGCTCTGGCCTTTTAAAGTTTTGTACGTCTTAAAGAAACGAAATAAAGACCTTCTATTACAGTTGCGATCTTGTTATTTCTGCTTGCTAAACATGCTATGAATCAAACTAATGTCGGTAGCATGCATTTTAGTTCTACATACTTAGAAACCTATGTTTTGTCAAAGTTTTGTAGTGTTTTCTGGAATCGGTTTTATTTGCATATAATGAGACTTTTAAAATTCCACTTATTTCATATTTGGTCGATTTATCAAGAATATGATTTTATCAGCTATTTTTTAGCTGATTTTATCAGCTTTCTTGGCACTATAGCCAGTCTATTCAAAGAACATGGGAGAATGTTTAGGGGGGAATGGGCGAAAAAAAAGAATGTTAAACAATAATTATTTAAATCAAATAAGGTAAGAAGAAATTTATGAAGGAATCTTCTTATGGTGCAACATGGTAGGTATACTAAAGGAAAATTACAATTGGTTGATATATTAAAGAACATAAAAACAGTCTAGAAAACTTGGAAATGTTTTTTTAGAATTATTCCTTAAGATGCAGAAGTGATACCTTTTATTCTGTCATTTTTGAAGAAATTATTAAGATTTTTCATTCTCTTCTTACTTATTTCATACAGCCATACCAATCTTTGGGAAAACAGTCAGTGATATCTTCAGAATAGGTAATGAAAATTTTTAGGTAACGCTAACCAATATCCCCTCTGGAATTTGATATTGAATCCATATAAGTCATCATCTAAACTTTATTTATCGCCAATTTAGATAAATATATGTTTCAAGGAAATTTTTTGAGTCGGAAGAAAAATAAAACGAAAATGGAAATATTTAGAAAAACCCATTCCTCTTCGAAATATGAAGCTAAAATGCTGAATTCATATCAGCAATCATTTAAACTATATCTGTTTCAGCAGATCTGGGGAAATAGATTTATAGGAAATCTAAATATTTGAATCAGCAGTGTCTCTAAAACTGCAAAAGTATAAATCCTTAGTGAGTCTTTTATCACTTCCAAAATGCTATGCTAAATTCATATCAGTTATCATATAAGCTTTATCTATAGCTAAATTATACTACTATACCAAATTATATTACTATATTGCTTGGATAACTCCGATACTGTTGGATGTCGTAGTGAGCTTGCTTTTGCAAGCTCACTATCATTTGCGCAGACTCTGCTGATCAAAAACGAACTTTTTTGAGTAAATCAGCGAGAGTGCCTTGAACATTTTAACAGGAGTCGCACTTCGCTAACGACTTTCTGACTGAGATTACTTTAACTTATATAGCATTTTTGACCAGGATTAAGGCAAAATCTTGCTCTCTTTGCGTCTGCGATTGGGCGTCATTCGTCCCTCCTTATTGACGTTGTCGCTTGAGATTGGACCCTTGGTGCGGGCCGAATCCTTTCCAGACTTTCTGTCTCTGTTGTCTGCAAATTAGTGCATTTATGTTGCAAACATCTTCAAGTTTTAACATCAATTCCCTTGTCTATCTGTCTGGACCCATATTCAGCTTGTCTCATATCATTGCATATTCTTCTTCTTCGGCCTAGACTGTTCGGCCCGTCAACTAGGCGCAAGTCATCTTAATCCACAACCTGGAAAAAGTCGACCCCCAACAGAAAACTAGCATGGCGGTCCATCCCAACCCGCTGAATAATCAAACCAAAATTTTGCTCAAAAGGATATTCTTCATTTTTATAAAAATCATATTCTTACCTGTTATTAAAAATATTAAATAGAATTGAACAAACATATCCCTGCCTGAAATCCAAAGCAACAAACTAAATCTCACATTATTGCTTGTTAATCTAATTAAAATGCTGTTTCTGGGCTGACACCTATCTCATCTAGAATTTATATGATACTGAATCCATATCCGTTATCATTTAACTAAGCTCTATCTAGAATCCCGAGAAATAGATGTTTAAAATAAAATTTTTGAACCGGGAATGGAAAAAGAACCGGAAGTGATTCAATGCTGGATACATATTTGCCATCATCTTAGATCTGTCTATAGCAGTTCCTGAGAAATATATGTTTCAAAGAAAATTTTTTCGTAAAAAAGTAGAATAGCAAAATATTGCCAACAAAAATTAATTATAAATAAATTAATTATAAATAATAAATTATAAATAGTTTTATCTAAATATTCCATCCATTATTAAGAATATATAGAACAGTGAAAGGAACTTTAATTAAGTTTAGAGCTTGCAAACTTAGTCGAGAAATTGACGGGGGAATAAACTATGCCGACAGCCAGACAGGAAAGATGACATAATAGAATCCAAATTACAAACTCATATGACAAAATTTATCGCTCACAATAGAGGTCCAAACATCGAACTTGTTACCTCAGCTAGACCTCAAGCGACTGGGGTTGAGTTTACCAAATCTAATCAGCAGCCAAAGCATGAGGTTGGCCAGTAGACATACAAATAATTTTCCTATTCGCAGCCAGGAGCCAGATGTTGATCTCAGCTCCTCCTCCCAACACGGCCCAGGACATCTTTGTCAAGACTTTACTACACTCGCTGACTGACCTGTGTGTTGTGAATGTGAAATATATTTCCTGGCCCAAACAAAGATGAGACACAATCATCGATACAAAAAAGTGGCGAATTCGTCCACTGATGTTATGCCTCAATGACCGTCAGTGTGGTGACGGTTTTCCCTCTCGTTTGTGCTTCTGGCTTGGTTACTTAATAAGTGAGTAATTTCGACTTCAAAATTCACCCCTTCTGGAATTTGGATTATAATTTGGAGACGCAGGCGATTTCTTCCACTTTAGGATCAGCTGACTATTTTATTGCTGTTTTTATGTTTTCTCTTCTCTGGGAGCCGAGCGTCTTCTGGTTTCTCTAGACAGTAGACAGGCGTAGAGTACGGCATTGTCTCTGGGGATTGTTCTAGAAGATTTTGGAAGCTAACCGTCGGCGTGTGACTTGTTGGAAGAGTTTGGTTAATTTTGGAAGGCGTGAGTTCGATTTTTGCTGGTTCCGGGAGATTTTTTCCCCGATAACTGTAACTAAAACGAGATGGACCTCTTAGAATTTTTACTTCTGGAGACTAATTTCGGAAGATTTCGCACTTAAATGTTTTAACAAATTATACTTCAAAGGTCCTAGCTTGTGCCTGAAGGTCTTTAATATCATGGAAATGGGTGCTCTTTGGTGGATCCAGAAGTAACTCCAAATTATCTCCTCTCCTAGGAGAAGTCCAGTGGTTCGAATAGAATAGTTCTACACATCGGTATAATCAGTAAAAAAATAAAGTCATGTTTAAGATGTTTATTAAAGCCGGAAATTCCTGTAAGTACATTCTTGCCTATTCTTGTTTGATGGAGCTTATTTCCATTCAAGAATACGTAAATATACTTCTGAAAGTGACTCTAATGTCATACAGAAATATAAACTCTCAAGCGCCAATAATTGTTTTGTATGTAATTGATTATTTGTGAAACGACATATTTTTCCTCTGCAAATGTTAGAGATATTTTGATTATATTCTGTTTTATGTATCAGTTAATCTCACCCTTTAATACTTGCGTGAAAAAAAAATAAATAAAAATATATTCCTCCACCACATTAATGATTAACTATTTTGTTCTTTAACTTAATTATTGCTGTTTTATTCGGGTACATGTTTTGGATAAATCCCCAAGCACAGAGCGTGAACCTGGAATTACCACTATACTTCATCACGTGCCATATTTTGATGATTGCAAATAAGTGTTCAATATCCTTCTACTTTAATCAATACGTCACCATTCGACAAGTATGATAATAAAGTTCTGGTGACCACTTTGTTATCGCTCCCTATACTTTGTCTTCCTTAATGCCCCTGTATGTCCCCTCTGGACAATCTGAACATATTCTATTTGCAATATTTGTCTATAGAGCCACACTTAAGTTAATTTTGGCATTGGACTTACATCTCGTATATTGAAATTAGGCTTTTTAGCAACTTATTAGTCTAAACAGAATGACTTATTGATACTGCCATGCGAAATGCTCAAAAAACTGCGATTGGTACATAATTAGTATACCGTGAAATAAATTTGCGAATTTTTTGGCGTCAAAGTATAATGCTATTACAAAAAGTATATTTTCTCGTGAAGGGGAAGGTCACGAAAATGATGTTAGCAAATTTGTTGCAAAATTGTGTAAAAAACATGCGAGGACGGTTCATGCTAAAATTCTAAAATTTATGTCATTTGTTTTCCAATGAAGAATTGCGTATGAAATGACTATATAGTTGACAGTGAAAGTTCTGATATTTTAAATATTTTTTTTAAATCATTATTTTAAAAAAAATTCGCAATATTCGTATATTGAAAAAAGTTCATGCTAGCGTTTTAAAATTTATGTCATTCTTTTTTAAAGAAAAATTGTGCCTCAAATGATTATTTATTTGTTATTATTGAATGCCTTGATATTTTAATGATATTTTCAGAAATTCATTTGTAAGTTGAAGATCTTCCAAGCATTCGGTTGTGTTTAATATCAATAGTGTACCAGTACTTATTGATTGTAAATAATCGTATCCTATTATTTTTGTAACGCTTCATTATTTCGTAAGATATCGCATTCACACACTTAAGGGCACAAGTACTAACATAAACATACACACACACAAATGCATACGTACATAAACACTAAGACACCCATACTCAAGGACACAAGCACTAAAATACACGCATACACACACACACACACACTTATATACACATATCACCTTCAAAACGTTCGATTCGAATTCAGGGATGCTTGACACCTGCTCTTCTGTCGAAAACTCAAATTCGCATTTCCGACCCCGTTGCAATATTTTTTCTATACATTATACTACGTATACAGGGTGATTAAAAAAAGATGGACCAAACTTTATGAGGTGGTAGTACACATCAAACAAAGCGTCTTCCCGGCCGTCCAAACAGTTACCTTACACCTTTCTGGTAGGTCGGACGGTCTGGGTCTCAACAGCAACAACAACACCAAACAAAGCATTTTTCGTCGCAGTTTACTGGGTCGGAAATGAAACATAAAGGTGCCAGTGGGCATTTAATGGTCAAACCGATCAGGTGAGGCAAAAACACAAGAATGGCTTAGAGGTTATAAAATGACATTTAATAAGCAATAATTACAGTACTGACTCAAAAGAGCGACCGCCAATCTGAATGCAAGTTTCACGGAGGCGATGGAGGGATTGGCGAACTCTCTCGAACAGACCAGGCATGTCGCATACTTCGGCAGCAGCGGTCGAAATTCTGGCGACAAGTTCCTCGCCAGATTTAAGGGGAGTGTCATAGACGAGACTCTTGAGATATCTCCACCAAAAGAAATCAAGACACGATAGATCGGACGATTGGCTTCTCAAAAGTAGGAGCTGCGAATAACTATACTGCAAACTGATAAGGTCGTACATTCGGTGTTACGAAAATTTTCATGAAGGTTCTTCTTCTTCCCCAGATGAAATTTGCATACGTAGTTTTCTTCTTCAATCAGAAAATAACAACTAGAATGACTCTTTTAAGTTTGCGGAGAGGCCACTTCCCAACGATTAAGCGCCCTGTAACTTCTTTACGTTTCATTTCCGACCCGGTAAACTATGACGAAAAAATCTTATGTGGGCAGCACATGACTTTCCCTGCAGACTCAAATTCATATTTTCTTTATTTCTTTAATAATTTTCATTAGATTAAGTTTAATTGAATCAAATAACACTAAATTTGCATTTTTAATTCAATTTTTGTTTTTATTTGGTAATTGGATATTTTTCCGAAATCGGCGTAACAAAATTGCATGAAATCTCAAATATCTTGAGAACGGTTAGTTCTAAAGAATAGTGGAGTGTGTTATATTATTTTCCTTTACAAAAATTGCGTATAAAACAAGAATTTATTTGATACATCTGAGCATACACTACTTAGTCTTTGTTTTTAGATTTTGTCGGACCATTTCGTAAAAAAAATTCAGGTTGTTCTTCTCCAAATCGTACCAAAATCGAATCAGCACCAAAGTATCCCACAAGTAACTTATCTACCAAGTTTTGTTAAATTTGGTCAATTAGCACTTTAGCTAAAGTGGATACATGAAATTTTTGCGGGCCATTTCGTAAAAAAAGGCAGGTTCTTATTTTACGAATGGTACCAAATTCTAATCAGCACCAGAATATTCCATATGTGATTTATTTACCAAATTTTGTGAAATTTGGTCAATTTGTATTTCAGCTAGAGTGAATACATGAGATTTTTGCGGGCCATTTCGCAAAAAAAGGCAGGTTCGTTTTTCCAAATTGCACCAAAAACTAATCAGCACCAAGGTCATACCCAAGGGTCTCACCTACCAAATTTTGTGAAATTCGGTCCATTAGTTTTTGAGTTAAAATGGATACATACATTGCACAGACACACAGACTTTCGCATTCTAGAGGTCTCGAAACGTGTAGATCCGTCGAAAACTCGAGTTGCGATTTTCGACATGATTCCAATACTTTCCTTATACATTACCATACATTGCGCAGGGAAAGTAAAAGGCTTGGTTTGGTGTAAAGGTTGTCCCATGTTTTCTTGGCCCCCTCGTAAAGGTTGGTCCATCTTTTATGAATAACCCGTATAGAGAAAACAAAAATATAAGCAAATTTCAGTTATTAAAAATAATAAGTGGGAGATATATTTAGAAAATTCCAGTATAAAAAAGGCAATATTATGAGAACAAATAATTTTAGTTCCAAAATGATAGATAGATGAAAGGAAGCGAAACGAATAATAAAGTATGGCTACACAATATATGTCATAAATAATTCTTTCGCCAGGGAAGAATTTTGAAAATGGATTTTTATAAAATCGAAGAATAATTGATGATGTTTGACTTTTGATGTCTTGCTTTAGGGGCTTTGGTTGTTTGATAAATACAACTTGAAATGCTTTTTCTCCGTGAAATTTTTTATTTCATTCCTATGTCCACGAAGGTTTATTTCATCATGGTATTTTTATTAAATACAAACTCTGGCATCCAAACTCAAGTGATAATATATATAGGGAAATTATTGGGACAGGGTTTAAAATTCGAATTAAAGTTTTCGACCGATGAGCACGTTTAAAGCATTCCTGAACTCGAATCGAACGTTTTTGCGGTGATGACTGTCTCTCTCTCTCTCTCTCTCTCTCTCTGTGTGTGTCTGTGTGTGAGGGTGTGCTTGTGTATGTGTGCGTGTCTGTGTGTGAGGGTGTGCTTGTGTGTGTGTGCGTGTTTGTGTGTGTGCGTCTGTTTGTGAAGGTGTGTGTGAGGGTGCGTGCGTGAGAGCGTGTGTGTGTGTGTGAGCGTGTGCGTGTGTGAAGGTGTGCGTGTAAGAGAGCGTGTGTGTAAGAGAGAGCGTGTGTGTGTGAGAGAGCATGTGTGTGTGTGAGTGTGTGTGTGAGAGAGCGTGTGTGTGTGTGTGAGCGCGTGTGTGTGAGAGAGAGAGCGTGTGTGTGTGAGAGAGCGTGTGTGTGTGTGAGAGCGTGTGTGTGTGTGTGAGAGCGTGTGTGTGTGTGAGAGCGTGTGTGTGTGTGAGAGCGTTTGTGTGTGTGTGAGAGCGTGTGTGTGTGAGAGAGCGTGTGTGTGTGTGAGAGCGTGTGTGTGTGTGAGAGCGTGTGTGTGTGTGAGAGCGTGTGTGTGTGTGAGAGTGTGTGTGTGTGTGTCGCAACGGTATGCCTAACAAATTCCCTTTATGAATAAATTATAAAATTTTTCTTAAAAATGGGAACTATTTGAGCAATTGTTAAAACAATGGCAAAAGACTTGGGATCAGGGAACAACGGGAAGAGAAACTTATTATTATATTTCAAAGTCTCGGTCAAAGATAATTCCTTACGGAGGGAGCCAATACAGTTAATAACAGGTGATAGTAATTTCCCAACATATCTAAATAGGTTTTTAATTGTAAGTTAAAATCTTTGAGTTTGTGGATAGTTGAGATCACTTCAAAACTTTAGTTGTGAATGCTATATCACAAGAGAGAATCATTTGAGGGCAATAGACAAGGTCAGTAATGTCTGGTTCAAAGATCAAATGGAGCAGCCATTTGAAAGCTGATAAAGATCATAAATTCCCTGGAATCCTATCCAAGTTTCTAATTAATAAGTGGGTTTCAATTGGATTAAAATGACTTTAAACTTTGAGCTTAAATTAAAATTAAACAAAACTAACTAAAATATAAAATAACGTTTTTATAATTAATTAAAATAAAATGAAATTAAATTTAAATAAAATAAATTAAATTAATTTAAAATAAAGTAGTAAAAGTTTTAAAGTAGGGCCATGATCATTTTACTAATTTATTATGGTAATCAATTCTTATTGAGATAAAATTTATTCAGATATTCTAATACTGAATTTGAATTTTTTAAGGATTTTAGCAATCTGGGGAATAATTTATGGATAAAATGGTTATATGATTGTGTTATTGAAATTTTTTTCGCAATTGAAATTTTTCTCCAAACTTAATTAAGTTTGGAGAAGGTTTAGAAAATTTCTGAATTGCACGATCAACAATGCTTAGAGAAAAACCAAGACCGACAGCAATATCTTTTATATAAATATCATAAATATTTCAAATATGATAAATATTTCATAAATATATCATAAATATTTCAAATATCATAAATATATTATACATATTTCAAAATGTTGTGCCCCGTAAGTATTGAGAAAAGGGAACTTAAACAGTGAGAAACATATTCTTAGAAAAACATCCAGAAAAGTCATTTGAATACTATAGGCTCTGTAAGGTGGTATATGGAAACAAGGCAATTTTTCAACTTCTAGTTTGCAAATTAACTAATGTGATATATCGTTGGATATAGAACATTCTGAGCCATGTAAACCAACACAAAAAAAAATCTTCGGATATGGTACCCTTAATAATTTTATTTAACACATTATTTATGGCTTCTTTCAAAACATTTTAAGTTATTGCCTAGGCGTTTAATAGCACCTCGTTAATAATTCGCTACTAAATTATTTAAAATAATACCAAAATGGAGATATATTTTCTCTGATTGATGCGAAACTTTGTAATACAAAAACTGCAAGGAATTTCAATCATAAATATTGTTTTGCTTGAAATTGCAAACAATCCCCAGAGCTGAGTTACTACCTAGGCCCTGGTTTAATATTTTAAAGCAAATTCTCAGAACATTTGTCGAACGATATCTTTATTCGTTACGCCCTAGAAATAAATCTCGGAGCAACCATTACAGGAGAGAAACCGAATGCTATAACGTTTATCGAGGTAAAGTTAAACTTCACTTTCGGAAGTCAAAATACACGGAGCGCCCGGTAAGATTAATGTCCATATTTTACGGCATCATGAAGAAACCCGAAATTTTCTATGGAGTAAAACTACTTCTTTATGAATAAAACATAAAGATGGCTGATATATTTATGTATATGTGATTGTATCCGAGTAAAATCTTTTACATAATAGCGCTGGTAATGTGTTATACATATGGATGAATGTGTATTGTTGTTTAAGATAAGGAAATAGTGCTTAAAATTATTTTATTCATGAAACAGTCTCACGCGCATTTTAATATTTTATTTTCTGCAACACAGTAATATATGGGGAAGATAATGGAATTCGAATTTTTGATAGATTGAAACGTTTTGGGGATTCTAGAACTCGATTTCAGTATTTTAAGCGTTACATCTGTGTGTACTGTGACGGACACAGTACATTGTACTGCGTCCGTCAGTGCAAAGTTCTTTCATTATAGTTGAAAAAATGTCTAACCAAATGTCATGAAATTTGGCTATCAAGTTTCTTTAGTGATAATTTACCGTAGTGATAATTAGACGTTACCGTAGTGATAATTAGAATTTGGTATAACATGGAGAAATAGAACTGTTTTTTTCAAAATGGTTTGCAAAATCGATAAAGACTGAAATGAACAAATTGTTGTTGTTATTAATCCTACTTGTCGAGAAAATGCCTCAATTCAATAAGTCCATAAGACTTAAGTCCATGGCAAAGGGAGAGAGAGATTGTAGCTTCTGTAAACACACAGACCCACACAGTACAAACCCACAGACCGCAGACCCTCACAGTTCAAAACCCACAGACCGCAGACCCAAAAAGTCAGACTTCTACCTCATGGTATAAGTCTAATTTTCTGCCTATAAAAGTCAAACATCTAGCATAATTTGTGCAAATAAACTTTATAAAAATAAATTACTCAGTACAAAGTGACGCTAATGCTGCAGTATGGCTATTTAATAATGACTTACAACGTACTATGAAGAAACACATGTTCTACTTATACTCCAATATCAACAATGAAAAATTTAATAAATGAAAATATATCAATAATATCAATGAAAAGTTAAAACAGTTTATAAATTTTGAATATGGCCATAAGGATCTTTTGTGTTCTAAAGATAGACCATAAGCTAACACACTTTCTGATCATTTGATTTCCCTTATTATAAAAAATTGCAGAATTAAAGGCTAATTAATGATCAATTAAAGAATTAAAGGTCATTCATTCTGCATGTGAAACGAATTTATTTTCAAACTTATTCGACAAAGTGCGCTCGAATTTTAACCACTGGATATTTCTGCAAAAGTCCATGAATAAGGGTACTTTAATAAAATGTCACACCAGCATCACACGTCACATGAACATCACATGTCTTTATTTAAAAACTGGAATTCGGTGTTTCGTTAGTTATATTCCTTGAAACAAGATATTTTTGTCTTGCAAAAAATAATATATAAAATGAAGATACATATAAAATTAAAATAAATTTTCAATAGTTTCGTTTTCCATGCTCAGAGAACTCACCTAAGAAGGCGTTTCTAAAGCTAAGACTGCGCTTCCATTGCAAATACCTAATAGTATTCATTTGTCGATTTATAGCTTTTTGTGTGCATTTCAGAATGGAATAGACGACTCCTGCAATTGTAATAAAAACCTATTGGTGTCAACTTTTTGCGAAAATTTATGGGCATTTACAAGTTCAGTTGTATCAAGTAGCTGGCATTAAATATCACATATATTGAGCGCAGGCTCACAGGAATGCAATTGCCAAGTGTATACATACAGAGCCATTTAAATAAAAGATCTGAATCAGTTCATGGGTGCTGGGACTTGCAATGGGAGAGCTATTAAGCAGGGCAATCGGTCTTTCTTTCTTTTGACTAAGGCCGTTGGCAGACTGACCCAGGCTGACCCAGGCCCCCGACCTTACCCGACGGTGTAAGGTATCTGTTTGGATGACCGGGACAGTGCTACCCAATTTAGACCAGAACCCAGTCGGAGCGACATCCACAGGGACTGTAATCTCATTTCTCTGCTACCAACCTTTCAGAAAGACTTTTGGATCCACAGATTTAACGTGTCTGTACTCCGCGTAAACACGGTGAAAGTTTGAGCAGAGCCGGGAATCGAACTCGGGTCCGCCGAGTGAAATCCCCGTGCTTTAACCACTGGGCTATTTCGCCAAAGGGCGATTGGTTTGTAACGATAAGCTAAAATAAACGCGCAATGAAATAAACGAAGCTATTGCAGACGTCAGCCGAGCGGGCCACTGTTTATTAAACTCTTGACAACTCGCTTGTGTTAAAGCGCGTTCGTAAATATGGCGTAACTCTTGAACCAAGTATTGTACAAACATGAACATTTTCGATAAAGCTATGCGAGAGCTTTAAAATGAGATCTAAATGAACTAAGTTAATAAATCGACGAAGATATACAGCTTTAAAATTTTGATCACAAAACAGTCATCAGGTACATTAAAATTACAATGAAATGCTCTACTAATTCACTAAACAGATTATTATATTCTCAAGACACTGACGTATTTAGAGCCCACTTTTATTTATATATATCACGCCAACTCCTAACTGAACGATGGACAGTTTATATACCTACGGGAGAAATTTCTAGAAAAATCGACATAACTTGAAAAATTCTTTGTCAAACTATAAAATTCCAGAACACCCCAGAAGTCGCCAAGTTAGATATATTTCGTCACAGTTGCCACCAACGTCAGAAAATTTATCCTCTAACGTCAAGCGATTCAACCTTCAAAAACTGGCAATGGTTGTCGGCAAATGTCGTTTTTTTTTAGGGATAGTCAATATGCCAACAATAAGCTTTTCCCTTCATGCTTCTGAAGTTAATAGTAAATGGTTAGACATTGAGTAATCGGCCTGTCCTGAAGCTTCGGAAGAGCCGCCTCATGGGCCGGACCAAGCTGGCCTGGACTCAACGTCTTAAGTTAGGTCTCAATTCGAGTGGAGGTTTAGCGTAAATCAACTAAAATGTCAATTTACCAAGTAATGTAGGGAAAGTGAAAATATATTCCACGAACAATGACAATGATGGATGAGATGTACTTTGTTATATTTTATTAACCGCAAGCATTAATGAGATAATGTATTTAAAAGTTTACAATATCATAATATCTGCCCTTAAATCTCGAAAAGGGAATAATGTATTAATCTCCCTGCGGTTTTGGGTTAAAATTCGATTAAAAATATCGGAATTTGAGTATCGATCGATGAAATATCGATACGAAATAAGGTTGTTAAGAACAAAGGAAATTGATATCATGTGGTGATGTCATTAATCAGACAATTCTCTTCTGACTCAAGTGTGGTTTTGACTGTTAAACGTTTAAATATGAGAAAATGGATGGTGAATCTTTTTTCGAAAACTGCATATTGCATTTTAATAATACTATTCCAGCCCCACAGATAAGCAACTAGCTGCATAGCAACTCTGGCTTAAAAATTATTATTTTTCAATAATGCTGTTCACAGAATTCCCGGTTAATTTGATATCAGCCAATCGAATCCGATTCAATAACAGATCTTCCGGTTCCAACCCCTACACAATTAAATGTGATTTTCTTAAAATACGATTTATGGAATATTTACTTACTAATATATCGGTAAATTTGTAGACGTTGAATTAATTGCCATATGAGTCCATTATTACGCAAACGGTAAGAAAACCGTTTTTAACATTTTACAACAAAGTTGAAAAGTGTTTATGACTTTATTCATTCTGTCTGTCTGTCCGTTAGCACGATAACTGCCGTAAAAATGACTTTATCAAGATGAAATTTTTAGTATGTTGTTCAGACGATCTAGGGGACCTATGGGAATATAAATGAATAATATCACCCAATTAGTTTTGGATTGAACTCGGGTTGAAAAAGTGAAATACTTTGAACCCTATGGGACCTAATTTTTCAAACATTTTTTAAGCGGATTTAAAATTCACAAATTGCTTCAACAGTTTTAGGAAATATTCAAATTATCCCATAAAATATACAAAAAAATTTTCAGCAAAATATATTCAGTAGTTTTTAAAATAAAAATGAAAATAATAATGACACCTTTTATATGAAGCGATCACGTGACCATTATATAAAGAGACCACGTGACCCACTTCAAAATAAAATATGGCATCCATCTTGTGTCAAAATCGTGATTTTGAATGTTCTTTTTAATTCATATTTAGTGTTGTATCCGTCTTAAACTGCTTTATTTTTGCTTAAATTCTGTGCATCCACATACTGAAACAACGCAATCACAATATATTTGAGTTTAAATGATCATCCAACTTTGATTATTTCTACAACGAAGCCTAATTTTCACTTATGGAGAATGTAAAAACCAAAAGATGTAGAATGAGTTGTATAAGAATTGCTGCATTTCTTTAACGCAAAATTATTTAGCTCATGGAGTCTCCAATATTGCTAATATGAATGAAATATTCATTGATTTTACACAGAGAGGAACGATGTATATTTCAATGTATATTTCAATGTATATTTCATGTAATGTATATTTCAATGCCGTCATTTGAATGAAGTTCATTTTTTTGATGAAGTTTTAAGTTTTCAAATATAATAAATTAATGTAGTATTGTGATAAGTTTAAAAATATTACCGAGGAATGTATCGTATTTTAGAGATGCTTAAATAAAATTGCATTGAAGTTGGAAACTGTTTCATCATGTTCTTTATGCATGATTGATCTTTCTTGTTCAGAAATTTCTTAAGTAAATTTAAAATTTCCAAATTGCTTCGAAAGTTTTAGAAAATATTCAAATTATCTCATAGAAAATATGAAAAAAATTTCAGCAAAATATATTCGGTAGTTTCTAAATGAAAATTAAAATAATAATTACTCCCATATTATATGAAGAGATCACGTGACCCATTTCAAAATAATAAAATATGGCATCCATCTTGTGTCAAAATCGTGATTTTTAAAATTATTACTTTCCTTATATACATAATGTATAAGGAAAGTATTGTGAAGGGGTCGAAAATTCGAATTCGAGTTTTCGACGGGAGAGCACGTTTCAAGCATCCCTGATCACGAATCAAACATTTTTGAAGTGATGTCTGTGTGTGTGCGTGCGAAAGTATGTGTGTGTGTGTGTGTGTGTGTGTGTGTGTATCAGTGAGTCTGTGGAGACGATAACTGACGAACGAATGGACCGATTCGAACGAAATTTGGTACAAAAATCACAATCTGTAAACACTGGAAGCCTATTGTTTCTACACGTAATCGAATGTCCAGAACCCCCCTAAATTTTTGAGTGAAATTTTGAAAAAATCGTCGAAAAATCAAAACCGCTAATAAAGTTACGCAAATAGACATTTTTTATGTAATTTTTCATTAGAAAACGATTGACATAAATTTTTGAAAGCTAACATGAACCGTTTTCGAGATATTGTATATTTTTAAAAAATTTTTCAAAAAGTCATATAAAATAAAAAAATATATTTCCTATTGAGAAGCATGTTCACTTTTCATATGTAATACCATGCGATAAATTTGGTGACATCATTCTCGTGGATCTAGCCCCTTTCCATCATGAGAAAAGATACTTCGAGTAATGCTTTTGTATTTGAACGCCAATAGTCATTTATCTGCTATAAGAATAACTTATTTCTCCATCAGTAAAACTTGGCGAGATTTTGGCAATTTAGCAGAATGTCACCAACTTGGCGACATTTTAAAAGGTTGCTAAATTAATGAAAATCTCGCCAAATGGATAAAAATGACAATAAATCAATGAAAAGGACGACTAATTGTCGAAAATTAAATATCTTGGAAAGAATATAAGTATCTACTATAAGAAAAACCTATTTTTTTTACTGTAAAAGTAGTAAATTCGTTGCATTATATAAGGAAATTCATGTGTTGCCCACATCAGATTTTTAAAATTTATATTTATTATTGTATGCGTCCTAAATCAATGCTTTATGCATGATTGGTCTTTCTTGTTAATACATATCACAGAATACAAAATACCTGAAGTATATGTCACCACTCGAAGTTCTTAGTAATTAAAATTTATATTTTAGTGTTAATCAGTATTTTTATTAATCAATAACAGGACGAGAATATTTTTATGAGCTTTCGTTTGCAAATTTTTTTCTTGTAAAACGAAAGTTCCTATAAGGATGTTCCTATATAACAAACGATATTTCTTATAAAGACGTTTTTACATAATGAAAACGTTCGTATAAAGGTATTCACTCTTATGTTCCTATACAATGAACAAAATTTCCAATAAAGTTTTTCCCATATAAAAAATAGAAGTTCTTATAAACAAACGAAATTTCCTATAAAGATGTTTCTAGATAACGAAATAAAGTTCCTACAAATACATTCCTATTTAATAAAAAATTCCTATAAATATTTTTCTTTATAACGAAAATTTCTATAAAATGTTCCTATATGATGAATAAAAGTTCCTATAAATATGTCTCTATATAACAAAGGAAAGTTCCTATAAAGATGTCTCTATATAACGAAGGAAAGTTCCTATAAAGATGTCTATATCTGACGAAAGTTCCTATAAAAATGTTCCTATATAATTAATTAAAGTGTCTATAAATATGTTCCAGTATAGCAAACGGAAGTTCCTATAAAGATGTTCCTATATGATAAATAAATGGTTTTATAAATATATTCCTATATTATAAAAAAATTCTATACAACTGCCTCTATATAACGAACGAAGTTCTTCTAATGATGTTCTTTTATTATGAACAAAATTTTTATAAAAACGTTCCTATATATAAAAAAAAAAGCTGCTATGCAGAAAGATATTCTTATCTAGAGAAATTACCTATAAAGACGTTCCAATATAACAAACGACAGTTCCTATAACTATTTTCGTATCCAACGAAACAAAGTTCCTATAAATATTTTCCTATTTAGCTAATAAAAAATTTCTATAAAGACGTTCCAATGTTCCAATGTCACGTTTTTCCAGTATAACGAACCAACGTTCTTATAAAGCTGTTATTTGTTTTATTCTGATACATATTATGATACAAATGAATCTGAACAATATGAAATATTCATATATGAGTAAGTTGACTGGGTTTTTTCTCTTCAGATATTTAACAATAGTAACGGCCTAATAAATACCTACGTTTAACACGATCAGGTATTCATTTGCTATTAACTCCCACTAATCGGTATTACAGCTGCTAAGCTCCAAATTAAACATCGCACAAATCAAACGATTTTACGGATATTAAATCATCCAAGTACGGTCAAGTCATATACAGTTAAATAGAATTAATGTCTGCTTGGAGTATGCTATTGATTGCAGTCGATTTGATATAGACGGTAATGATGCACATTTTGTAAATTTGCCTTTAAAGCATGACTTTAACTATATATCTTTGATCTGCAATAAAAATACATCACAAATAGCATTAGGAATAGTGTATGAAATGCATAAGTTGGTGTCAAAGATAATAAATAATAAGAAAATAAAAGTTTTTCAATGTTTTCCCCTACACAACAGCGGCACACGAATAGTAGCAAAAAACATTCTAATCACACAGGAAATTAATTGATCGAAAGTGATGACGTCGGCAGATTCAATCAAAAACAATAATATATAAATCTTATCATTATCCGTAATTGATAATATGCAAAATTTTCGAAAGAAAATGGGGGACAAGCAGATTCAATTCAAACAATACTATATAAATCTTATATAAAATTGATATGCAAAATTGTCGAAACTTCCATCTGCCTGCTCCCTCATTTCCCTTTAACAATTTTGCATAATATAAATTTTGGATAAATATAATATTTATATATTATTGTTTTGAACTGAATTTGCCCACGCTATTAATTTTGTGCATGATTATAAGTTATTTTCTACTTTTCAACGCGCCACTGTTGTGTAGGGGAGGACATTTAAGAAACTTGGCTTCTTCCATAATTTATACTTTATTTTATAGTTTTCCTTTTTTTAACGTAATTTATGATTAAACCAATGTAGTACATGGATCAACCTATGTAGTACATGGATCAACCTATGTAGTACATGGATAAACCTATGTAGTGTATGGAACCACATATGTAGTTCGTGTATCAACCTTACATGTATTAACATGGATCAACCTATTAGAAGCAGGAGAACATTTCATCTGAAGACACTAAACCGTAAATCGCAATAGTGACGTAATTGAACCCTAATTCGATATAAACAAATTTGATGTGGTACATGACTTTTCGGGCAGACTCATATTCACGTTCTTCACTTTACAACATAGTTGAAAAGTGTATATGACTTTGTTCATTCTGTTTGACTGTCTGTCTGTCTGTCCGTTAGCACGATAACTGCAGTAAAAATGACTTTATCAAAATGAAATTTTAGTATGTTTTTCAGACGGTCTATGGGACCTATGGGAATATAAATAAATAATATCACCCAATTAGTTTTTTATTGAACCCGGGTTGAAAAAACGAAATACATTGAACCCTATGGGACCTAATTTTTCAAACATTTTTTAAGCAAATTTAAAATTCACAAATTGCTTAGAAATATTTGGAAAATTCACATTATCCCATAAAATATAGATAAAAAATTTTTGTAAAATATGTTAAGTAGTTTTTTAATAAAAAATTATTTAATATAGGGAAAAAAGCAAATTCAATTAAATTCTGATTTTTGGGATATCCTCCAGAAAGAAAAAAGAGATATATTGCATAATAAATATCTTTCCAAAAGATTAGTATTTTGTATATGAGAGCGGCTTCACATTTTAAAATAAATTTGGTAGATAACAATTTTTCAAAATTTTTTTTAATTTTGTATAACTCTTCATGATATACTTATTTGATGGCATTATTAATGCACTTTCCTACGTCCTAGAGAGTTAAAATTTGGTACACAGCATAAATTTGTTGAACATTTTATTCTACAAAAATTTGGTGGATCTTTAAATATAGATCATACATTTTTTTCGAAATGGCCTGCAAATAATCCCCGTTCATTTCTATAAATCATTGTTGTAATATTGTTAAAAATTCTGATGTGGGCAGCACATGTCTTTCCCTGAAGACTCATATTAACGTTCTCTTTATTTTTTCAATAATAATTTGAGTTTATCCATAAGTATTTTAAATGACTTTGAATTTGCACGTAAAACTTAAATTTGGTTCTCATTTGATAGCTGGACTTATTGTCAAAGGTGGTGTAGCGAAAACGCGAAAAAACTAGAATATCTCAAGAACGGCTAGTCTTAGAGTAATGGGGTTAGTTTTATTCTTTTTGTTGTCAAAAATCACGTATAAAATAGGAATTTAATTGATATAATTGAGCATACGTAGTCTTTTATTTTTATATTTAACGATTTTTGCGGGCCATTTCTCAAAAATAGCCCATTTCTTTTTCCTGAATCGTACTAGAATAACCTACAAATGATTTATGTACCAAATTTTGTTAAATTTGGTATATAAATCACTTGTAGGTCATTGAAATATTATACACCAAATTTTGTTAAATTTGTTCCATTAGTTTTTAGCCAGAGTGGATAAAGGCAATTTCTGCCGGCCATTTCGCAAAGAAGGCAGATTCTTTTATTACGAATCGTACTATAATCTAATGAACATCAGGATTCCCCACAAAAAACATACCTACCAAATTTTATGAAATGAGGTCCATTAGTTTTTCAATTAGAGTGGATGTAATATCCTCACTGACACCCAGAAACATACACAGATACACTCTTACACACACAGACGTCTTCCTAAAAATAGTTTTTTCGTGTTTTAGAAGTCCCGAAACGTATAAATCCTTCGAAAATTCGAGTTCCGATTTTCGGCACGATTCCAATACTTTGAATACATACATACGCACACACATATATTATTTGTGTATCTGTATTATCTGTGTATCTAAATTCCGTGTCTATGCAATTACAATAGTTGTGATTTTAAATGATCCCTAAACTTTTATTATTTCTTCAACGAAGCCTCATTTTAACTTATGCAGAATGCAAATATCTCAAGCGATTGTAAGGTGAGTTACATAAGAATCGCTGAATTTTTTTCACACACATTTATTTAGTTCTGGAGTCTGGAATGCAAGTTATATGAATGAAATATTCATTGATTTTGCATAGAGAATCAGATGATTTTTATTTTGATACTGTTTCAAATATTTATGTATAATAAATTACTGCAGTACTGTGATAATGTAAAAGATATCACCACTGAATGTATTACATTTTAGAGATTTTTAAATGAAATTGCATTTCAGTTGGAAAGTGTTTCATAATCAATGCTTATGCATGATTGATCTTTCTTGTTATTCCTTCAATAATTTATTAAATCGAGTTTAATTGCACAAAGTAACACCCAACATTATTTTATTTTTGATTGAATTTGCACTTTTATTTCAATTTTCGCTTTCATTGGATAACTGAAATTATTTTCAAAAGTGGCGTGGCAAATATGCGAATAAAGTAAAATTTGTCGAGAACGGTTCGTCCTAGAGTAATGGGGTTGGTCTTATGTCTTATTCTTTCATCGTCAAAAATTCCGTATGAAACAAGCATTTAACTGATATATTTCAGCATACGTAATCTTTTATTTCAGATTTTGACGATTTTTGAGTGCCATTTTGCAAAAAAAAAAAAACGTAGGTTCATTTTTTTTAATCGTATCAAAATTTAATCAGCACCAGGTTAACCCACAAGTGACTTATCCACCAAATTTTGTGAAATTTGGTCTATCAGTTTTTTAGCTAAAGCAGGTGCAGATATTTTTTGCCGGCCATTTCGCAAAAAAAGCAGGTTTTTTTATAAATTGTACTAAAATCTAATCAGCACCAGGGTACCGCACAAGTGGCTTATCTATGAAATTTTAGTAAATTCTGTCAATTAGTTTTTGATTTAGAGCGGATACAAAATCCGCACAGACAAACACACAGACACATAGACTCGCACACACAGACACACACACACACACAAACACACTCATAGATGTCACATTAAAATAGTGGTTTCGTGTTCCAGAGGTCTCAGAACGCGTAGATTCGTCGAAAACTTGAGTTGCGATTTTCGACATGATTCTAATACTTTCTTTAAACATTACCATGTATAGCAGGGAAATAAAAAAACATCTATCTAATAAATTACATAGATCAAAATGTTCCACGAGATGAGATTGTGTGCCGAGTTTTAGCTTTCTACGTGATCTGGGAACCGAAAACGAGCCCTTCAAAAATGTTGGATGAAGGGACAGAATCCAAAGTAAAGTTGAAGAAAATAGTGTGCGAAAAAAAAAACTTTTTTGTCAGGATAGAAATATGGAACTATGCACTAGCAAAATGGAAAATCATGTTTGCCTTTTGCTAGGCGGTGTCTGCGTCTTCTAATTTGACGAAGAGGACCTGTTTTGCCTTTGGAACCAATTGATGCTTATCAACTTTTATGTAGTTTTATTAGCGAGGCATTTCCTCTAAAGAAGACATAGCTCTTTTCAGGGATGGCGGATGATGGCTGTTTAGCTTACATACAATATAACTTGATACGCGAGTCTGACGCATTAACGATCGATTTCATCATGTCTTCTATAGACTACAGAAGCAACACACATACATTTTAGATTAGACAAGACAGATAAATACAGCACATATTTTTGACAAGACAGAACATATTTGAAGACAGCACATATTTTTGTTAAAACAGTTTTAAAAATGTTCTCTCCAGTGCAGAAGAACACTATGTGTTTCAGGGTCTCCTCTTCCACAAAACAAATAAGACACTTGTTGGAGTCAGCTAGATGAAGTCAAAGTTGGCCTGTGTGACTATGTGACCTATCCTAACCTTGGCAGCAAAATGACAACCATTCTAGGGATGAAATTAAAAAGAACAGTCTGAGAGAGATGGTATCTGCTCCCCAAAGTCTCCTAGAAATTACTTTCAAAAGGTTCCTTCTTTTGGACAAGTATTTAGCAAATACTGAATATGGGAGTTCTACAATAGCTTGTGATCAAGAATAATCCTCAGCAACTTCGGGCGTGGATTGTGCCCCAATAAACTATTACAAACAAAAAGCTCAGGAACAAAATTTGCCAATGAGTATCTATCTCTTTGTCATATATTGAATTCTTTGTCAATTATTTGAAAATAATATTTTTTATACGCAATATATAATATGAGAAAGTCAAAATGACCTAGCGACATAATAAATATCAATGGAAAACTTTTAACATGATCAGATATTCATCTGACGTGAAGCGCCACTTATTCCTTATCGGTGTTGTAGCTGCTGATCTCCAAGTTAAATTTAGCATTAATCATGCCATTTCTGGATGTTAATTCATCTAAACACGAATGAACTCCATGGAACGTCAAAGTATAATTAATGCCTGATTAAGGTGTGTCATCGATTGAATCCGTTCGAAGTTGGAGGACTGTAAAGATAGGATGATGATGCAAATGGTAATTGCGATTTGTAAATTTACTGTGACGAAGGTCATGGCCCGAACAAACGTATTATTTAAATTTACACTTGTGATAAATGACCAGTGGCGGATGGGGGTTATTTTGAAATATTAATATAATGTTTTATTATATCATGATTTAAATAAGTACGTTTTTTATACTTTACAACAAAGTTGAAAGTGTTTATGACTTTGTTCATTCTGTCTGTCTGTCTGTCCCTTAGCACGATAACTGCCGTAAAAATGACGTTATCAAAATGAAATTTTAGTATGTTATTCAGACGGTCAGTGGGACCCATGGGAATATAAATGAATAATATCACCCAATTTGTTTTGGATTGAACCCGGATTGAAAAGATGAAATACATTGAACCCTATGGGACCTAATTTTTTAAACATTTTTTAAGCGGATTTAAAATTCAAAAATTGCTTCGAAATTTTTAGAAAATATTCAAATTATCCCATAAAATATATAAAGAAAAATTCAGCAAGATATAGTCAGTAGTTTTTTAAGTAAAAATTAAAATAATAATGAAACCTTTTATATGAAGCGATCACATGACCATTTTATGAAAAGATCACGTGGCCCACTTCAAAATAAAATATGGCATCCATCTTGTGTCAAAATCGTGATTTTTAAAGTTCTTTTTAATTCATATTGAGTTTTGTAACCGTCCTAAAACTGATTGATTTTTGCTTAAATTCTGCGCGTCTATGTACTGAAACAACTCAATTACAATATATTTGAGTTTAAATAAATGAGCATCCAAATTTGATTATTTCTACAACGAAGCCTACTTTTCGCTTATGGAAAATGTAAACAGCAAAATATGTGGAATGAGTTGTATAAGAATTGCTGCTTTTCTTTAACGCAAAATTATTTAGCTCATGGAGTCTGCAATATAGCTGATATGAAGGATATTACATTCATTGATATTACAGAAAGAAATACGATTATTTCGATTAAGTTTTAAGCATAGTGTTTAATTACTTGTATCTCCATGGTCTTAAGCTTTTAAATAAAATAAATTATTATAGTATTGTGATGAATGAAATGAATGGAAAAATGCTTATGAATGAAATGCTGCTTTTATAGAGAGAGCCAGACGTGTTATATTTCGGTGACGTCATTTGAATAAATTTCTGTTTTCGACGAAATTTTCAAATATAATAAATAATTGTAGTATTATGATAATTTAAAAAATATTTCCGAAGAATATATCGCATTTTAGAGATGTTTAAACCAGGCAATTTATATTTCAATGCCGTCATTTGAATGAAGTTCATTTTTTTTCGATGAAGTTTTAAGTTTTCAAATATAATAAATTAATGTAGTATTGTGGTAATTTTTAGAATATTACCGAGGAATGTATCGCATTTTAGAGATGTTTAAATAAAATTGCATTGAAGTTGGAAAGTGTTTCCTAATCTATGCTTTATGAATGATTGATCTTTCTTGTTTACCTCTGCTGAAATTTAGTAAAATTAAAATAAAGTTAGAGTAAAGCTATTATAAATTATCGTGGTATATTCTGTAGAGATATTAATAGCATAGAAAATTAGTGAAACGTAAAGCTGGAGTAAAGCTAAGTAAAGCATAATTGTGCTTTAGTGAATCAAAAATAAAGAATATAGTTTTATGTTTCAATGCCAAACTATTCACAATATTTAATTTATGTAAACGTAAACTTTATTAAATAATAAATATATTTCGATTTGGATTTTGTAGATGTATGTAAATTAGTTATTTTATTTTGTCAGCAAAGACGTTTAAAGTTTTAAATTTCAATGTTGTGTTGTACGTTCTTTAAGAATGGGAGGATATTTGAGAATGTAAATAAATAATTTGTATATCTAATGAATTAATTCATTACTTTGTGCAGAGAAAAGAATCCGATGCTTATATAAAATTTGTTTTGGACGTAAATAATTTTATTCAACTTGGACGCAGCGATATTCCATGGTATTTACAATGGTTTTCATCTAATTATTACCCTAACCTAATCATTACCGTTTAATTATCATCTAATTATTACCTTTGGTATTTGCAATAGTCTTAATCAATTATCTTCCGTTTGAAATTAATTTCTATTCTAGTAATTGGAGTTAGGATAAAGTTCGAACTTTCCAATGCTTAAGAATTGGACTTGAATTTTGGAGTTTCTTCTAGCATCTTGGTATCAGAAGTAATTAGGGCCATAAAAGAGAATTGCAGTAAGAGAATAAGATGGATCTTGTACTTATGTGCCACATTTTCGTGTCAGGTGATTAGAACAATTCCTTAACTGAGATTTTGAGAGAAAGTTTTATACGGAAGATTAATGGTATTTGAAAATTTATGTAATTTTCTGGTGGATAATCACTTGCAATTTACAAAAGTTAATTAGTTATTAATGAACTCTAATAATTAACAATTTAATGAAGATGAAATGCATTGAACACACGGTAAATATGAATCTATTAAATTAGATAGCAATTTTTAATGCTATACAAGTATTTTATTTTAGAATTTATGAAATTTTGCGAATATATATTTCTGCAAGCAAAATATTTAGGATCACTGTATTGGTATGTAACTGGTGTATCATGATAAAGCCAAAAACGTCCCCTCGATTCATGTCTAGCTGAAAGTACTTAAATAATTAATTTATTACTTCATTTACAGTACATAGCATAGATAAATGGGAAGTATTGTGATGGTGTTAAAAATCTGACCCTCGGATTTTGTAGGGTTTACACGCTTTGAGCGTCTCTGAATGCGAATTTTTTTCCTCTTTCCAAAGATATCTGTTTGCCTATCTGTCTGTGAATAAAATATCTCTTACGAATTGAGTAAATAGGATAAAACTTGGTACGATTATTTCAGTCTACGAAGATCAGAAGTCTATTGATTTTCGGGTGAACGGACCGTGGTAAGCCCCCCCAGTAATTCGAACACGTTTGCTCGAAAAGAGTAACAAGTTACAAAAGCATAAAAAAGTATGAAATATCAATAAGTATTATAACATGCATGTATAATAATAAGTATATATAATGAATATATACACAAGTATATAATAAATATAAATATAAGTATATATAATAAATACTTGTATAATAAATAATAATACTATATATAATAAATAAGTATTTAATATGGAATGCCATCATTAAAAAAGCCTCTAAACTGTACCATTTTTGAGATACTTCAGGTTTCTGATGCAGAATGGAAAAATTCTATAAAATAATGTCAGCTCACTATTATTAAATGTGTGAAAGTACTGTAAAAGTTTTTAAAGTGAAATTAATGGAAATCGCAGTTTAGAAGTTATCAAGAACCATCCTTGAGGTATTTGAAATTTTATTTTTTCCCCACACTGACTTTCATTTTTCGAACAAATCGTGTAAATTGAATTAAATTTGGTATGATGTTTTTTCAAGCATTAAATGTCAGAAACATGTGTGCTACTGAAGAGATCGAACCAGGAGAACACTTTCAGAATTTCAAATACTTTTCACTAAAATTGAATGAAAGCATGTTATAAAAATATAATTAAGTCAAACATTGTCGAAAGATACCAATTTTATATGAAATATATAACTTAAAATGAATAATATGACATATATAACAATATCATGTCCCATTCTTGATATATATTACATACGTTTTTTAAATTCAAAACGGGGAAAATATTCTAAAAATAAATATGCTCATCATTATCAAGTGACTGGATGCTCTGTAATGTATTTTAATTTCTTAGATTTCTTATATTGTTTAGTAATTATCACGAATCGTATTCGAGATATTAGAATTTATAATTTTATCCAGGGAACTGGGTATTTCTCGAATTCTATGCTAACTACATGAAGTTTGCTACATGAAGTTGGTAAAAGTAACAAGCCAACTGAGTTTTACAGAGATCTAGTAACAAGAAAGCTCTAATTTGTATTATTGTTTTCTTACAAAATCGAAATTTTTTATTCTGCACAGAGAGTTGTGTGTTGAACACATCCATTTTTTATTTCATGCAATTCAAGTCTAATAGTTGAAATATGAGTTCTTCCAGTCTTTCACCCTTAGTATTAGTTTATTTTCTAGGCTCATCTTTTGGTCATATTAGATTTTTTCATTTACCTGAATAATTTTATTTCTTCTGACAGATGCGATATTATTTGGTGTTATCTACAATCTACTTTATCCACTAATTACTTTCCATTGAGATTTATTTCTGCTACGGTAATTAGAATTAGCATGAAGTTCGAATTTTGCAATACTTAAGAATGGATCTGACTTTTCCAGTCTCCGATACCATTTTAGCATCAGGAGTAATTAGAGACGTTAAAAATAATTTCAGTAAGAGAATTAGATAAATTTTGTACTTATGTGCCACATTTTCGTGTCAGGTGATTAGAATAATTCCCGTTCTGAGATTCAGAGCGAAGGTTTGCTTCGGAAGATTAATGATATTTGAAAAATGCGTGTAATTTTCTGGTAGATAATCACTCGCAATTAACTTTGAGTAATTATAAATGTTAATTATAAAAGTACTTATAACCTAAAAATTAATGGAGTTAAGAAGCATTGAACACATGTCAAATATGAAGCTATTGCATTATAGTAATTTTTCATGCTATACAAGTATTCTAAAATACAATCTATGAACTTTCTGTATATATATATTATGAAAGAGGCATATTTAAGGTCACAATGATGCTCTGTCGTAAAACTGATTATAATAACTACTTAAGAATAGCAGTCACTCATTTTTAGTTGAAAGTACTTCAAATTCATTAGCGCTTGAGAATAGTGAGTCTTTTAAATTTATTTAGAATATTTTTATTTGATACTGAAATAATTTCTCAAAAAAACGTATGTTAATATTTTACGAATGTTGGAATTCGTTTTTACATGAAAAAATTCTTTTATAATGACTATCGTTTGCAAAAATTAACGAAACTAAATTTGTACTGGTTGGTTTTTATTTTCGTAAAATGTTTGAAATACACTCTATAATAAAAAAAAATCGATGCACCAAGAAGGAGTTGTCCGATTGTGATAAAAATTGGTGGATGTGAAGAACATACATAGAAAAAGAAACGATTAAAAGTTCAGAACAATTTAATGATTTAGAGTTTGACCGTATACAAAGGGAGGAAGTCAATAAGGCATTGGTCCATCTCTGGCCTGGATGCAGGATGTCATCCAGGCGTGGCATAGACTGATAAAGTTCACGGATGCTGTCCTGCGGCAGGTCTTGCCAAATTGTCTCCAACTGTCAGGCTAAATCGTCAACATTCCGGGATGGTTGCAATCGCCTTCCCATAACGTCTCAAATGTGCTCTATCGGAGAGAGATCAGGAGACCTAGCTGTCCAAGGAAGTGTTGGGTAAGCTTGAAGACAATTCACAGCAACACGTGTCGTGTGCTGCCGGGCATTATCTTGTTGAAAAGTAAGACCGGGGTGTCGCAAAAGGAACGGTAACACAAGCGGTCGTCGAATGTTGTCTACGTACCGTTGTGCTGTCAGTGTGCCAGAAATTACTAACAAAGACGTAAGATATCCGCAGTCGAAATGCAATAGAAATTTTGACAACAGATTCAGAATCACTCCTTATATACACCTGCTGAATGCGCAGTTCCTATGCGCTGGAGCTCCCACTATTTATTCATCGGACACCAAATTTTATTCATTTGCATGTTCGCTCAAAATGTCTTTGCATACGAAATTTCATTGCAATCGGATAACTCCTTCTTGGTGCGTCGATTTTTTTTGTTATAGAGTATATTTGAGGCCTTCTCCTGGACTGATTGCTTTGATAATCAATAATATTATTATTTTTATCCATTACAATAATCGCAACAAATTCTCTTTTAATAGTCCAATTTGCTTGAGAGCTATTCTGTTCACAGTCTCACAGACCGACAGACACACACACTCAAGCAGCGGCATATAACAGACACCCAGGTACCGCTGAAAATATATGTGCTGACGCTATAGAGTATTTGGGTCAACTTGTACAATAATATGAGAATGAAAATATTCATGTATCTTTTTATAAGCTTTTGTTCACAAGTTATTCTTTTAAAAATTTCCTTAAAATATCTTGAAAAGTTATTTTGTGTTGGCAACAGCTTAGTGAAATCTATAAAATGTATTACGTATCGTTCGTCGGGAGTTAAAGCAGGGCAGTTATATAAAATAATAAAATAAATAAATTTTAAATGTATAAGAAATAGTGAAAATTTTAGGAAATCTGTATACATCGGCACAACCGGAGTCATACGACACATCCTTCCAAATCGAAAAAACGAAATTCATTTTTTTCGGAGCCAACGTTCTACGTTAAAATCTATCAACGGACACAATTGAAATCTTAATTTCAACAATCTCAGCATGATTAGACAGATTTATATATTTACCATATCTTCCGCTAACATAATAAGTTGCATATTTCCAATATCCCCTTTTGATCAGTCATGAAACCGCGAAAGGATGAAATGGCTCCAACCACACACGTAGATATCCCCAAATTGCTTCCTCCTTAATACCAAGAGCACGTCTATTATGCGCATGCGCGAATAAATCTGAAAAGGGATCTCATTTTCCGATCGCTTTTACAAAAGGGAAAGAGATGATACGCACGGCATCGAAAATTTTAATAATTCGCTCGCTTTTAATCAAATACTATGCGACTATCAAATTAATTCTTGTAGATTTAGCGCGTTCCATACACGACAAAAGACGTGCTTTCTAATAGTTTTATGTTTCAATGCCAACCTATTCACAAAATTTAACTTATTTAAACGTAAACTTAATTAAATAACAATTATATTTCGATTTGGATTTTGGAGATGCATATAAATAAGTTATTTTATTTTGTCAGTAAAGACGTTTACAGTTTTTAACACTTTACAACAAAGTTGAAAAGTGTTTATGACTTTGTTCATTCTGTCTGTCTGTCTGTCTGTCCGTTAGCATGATAACTGCCGTAAAAATGACTTAATCAAAATGAAATTTTAGTATGTTGTTCAGACAGTCTATAGGACCTATGGGAATATAAATGAATAACATCACCCAATTAGTTTTGGATTGAACCCGGGTTGAAAAAATGGAATACATTGAGCCCTATGGGACCTAATTTTTCAAGCATTTTTTAAGCGGATTTAAAATTCACAAATTGCTTCGAAAATTTTAGGCAATATTCAAATTGTTCCATAAAATACATAAAAAAAAATTCAGCGAAATATATTCAGTAGTTTTTTAAATAAAATTTAAAATAATAATAACACCTCTTATATGAAGCGATCACGTGTCCATGATATGAAACGATCACATGACCCACTTCAAAATGATATATGGCATCCATCTTGTCTCAAAATCGTGATTTTTAAAGTTCTTTTTAATTCATATTGAGTGTTGTATCCGTCCTAAAATTACTTTATTTTTGCCTAAATTCTGTGCATATACATACTGAAACAACGCAATGACAATATATTTCAGTTTAAATGCTCTTCCAAATTTGATTATTTCTACTATTAAGCCTATTTTTCACCTATGTAAAATGTAAACAGCAAAATATGTAGAATGAGTTGTATTAGAATCGCTGTAATTCTTTAACACAAAATCATTTAGTCCATGGAGTCTGCTTAGCTGATATGAATTCATTGATTTTAGAAAGAGAAGGACGATATTTTTCGATGAAGTTTTACGCATATAGTTTAATTATTTGTAGCTCCATGGTCTTAAATAAAATGTTTAAATAAAATAAATTATTATAGTATTGTGATGAATGACATGAATGGGGGAATTATTTATGAATGAAATGTTGCTTTTATAGAGAGAGCCTGGCGTGTTATTTTTTTATGACGTCATTTGAATGGATTTCAGTTGTTTTCGATGAAGTTTTCAAATATAATAAATTATCGTAGTATTATGATAATTCTAAAATTATTACAGAGGAATGTATAACATTTAAGAGATGTTTAAACCAGGAAATTTATACTTTAATGCCGTCATTTGAATGAAGTTAATTTTTTTCGATGAAGGTTTAAGGTTTCAAATATAATAAATTAATGTAGTATTGTGATAAGTTTTGAAATATTACCGAGGAATGTATTGCCTTTTAGACATGTTTAAATAAAATTGCATTGAAGTTGGAAAGTGTTTCATAATCAATGCTTTAAGCATGATTGATCTTTCTTGTTAATTTTAATGTTGTGTTGTATGTTCTTTAAGAATGGGAGCATATTTGAGAATGTAAACAAATAATTTGTATATCTAATGAATTAATTCATTACTTTGTGCAGAGAAAAGAATCCGATGCTTATATAAGGTCTGTTTTGGACGTAAATTATTTTATTCAACTTGAACGCAGCGATATTCCATGGTATTTACAATGGTTTTCATTTAATTATTACCTTAACCTAATCATTACCGTTTAATTATCATCTAATTATTACCTTTGGTATTTACAATAGTCTTAATCAATTATCTTCCATTTGAAATTAATTTCTAATACGGAAGATTAATAGTATTTGAAAATTTATGTAATTTTCTGGTTGATAATCACTTGCAATTTACAAAAGTTAATTAGTTATTAAAGAACTCTAATAATTAACAATTTAATGAAGATGAATAGCATTGAACACACGTTAAATATGAATCTATTAAAGTAGATAGCAATTTTTAATGCTATACAAGTATTTTATTTTAGAATTTATGAAATTTTGCGAATACATATTTCTGCAAGCAAAATATTTAAGAACACTGTATTGGTATGTAACTGGTGTATCATGATAAAGCCAAAAACATCCTGTCGATTCATGTCTAGCTGAAAGTACTTAAGTAATTAATTTATTACTTCTCTTACAGTACATAGCATAGATAAATGGGAAGTATTGTGATGGCGTCAAAAATCTGACCCTCGGATTTTGTAGGGTTTACACGCTTTGAGCGTCTCTGAATACGAATTTTTTCCTCTTTCCAAAGATATCTGTTTGCCTATCAGTCTGTGAATAAAATATCTCTTACGAATTGAGTAAATAGGATAGAACTTGGTACGATTATTTCAGTCTATGAACATAAGAAGACTATTGATTTTCGGGTGAACGGACCGTGGTAAGCCATATTTCGAACATGTTTGATCGAAAAGAGGAAAAAGTTACAAAAACACAAAAAAGTACGAAATATAAGTATTATAATATGTATGTATAATAATAGATATCAGTATATAAAAAGTATATATAATGAATATATACATAAGTATATAATAAGTATAAATATAAGTATATATAATAAATATAATATATAATATATAAGTATTTAATACGGAATGCCATCATTAAAAAAGTCTCTAACATGTACCATTCTTGAGACACGTCAGGTTTCTGATGTAGAATGGAAGAATTCTAAAAAATAATGTAAGCTCACTATTATTAAACGAGTGAAAGTACTCTAAAATTTTTGAACTGAAATTAATGGATGCCGCAGTTTAGAAGTTATCAAGAACCATCTTTGAGATATTTGAAAATTTATTTTTTTCTCACATTCAGTTTTATTTTCGAACAGAACGTGTATATTGAATTAAATTTGATATGATTTTTTTTTCAAGCATTAAATGTCAGAAACGTGTGTGCTAGCGAAGAGATCGAACCAGGAGATCACCGTCAGATTTTCAAACACGTTTTACTAAAATAGAATAAAAGCATGTTATAAAAATATAATGAAGTCAAACATTGTCGAAAGATACCAATTTTATATGGAATATATAACTTAAAATGAATAATATATTATGTATAACAATATCATGTCTCATTCTTGATATATATCACTTACGTTTTTTGCATGCAAAACGGGAAAAATATTCTAAAAATAAATATGCTCATTATTATCAAGTGACTGGATGCTTTGCAATTTATTTTAACTTCTTGGATTTCTTCAATTATTTAGTAATTATCACGATTCGCATTCGAGATATTAGAATTTAAAATTTTATCCAGGGAACTAGATATTTCTCGAATTTAAAGCTAACTACATGAAGTTTGCTACATGAAGTTGGTAAAAGTAACAAGCCAATTGAATTTGAGAGAGATCTAGTAACAAGAAAGCTTTAATTTGTATTATTGTTTTCTTACAAAATCGAAATTTTTTATTCTGCACAGAGAGTTGTGTGTTGAACACATCAATTTTTTATTTCATACAATTCAAGTCTACAAGTTGAAATATGAGTTCTCCCAGTTTTTCACCCTTAGTATTAATGTATTTTCTAGGCTCATCTTTTGGTTACATTATATTTTTTCATTTACCTTAGACATGAATAATTTTATTTCTCCTGGAAGATACGATATTTTTTGGTATTATCTACAATCTACTTCATCCACTAATTACTTTCTATTTGAGATTTATTTCTTCTACGGTAATTGAAATTAGCATGAAGTTCGAATTTTGCAATGTTAAGAATGGATCGGACTTTTCGAGTCTCCGTTACCATTTTAGTATCAGGAGTAATTAGAGACGTTAAAGATAATTTCAGTAAGAGAATTAGATAAATTTTGTACTTATGTGCCACATTTTCGTGTCAGGTGATTAGAATATTTCCCATTCTGAGATTCAGAGAGAAGGTTTGCTTCGGAAGATTAATGATATTTGAAAAATGTGTGTAATTTTCTGGTAGATAATCACTCGCCATTAACTTTGAGTAATTATAAAAGTTAATTATAAAAGGACTATAACTTAAAAGTTAATGGACTTAAGAAGCATTGAACACATGTCAAAGATGAAGCTATTGCATTATAGTAATTTTTCATGCTATATAAGTATCCTAAAATACAATCTATGAACTTTCTGTATATATATTTTATGGAAGAAGCATATTTAAAGTCACAATGATGCTCTTTCGTCAAACTGATTATAATAACTACTTAAGAATAGCAACTACTTATTTTCAGTTGAAAGTACTTCAAATTCATTAGCGCTTGAGAATAGTGAGTCTTTTAAATTTATTTAGAATATTTTCATTTGATACTAAAATAATATCTCGAAAAAAGCGTACGTTAGCATTTAACGAATCTTGGAATTCGTTTTTACATGAAAAAATTCTTTTATAATGACTATCGTTTGACAAAAATTAACGAAACTAATTTGTACTGGTTGGTTTTTATTTTCGTAAAATGTTTGAAATACACTCTATAATAAAAAAAATAGATGCACTAAGAAGGAATTGTCCGATTGTGATAAAAATTGGTGGATGTGAAGAACATACATAGAAAAAGAAACGATTAAAATTTCAGAACAATTAATGATTTAGAGTTTGACCGTATACAAAGGGAGGCAGTCAATAAGGCGTTGGTTCATCTCTGGCCTGGATGCAAGATGTTATCCAACGTGGCATAGACCGATAAAGTTCACGGATGCTGTCCTGCGGCAGGTCTTGCCAAACTGTCTCCAACTGTCGGGCTAAATCGTCAACATTCCGGGATGGTTGCAATCGCCTTCCCATAACGTCTCAAATGTGCTCTATCGGAGAGAGATCAGGAGACCTAGCTGTCCAAGGAAGTGTTGGGTAAGCTTGAAGACAATTCACAGCAACACGTGTCGTGTGCTGCCGGGCATTATCTTGTTGAAAAGTAAGACCGGGGTGTCGCAAAAGGAACGGTAACACAAGCGGTCGTCGAATGTTGTCTACGTACCGTTGTGCTGTCAGTGTGCCAGAAATTACTAACAAAGACGTAAGATATCCGCAGTCGAAATGCAATAGAAATTTTGACAACAGATTCAGAATCACTCCTTATATACACCTGCTGAATGCGCAGTTCCGATGCGCTGGAGCTCCCACTATTCATTCATCGGCCACCAAATTTTATTCATTTGTATGTTCGCGCAAAATGTCTTTGCATACGAAATTTCATTACTATCGGATAACTCCTTCTTGGTGCATCGATTTTTTTTGTCGTAGAGTATATTTGAGGGCCTTCCCCTGGACTGATTGCTTTGATAATCAATAATATTATTATTTTTATCCATTACAATAATCGCAACAAATTCTCTTTTAATAGTCCAATTTGCTTGAGAGCTATTCTGTTCACAGTCTCACAGACAGACAGATACACACACTCAAGCAGCGACAGATAACAGACACCCAGGTACCGCTGAAAATATATGTGCTGACGCTATAGAGTATTTGGGTCAACTTGTATAATAATATGAGAATTAAAATATTCATGTATCTTTTTATAAGCTTTTGTTCACAAGTCATTCTTTTCTTTCTCTTCAATTTCCTTAAAATTTCTTGAAAAGTTATTTTATGTTGGCAACAGCTTAGTGAAACCTTTAAAATGTATTATGTGTTTGTCTGATTCGTTGGTCGGGAGTTAAGGCAGGGCAGTTATATAAAATAACAAAATAAATAAATTTTATATGTATAAGAAACAGTGAACATTTTATGAAATCCGTATACATCGGCACAACCGGAATGATACGACGCATCGTTCCAAATCCCAAAAGCGAAATTCATTTTCTTTTCGGAGACAACGTTCTACGTTAAAAATCTATCAACGGACGCAATTGAAATCTTAATTTCAACAATCTCAGCATGATTAGAAAAATTTATATATTTACCATATCTTCCGCTAACATAATAATTTGTATATTTCCCATATCTCCCTTTTGATTACTCATGAAACCGCGAAAGAAACAAATGGCTCCAACCACACACTTAGATATCCCCAAATTGCTTCCTCCTTAATACCAAGAGCACGTCTATTATGCGCATGCGCGAATAAACCTGAAAAGGGATATCATTTTTCGACCGCCTTTACAAAAGGGGAAAGAGAAGATACGCACAGCATTGACAATTTTAATAATTAGCTCTCTTTTAAAAAGTATAACTAATGAACGGATGGCTTCTGTAAATTATTTTTGCTTTGAAGCAGTCTGTAATATTTTAAGGAGCTTCTGTTAATTTATAAACATCGGATTGCACGTCAGTTTTTTATATCGCCACATAAAAATCGGGGCCGTTTTAAACACACAAAAATATATATGTATTTTAAAATTCACGATAATTCGTCTGCTATTTGTATGGATTCCCTTTACAAGTTGGTTAAAAGATAATTTTCAGGATGAAAACTTTGTGATAATATTTTTAGTCGCCAAGAAAATTATTGCTATGAATAACGCTCAAAATCGGGCTAAATCATGCTAAAACATAAAATAACTGGAAAAATAGTTCGAATTAAAAAATTAATGCCGAGGTACACCTTACAGTGTTAAATATCTGTGTACCAAATTTTATGGATATACGACGCTTAGATTTCCCGTTACAGACCACACACACATACATTTTTTATTTTTCAATAGGAAATAATGTTTTTAACAATCTTGAAATTCAAATAATTCTGATTCTTCTAATCGTATAACTTACTAAAAAGTCGACCTCGTTCTAGTTTTTCACATAACAAATTTACGCATGTATAACACGTACAGATGGATATTTCTCAAAAAGTATTCGAAGTGGGTCCAGTAGGTCTTAAAAACATTATTATCCGTCAAAATTTCGAATTCGAAAAATTTCGGTAACAATATTTTCTCTACACAATTGTATGAGGAAACAAAAATAGTCTGTACCTATTCAGGATCTCAATGCTTGTTTTGGTATTTTTACCATTATTTTACAAAGTTTTTGAGCATTGAATTAATTTGATTTCGAAACAACTTACTGGAATCAGGAAGTCTGCGTCCCCTCTTGATTGGGCATTGGTGTGATACCAACTATAGAAATAATACAAGTATTATATAATAATATAAGTATTATATTATACAAAATAATACAAAGAATAAATAATACAAGCATTATGTTATACAAATTATTCTTTTTTTAATAAATCATGCATACAAATAGTGTAATTTTTATTAATATTTAAATTACGTAAATAGCACGCGATTAGAATTTATTTTACAGAATTTATTTAAGTGTAAGGCCTAACTCCATACGAAATAAATTCTTCTGAAAAATTTTAATATTATGTAACCAAGTTCGTTATAAAATATAATTAACTTTAAATAAATCTGTAGGGAATTTATGAAACGTAATACATTCTCTCCCAAACCCAGATTGAAAAACCTTTATCCAGACCTCTCTTCTTATCCCTAAAACCATTATATCCATCATCCCACGGCGAAAGAGCAAAAACCATGAAAATTCTGGAAGGTGTTATTTTTTTACTGTAAAACCATCGTTTTTTTACGGAGCCGCACCGTTTGGCGACGTTTGCTTAGCCAATGGGGATGGAGGTCTGGATGATGGCAAGCTGCCAAGCAGACGCCCCCCGGAACTACACATACGGTCCACAAATCTGTGCTCCTCTGCATTAGGGTACGATGGGGTTATCGGTATCAATAGCGGAGCGAGAAATTTTGGGGCCATGGGGGAATCGGGCATGGAGAGGATACGATAGCGAAATTTCTTTTCTGAAAGGGTATTATCTAATTATTGATTATATAAATAAAGTGAGGAGCCTCCTTTAATATAAGCTTTGAGCAGGTATTGATGATTGGTTACAAATTTTACATGACGTGTTTACGTTTATGTATATAATTGACGATATATATATAGCTTACTAGCATATATATAGATGACTGGATGGTGGTCGAGGGGCTGCCCCCCCCCCCCGATAATCCCGATAATCGCCTCCCCCGGAGACATTTTATGTTAACCTAGTTACTTTCCTTATATACATAATGCATAAGGAAAGTATTGTGACGGGGTCGAAAATTCGAATGAGTTTTCGACGGGAGAGCACGTTTCAAGCATCCCTGATCACGAATCAAACATTTTTAAAGTGATGTCTGTGTGTGTGTGTGTGAAAGTATGTGTGTTTGTGTCTGTGAGTCTGTGGAGACGATAACTGACGAACGAATGAACCGATTCGAACAAAATTTGGTACAAAAAGCACAATCCATAAACACTGGGAGCCTATTGCTTTTATACGCAATCGAATGTTCAGAATCCCCCTAAATTTTCGAGTGAAATTTTTAAAAAATCATCAAAAAATCAAAACCGCCAATAAAGTTAGGCAAATAGACATTTTTTTATGTAATTTTTCATTAGAAAGCGATTGACATAAATTTTAGAATGCTAACATGAACCGTTCTCGAGATATTGTACATTTTTCAAAAAAATTATCAAGAAATTATATAAAATTAAAAAAAAATATTTCCTATTAAGAAACATGTTCATTTTTCATATGTAATACCATGTGATAAATTTGGTGACATCATTCTCGTGGATCTAGCTCGTTCTATTCATGAGAAAGGATACTTTCAGTAATACTTTTTATTTGAACTCCAATCGTCATTTATCTGCTATAAGAATAACTTATTTCTCCGTCCATAATGCTTGGCGAGATTTTGGCGTCGAATTTGGCGACATGTCGCCAACTTGGCGACTTTTTAAAAAAATGTTGCCAAATTAACGGAAATCTCGCCAAATGGATAAAAATGACGCTAAATCAATGAAAATGACGACTAATCGTCCAAAATTCAATATCTTGGAAAGAATATATCTACTATAAGAAAAACCTATTTTTTTACTATAAAAGTAGTAAATTCATTATATTATATAAGGAAAGTTATGTGTTGCCCGCATCAGATTTTTTTTAATTTATGTGACGGCATTTAGATATATTTATATAGGGCAAATATAAAACTTGCCCAAATAAATATATCCCTAAAGTTTTATTCGTACCCCTCGACCAAAAAGCCCTGAAAGAAACACTGCTGACTAGTAGAAATATTTGGCATTAATCGGGATCATATTGACATTAAATTTCGGTACAAAATCCGAAATATTTAATCTATAAATGTTCTCTCTGTTAAACTTAACAAACCGGTGGATAATGTATGCGAATCGGTTGAGCTATTTTTCAACATTATCAGCCTAACATTGTCAGTGTATAATAGGACATACACAGAACAATAAAACAGGCATTTTAATTGTTGTTGTTACTCGTAGGCGTACAGCAGGATAAAACCTACACTAAACCATCCCTGTAATTTCCTGCAGTCTCATTGCTTAAAATAAGTTTCTTAAAATTCGATTTGAATTTCAGGAGATATGCAGCTTGGAAGTTATTTTGAGAATTTCTACTTTTTAACACTTTACAACATAGTTGAAAAGTGTTTATGACTTTGCTCATTCTGTTTGTCTGTCTGTCCGTTAGCACGATAACTGTCGTAAAAATGACTTTATCAAAATGAAATTTTAGTATGTTGTTCAGACGTTCTGTGGAACCTATAGGAATATAAATGAATGATATCACCCAATTAGTTTTGGATAGAACCCGGGTTGAAATAATGAAAAAAAAATAAACCCTATGAAGATTTAAAATTCATAAATTGCTTCGAAAGTTTTATGAAATATTCAAATTATCCCAAAAATATATAAAAAAAAAATTCAGCAAAATATATTCAATAGTTTTTTAAATAAAAATTAAAATAATAAATGCACACTTTATATGGAGCGATCACGTGACCATTATATAAAGCGATCACGTGACCTACTTCAAAATAAAATATGGCATCCATCTTGTCTCAAAATCTTGATTTTTAAAGTTCTTTTTAATTCATATTTAGTGTTGTATCCGTCTTAAAATCACTTTATTTCTGCGTAAATTCTGTGCATCTACATATTGAAACAATGCAATTACAATATATATGAGTTTAAATGATTATCCAACTTTGATTATTTCTACAACAAAGCCTACTTTTCACTTATGAAGGATGTAAATACCAAAAGATGTAGAATGAGTTGTATAAGAATTGCTGCATTTCTTTAATGCAAAATTATTGCAATATTGCTGTTTTATATTTTTTATATTGCTGTTTTATATTGCTGTTTTATATATTTTAATGCAATATTGCTGATATGAATGAAACATTCATTGATTTTACGCAGAGAAGCAAACGATTTTTATCGATGAAGTTTTAAGCATAGATTTAAATTACTTGTACATCCATGGTTTTAAGTTTTTAAATAAAATAAATTATTATAGTATTGTGATGAATGAAATGAATGGAAAATGTTAATGAATGAAATGCTGCTTTTATAGAGAGAACCAGGCGTATTATATTTCGGTGACTTCATTTGAATAAATTTCATTTGCTTTCGATGAAGTTTTCAAATATAATAAATTGTTGTAGTATTATGATAATTTTAATAATATTACCCAGGAATGTATCGCATTTTAGAGATGTTTAAACCAGGCATATTATAATTCAATGCCGCCATTTGAATGGAGTTCATTTTTTTCGATGAAGTGTTAAGTTTTCAAATAAAATCAATTAATGTAGTATTGTGATAATTTTAAAAATATTACCGAGGAATGTATCGCATTTTAGAGGTGTTTTAATAAAATTGCATTGAAGTTGGAAAGTGTTTCATAATCAATGCTTTATGCATGATTGATCTTTCTTGTTATATATTAAAGTGGTACGAAATCGTAAATATTTTTGGCCTCAAATATGTTTCTTATTAAACTTAATATATCAGTGAAAAAGTATGTAAAATGGTTTAACTGTTTTCGGCATTAAAGTGGTCATGAGAGTCAGACAGGCAGAAACAGAATTTTAATTGTTGTTTCTCCGCACGTCTCTGTAGTGAGATAAAACTTAAATTGGAATATTTCCAGGAATTCATTACTTGAAAGAAAAACAGATGGTTCGGGTGATATTTAAGTTAGAAATGAGTAATGAAAATTTTCCATTTTTATAGAATCTTCCACAAAACCTTTAGCAAGGATCTTACTATAAAATTTAAAATCACAATATTGTTGAGAATGTGTAAAATATTCTTACTGAAATCTCTTCAGAAAATCAGAGAAGACACCCATTCAGGCATCCTTTCCTATGAAGTGAATCTAGGGTTTACTATACGCCGTAGTTTAAAGAAGGGTTGCTGGATTTGACAATTTATAGCTTATTTGGCGACTTTCCGAAGGTTCGAAAATCACCTCGAAATAACGTATATTCTACGATATATGAGAGAATTCAAGACGTTTTTATAGAGAGTCTATAAAAGGAGTCATCACTCAGTTGAAGAGCAGTTAACGTGATACGAGTTACATTGAACTGTGACATTCGTTAATGTTTTGAGAATAGGTGTTGTTTTGTGAAATTAAATACCTCAATGTTTTGAGAACAATATTAGCTGTTTTGTAAAATTAGAAGAGTATTTAAGTGCTATTTTACTGTATATTGTTCCTGCTTATACTGTGCTTATAAATAACGTGTTAATTATCCAGAAATTTGGATGCACCCTGAGTGCACAATAGAATCTATAAATTTTAACAGACATTAGACTTTTAATTCAATTTCGGACGAAATTGCAAGTACTTAGCACATACATTGGACGATGACTGGGAAATGCAATAATGTTTGATTTGCTGAGATTTAAAGGCTAAAATTCATCTCTTCAGCTTTTTTACTAAATTATGGTCATTATGCATTATTTCTACGGTTGATAAAATCATAATGTGTTAATTGGAAATTCAAGGTGACAACAATAATACATAAGAAATGCTTGAAATGTGAATTAGTTGTGGAATTTTTTTTTATAAATCAGGAATTACTGCCCTCAAACAGAACTGTACGAAATAGCAAGAAAGTATTCAACTGATTATCCTTATCACCTGTTGAACATAATTTCAAGGATATTTGATATAAAGTTGGGCACTCAGCTCAGCAACCAATCAAAAGTTTGTCAGCTTGACGTGATGGGAACTAAGTTTCGTCATTCGTGATGTCACGGTCCAGAGTAAATATTGAGAGGCGTTGCTAAAACGCAAAATGTTTTTGCATTATTATAATTAAAATTTTTTTTGTAAATTTGGAATTGGCAATATTCAGGAGCAAACAACTTGCGCAAATATTTTAAATTGTGCTGTGCACACATGATTCATTGACATCCAAGGAAATTTAGTGACGTCGATGGAGTAAGATGACAGTCGCAGTTAACAAGTTAGGTCTCTCTTAAGAGTCTGAAACAAAATGCACGTGTTCTTAATTTCCATGTCATCATATACGCAAAGCCAAATAAAAATAATGAAGCCAGTCATACCCGGAATAAGAACTTCTAGCATCCCTCATCATCTGTTGAACATTGTTTCACAGTCATGGCCTCTTGCCAGTACAGAGCAGACGATGTGATCAATGAGCCCCAAACTCTTTAAAGCAAGGAATTTATAATTTTTCTAGTAGAAGAATTTTATTAGAATCCAGTAGCTATGTTAATGTAAGGCAGACAATGAGATGATGTGTGAGCACAAAAATCTCTAAAGCAAGTAAGTTAGATTTTTTTTTCGATATCTACGAATCTAGTAACAATGTCGACACAAGCCAAGCGATCGGATGTAATTAATGGGTAGAAAATTCCTAAAAGCAATTTTAGTATTTTTCTGGAAAATTTTTTTTGCATCGTTATTGGGTTCGAAGTAAATTCTTCTAGCAGATTTTTTTTTTAAATCTTTGCTTTAAGGAATTTTGTGTGCCGTGATGATCGGCCTGCCACATGCTGATGATCGGCCATGACCGCAAAACCATGGGCGTTGTGAGGGATGTTCAGTTGATCACTATTTTGTTGCTTAGGATAAATACCTAAGCAGCAAAATATTCTCAGACTTACCAATCTTAAAGCAAAATTTACTAAACCTTAATTAAAGATTTACTAAACCTTAATTGAATGTCGAAAAATTTTCAAAAATATCAAATGTTATTGCCATACATTTAAAAATGTATTAATGTAGATAATGGTGATCTATTTCAATTTAAATAATTATTACATCTAAAAAATATCACATAAGTGTTTAATTGTCGAACAATGGAATCTTCAATATTTCTATTTTTAGTGTTTCAATGAGAAAATTTAATATAAAGACCTGTTTTGATTTATTTCTCTTAACAATAAGAGCAACAACATCCATCAAATAAAAGTTTAATGGTGGCATCATTGCATCATTATTATTCTACTTCCAGGTCAATTTATTCATTCGTTCACGTTATATGATGCGCGAAAGTTAGAAAAAATCGTGTTTTGAGATAAATGCGGCTGCAGCACCAAAATAAACATCAAAACAATGGGTTTGGTGTTCTTTAATATCCCATGTTAGACGAAGTCCGATGGAAGTTCGATTATATAATCGATATCAATCTTTTTATAAATTTTAAAGCTACAAAATGAAGTTAAAACAATAAATTTATGAAGGAGCTTTCATATGATAACAATTGTTGTGTAGCTTCCATTTTTAACGGAACTGTTAATAATTTTTATTCTTTTTTGCTCACTTATTTTGCACAGTTATACGAATTTTGAATAAAGCGGAAGTGACATCTCCAGAATCGAAAGTGGAAATTTCTGGAAATCGGTGCTGAATCCATATCAGTCATGATCTAAGCTCTACCCATAGCCAATCCTGAGAAATAGATGTTTCAAGGAAAATGTACATTTTAAATTGAAACTGACATCTCTAGTACTAGAAGTGGAAATTCTTAGTGAGAAGTGTACTCCCAGCAGAATTTATTACTGAATACACAGAATCATCTCCTAAGGTCTATTTACAGCCAATTCTGAAGAAAAAAGAGATGTTTGAAGGAAAAATTTTACTGCAAGTAGAAAAGAACCGAAAGTAAAAACTTTTAGTGAAAACCCCATTCCTTTAGAAACTTGATGCTGAATCCATATCAGTCATCATCTAATCTCTATCTATAGCTAAATCTGTGAAATAGATGTTTTATGGAAAATGAACAATTTTGAGCTAGAATTGGGGAAATACTGGAATTGGAAATCCTTAGTGAACCTCCTGAAATTCGATGCTGGATCCATATTAGTCATCATTTATGCTTTACCCATAGCCAATCCTGATAAATATATGTTTTAAGGAAAATGCTTGAACTGGAAGTGGAAAAAAATGAAGTGGAAATCCTCAGTCCACCTACTTCTTCCGAAATTTGATAATGAATCCATATCAGTTATTATCTAAGCTCTTTCCATAGCCGACCCTAAAAATAGATGTTGCACTGAAAATCTAATTTTTGAGTTTACAGTGTCATATTGAGATTCGGAAGTTCTTAGTGAGTCATTCGACCGATGCCAAAATGTAATGCTGAATCCATATCAGTGTTTATATAAGTTCTATCCACAGCCGATCCTGAAAATTAGATGTTTTAAGGAAACTTTTTAAAGCAAAAGTGAAAATTATTAGTGAGCCACTCTACATCCTCCAAAATTTTATGCTGAATCCACATCAGTTACCATCTAAGCTTTATCTATAGTCAATTTTTAGGATTGAATGTATCAGGTAACATGAAAAATTTTATACTGGACATTGAAAAAGAAATGGAAGTGGAAGTCCTTATTGAAACCCTTTATCTCTTTTAAAATTCAATGCTGAATCCAAACCGGCTATCATCTGCGCTCCATCCTGAGAAACAGATGCTTCAAAAATTTTTAGTAAAAACATAGATGGCAAACTGAATTGCTATTAATTAACATTGTTTTCATAAAAGTAAAGACGTATTGTTACCTTAAATTAATAAAAACAAAATTTGAAAAATAATTAGAGAAAGCATACAAACAGTATGAAACATTTAAGATATATTTCGAAGGTCCGAAAATGGTGCTAAGACCTCCATTTGGTTGGTGAACATAGCGTGGTCCACGCTCAATTCATAATGGGCATTTCTTATGTTCATACTAAGGATTTGTTTAAGGATTCTTATGTTCATACTAAGGATTTGTTTGATTTACGTTCATACTAAGGTTCATACTAATAACAAATCCCTACTACCAATATTCAGATAAAACTCTAAAACAAATTTGTATAATACATTGTATCTGAATAGTATTCCATATCATTCATTTGTAATAAGCATCACAATGCAAAACTAAATTTTATAGGCAGTTTCCATCTCAAATAATTGGTTTTTAATTCTGCATTAGAAGTTATGCAGAGTTCACTTCGGTAATAAGAGCTTGAAATTCCGTCCCAGTAGCTCAACGGTAGAGTATTGGCTGACCAGTACGAAGATCCGTGGTTCGATTCCCTGTACTTTACAATGCTTCGCATTTTTTTCCCAACATTGTAAAGTTCGAAAGGTACTTTACAATGTCCCCCTGAACAAATCAACCCTGTAGGTTAAGATGTCGGAGGTGGGAAAGTGACTCTAGAATGACCAGCACAAATTCAGTAGACTCACCGATTTCAAATCGGGAGGACAACCACGCAGGAAGCTAACCTGGAGGATAAAAATAGCATCCGGTGGATAACCTGAGGAATAGTAGCAGTGGGCTATCAATCAGATTGTCAGTTGCACGCCAATCTGACATTAGATGGTGGAGAGTGCAGAGTGCACTTCGACAATAAGAGCTTAGAATTATGTCTCAGTAGCTTAACGGTAGAGGGTAGATTGGCCAGTACGAAGATCTCTTGTTCGATTCCCTGTTGGGGCAAAAAGGTTCTTTGCAGTTTCTTGTTTTAACTTGACAACGGGTTACAAACACAGTTAATGTCATGATTTAAAGATATTCTACAAAAGAGAAGCTGTTATCTCCGTTTTTCTGTTATGCTTGGTGATAAATTTGACGATACATTCGGCACAATATCTCCATTTTGGTGACTTTACAAAATGTCGCCAAGTTAGCGACAATTCAATATCTTTTAAAATAATATTGTGAGATCGGAATACACATTTATATGATGGTATCTAATAGGCCATACAAAGGGGCCCATCCTGGTTTACGCCAGTTTTACAGCGTCCCTGACTCAAGAGATCAGTAAGCCATAAAAAAGGAGGTTAAGTCAATCCACGAGATTGGTTCAAGGTTAAACCAATATAGAAGACGTGTTGTTGCATCGCCCTGAGGTCAACCAATGATATCCGAAGAGGCGTATCAGACCTCAGGCAAAACGAGGTGGCAACCGAGAGAAGGTATTACATATTCAGATATGATTAAGATCAGTAAGAGATTTAGATATGTAAAAAAAAATACGGAACAGATCAGTAATGCAGTCAGAGATGTAAGATACAGTTAGAGAAAATAGTTGAAGATATCAATAGTTGGAGATACAGTTGGAGAAAATCGTTGGAGGGTCAATAATATACATGCAAAAAGTTTTACAGAGATGAATGATAGGTGCAAGAGGCGAGATGCGGATATGCATCAATAACATGCCGTCGCCACAGAGATGGTGAAAAACAAGCTATGATTATCAATCGAATGCAGGCTAAACGTCTAACGACAACAAGAAGGTATGTGCAAATCAGATTATAAAAGGTCATAGTCAGTTTAGGAATTTTCGTATGCCTGGTCTCACATGTCCAGTCTCCTCCGTAAATATAAATATAATAGTTGCAATCTAATTATGATTATAAGGTGCTTAATAAATATGTATTTTAATGTTAAAATGGGTAAGTTAATTGTGTGGTATTATGTTAATATTTCATTCCAGGAACTCGTACTAAATATTATATGGTGGGTTTTAAGCGGCAATGTCATACGACTTACGATCAACGGTCATGTTTAAGATGTTTAATTTAATATATGCTTTGCATATTTTATTTATAAATGTGCACCACAAATTATTTTCTTAAATTTATGTCACTTTGTGGGAATTAGTTATTTAGTGTTCTTGATACAAAATATAGCGAGTTTCGTTATTTGTGGGATAATTTCTTTTTGTTGGAGTATATCATAGTTATCAGTTTACAAGTTGATTGAAAATTGATAATAAACTGATAAATTTTCTAAGAATTATTGCTTCTGCTTAAGAGTAATGTTATCAAAATCTTAAATTTCGAATAAAATTTATCCTAATAGTGCAAAATAAAAATAATATGTAATTGCATATTTTCTTTTAACATAATGTATGACATGTTCATAATTTATGATAACACTGAAAAAAGATTCTCCAGTTAATTAACATAGCTGCTTTATTTTCTTTAAAAAAAGTTGTACTGATTTAATTAAGCGACGTATAAGCACTGTCGCGTAATTTCGGGTAACCACGTCATGTAACGTGAACTTGCATAATCTGGTTTTACATAAACTGATAAGTTACTGTAATTGCATAACTGTCACTAAATATATTTTCCTTTTCAGTTTTATATGCCTGTGTTCGATGCTCTACGGCAGAGGAAGAGTGTCTAAGTGAGTACAAATAAATGCTTTATTTTCTTTTCTTTTGAAGTGCATTTTGCGGTACAAATTAATTATGCATTTGTTTTTTCAAAATGTTCTGGGTAAAATTTTTATATTGGCTGTAGAACAGAATATGTGACTATCTGATATTTAGGCCGAATATGTGACTACTTGATATTCAGACCTAATATTAAATGCAACATAATACGTGAATACTTAGACAAAAGTTCAACTAACTGAGAAACCCAGGCAATTCAGAAATTTCCCTTTCTTCTCCTTCTAATGTAAAGCTACGACTCTAATGATTCCATATGTTTTACCATTTCTCTTATTTGACTACTATTTTTCTACATAATCTACATTTTTACTTGTTTTAGTATTGATAATGATGTTTAGACACCTTAATAAGTACTAATTACTAACAAATGACAAATCTCAAACAGATCCAAAAGTCAATTTATTATACAATCATCCTACAGACGTAAATGCAGCCAAAGCGCTTTCGAACATCTTCCATGTTCATCCTCAGTGGCAATACCTGTATTGCCACTGTGGATGATTGTATAATAAAATGACTTTTGGATCTGTTTGAGATTTGCCATTTGTTAGTAATTAGTGTTTTGAAATTGTGACGCGTTGCCACTCCTGGTACCATAATAAATGTTTGAATTTAAGAAGGATTCGAATTTGTGGCTTATTGATTTCAGGCGCTTCAAGTTTCAGTGAAGGATCTTCATAGCAGTTTTATGACAGCAGATAAAGGGGTTGCTTCAATGTCTAAAGTTCTGGTGAGAAATATTCATAGCAGTACAATCTATGACAGCAGATTAGGTAATCGCTTCAATGTCTAAAGTTCCATGGAGGTATCTTCATAGCAGTTCTATGCAGCAGATCGAGTAATTTCTTTAATGTGTAAAGGTCCATTAAGGGATATTCATGGTAGTTCTATGACAGCAGATCAATTAATTGTTTCAGTGTTTGAAGTTTCAGTGAGTCATCTTCATAGCAGTGCTATGACAGTAGATCAGGTAATTTTTGCAATGCCTAAGATGTGTACCATAATAATTGCGAATGTTCTTGAAAATTACATAGATAATACACTGGTGTCCAAAATTATCTTCACATGAGCAAAACACTGTTTTCTCAACAACTGTTCAATATAAATTGAATGAATTTTTGGGGGGTAGTACATAGCATCATAACACGTAAATATAAATTGAAACATCGAATATGAGTGCATGCGATACCAAACTAATTATGAAACAATGTGCCACTTCCATAAATGTCTGCCTATCCTATAAACGGTGAACAGCTTACCACCTCAAAGATTCTTTACAAATTATACTTCAGAGCCATGAAAAACTGTCGAGGGAAATTATGAAAAAAAAAAAAAACTCGATCAGACAGGTACTTTTTAAGTTTCGTTTTCGCAAAAATAGAGTTCGATCCCCAAATCCAATTATATACAATTACAGCGTTTTCAAAAAGCTACAAATTATTGTTTATTGTTTAAAGCTAACTTTTTCAGTTCTTGAGACATAGCATTAGAAACTTGAAAAACAGAAAGTTTTCAATCTTCTTCAACTTGACAGCGCGATTACTCGAAAACTATTAGAGCAATCCTTAATAATAAATACAGATTTCAATACTAAACATTCTAGTATACATTGTTTTCGTTTACGGTTTATATCTATATTTTACAATTTACAGTATATCTTGAGTAACAGGTAGAAAAATGAAAAAAAAAACACTTTCTCGGTAAGCTACTTTTTAAGATTTATTCGAAAAAAATAAAGCTCGAAATATTGAAATTATTTTTATATATTCATAATCTGGACCCTAAGTTCTACAAAACAAGAAAATATATTTACAGTTTTATTTATTAAGTTCGGGGGAATCGTCCAAATGTTTACATTTTTCATAACGCTCCGTTTCTGCCCCAGAGAAACCGCAACCATAGAGGTTATTCATATCAAATATATATAGTTTAGTTATAAAACAGGATTCTGTCAAAATCGTTCGCCTTTAGCAATCTTGAAAATTATAGAAGCTGTTTGTACGGAATTTATCAGGTATACTCTGTAGATGTAAATGCTGAAAATAAATTTTTAAAAATGTATATAGTTCGGCTCAGCGGTCGAATGCTTACTTGCTACGCACGAAAAGTCTCAGGATTGCCCCAATATTCTTATTTTGCTATTGTGATACTTGTAAAGAGTCTTTCTGCCCCAACCGGGAATCGAACCCTGGAACCCTGGACCTCCAAACTGGCCAGCCAGAGCTGTACCGTTAATCTACTGGGATGAAATTGCAAGCTCTTATTGTCGATGTGGACTTTGCATTCTCCACCCTCTAATAACAGATTGGCGGGCAAATGACAATCTGACAAACCACCTCCAGCTATTTTTACTTCAGATTAGCCTCCTGCAACTACTATCTTTACCCAGCTTAGTATCCTGCGTGGTCGTTATTCTCTGAATTTGAAATAGGTTCTCAATCTTCCAGAATCCACTGAATCCGTACTAGTCGTACTAGGATCACTTTCAGACATCCGACATCTTTGCACTAACCTACAGGGTTGATTTGTCCGGGCGTCATTGTAAAGAACCTTGTGTCCCAACCGGGAATAGAACCCTGGATCATAGACCTGACCAGCCGACGCTCTACCTTTGAGCTACGGGGCGAAATCGCAAGCTCTTATTATCGAAGTGAAATCTGCATACTGTTTGTGATACAAATAGGTTAAGGGGTCTTAGTCTTAAATTGCTATAAACGGATAAAATACCGATGCTTCATATTTTATTTTTTATATTTTCTTCTATACATCAATAATACTTAAACATTTTATGACTAATAAGTGAATACCTGTAGAGTATATGTAAACTGTTTCAATAAGGTGAATCTTATATCACTATTTTAAAAAACTGTATAGTTTTTATAAGTTTATTATTTATTTTTACATATGTTGCTTGCGCTTGTTACTTTCCCTGCAATACATGGTAAAGTATTGGAATCATGCCGAAAATCGCAACTCGAGTTTTCGACGGATCTACACGTTTCGAGACCTCTAGAATACGAAAAAACCATTTTTAGCGTGACGTCTGTGTGTGTGTCTGTCTGTGTGTCTGTGTGTCTGTGTGTCTGTCTGTGCAGGTTTTGTATCCACTCTAACTAAAAAACTAATGGACCGAATTTCACAAAATTTTGTAGCCGGGGTTTTGTTGCCACTTGTGGCCGGGGCTGGTGCTGATTAGTTTTGGGTACGATTCGGAATAAAAGAACCCGCCTTTTTTGTGAAATGGCCCGCAAAAGCTTGTATCCACTGTAGCTGAAAAACTAATGGACCGAATTTCACAAAATTCGGTAGATGAGTCACGTATAGGTCACCCTGGTGCTGATTAGATTTTGGTATGATTCAGAAAAAAATAACCTGCCTTTTTTTGCAAAATGGCCCGCAAAAATCGCCAAAATTTAAAATAAAAAACTACGTATGCTCAAATATATGCATGAAATGCTTGTTTAATACGTAATTTTTAACGAAGAAAAGAATAAGACCAACCCCATTACACTAGGACCAGCCGTTCTCGAGATATATTAGTTTTTTCGTATTTTCTCTACGCCACCTTTGAAAATAAGTCCAGTTATCAAATGAGAACGAAAATTGAATTAAAAGTGAATTAAATGTAATTAAAATAAAGAGAACGTGAATATAAGTGTGCAGGGGAAGTCACGTGCTGCCTACATCAGATTTTGATGATTGCAACAAAACCGTTGCCGATTATGATGCAAAAGTTTCCATTCCCATTCAAGAAGTTATATTTCAAAATAAAACATTTGCATAAAAATTTAAAACATTTGCATAAACTGTGTAAAACATTAGCAGCTGTACAAAACATTTGTATAAAATATAATTGTATAAAACATTTGTATAAAACAGTTGAACAAATATTTAAAATAAAAACATTTGAAGTTTTTAAAAAATTAATTAAAAATGCAATTAAATTTAATGAAATCAGGAGGACACTCCAGATATTTTAACTGGAGTTAAAATATCTGGAGTAAAAATTTGGAGTTTTATCGACCACAAAATCGCTTTTGATTTAGTTGTGAAACCACTTCCTTTAGATTTCAATTTGTGCACGAATAACTCATTTTACTCCAAATGTATGCTATAAAATATATTGCTTTTATGAAAATTTAATTAAAAAAAATTCGGTTCTGAAAACTTCTTAAAAAATTCACTTTCTTTTTCAAGTCCACTTTTCAAATTTAACCGTCAATTGCTTTTTAACCCGCAAATAACCAGCATAAAATACTTTCTGGCAATTGCCGATTCTATCGGATCTTAAGGAGTAGTGTTGCCATCTCGCTTTAGAAAAGCACTAGGGAATAGTCGATTAAATCGTCTGAATTGCCTCTCACCCATCTGAGATGAGGATATATCAGAGACTTAAAAGGATATTTTTTTGGGGCTTCGCATCTTAAACTCGTTTATTCTTTGACAATATTCTGAAATCTAATAAGACTTGAGAACAGATTTTTTTTTTGCAAGGGAAAGGTGACATAAATATGATATTATCGTTAAAATGGTATAGTTGTTCATTTGATATTTGCTAAAATTCCATTTGCTTCTTATATTGAAAAGTAGTCAATTAAATATGCTGTGAAAAGTTTTAAATGCCATTTGAAAGCAATAATATATTTGGGAACAACAGTACCGAATTTGGAAGACCTCATGCTTTTAGATTTCTTACTTAGTTAGTTTAATACATATAAAAATACTAGCAGCATACCCGTTCTTCGTACGGAATATATAATATAAAGAAACTTATAATTCGCAATCATGTGCAAATTCCGTTAAAATATTAAATTTATTGCTCCTAAAGAGAAGTTTAAGAATATGTGTTCTCACTATGCAAAATTATATTCACGGGCAGATCTGAAGAATAAAACATCCTGGCCCCTTTTGTAAGCAAATTTACAAAAAAAAGGAATTGAATCAATATATGTAAACTCGTACTACTTATATTGTTGCAGATTAGAAAATATGCCAGTGTGTTGGTAGAAGATTACCCGTATTACAATATGAGTCTCAAAAATATTTGCCAAAATAAAAGAGATGACGTAATAAATTGAAAATATCACTAATCCCCATAATCTTTATACCAGAAGGTCGTAATTGATTCCAATATATGCCAATATATATCAAAATATATGCCAATATATCTGTACTACTTATATTGTCGTAGATTAGAAGATATATCCGTGCATTTGTAGATTACTCGTACAACGTACTATATATGAGTTTCATCAATTTTCGTCATAAATAAACAATGGCATAATAACTTGACAATATCAATAATCCCTGAATCAACAGTCCCCGAAAATATCAATGATAATAATGTTTAAACCTGAAGACCGTAATTGATACTATAAAGTCAAAAATGCAATGTCAATGAAATTTATCTTATATACATATCTTTATTATTCAAATCGGAAAAGATTTAATAAAAATCGTATAGCACATAACGCATTGGATCCGTAGCTAAGCGGCATGATATCATTTGCTTAAAATAAATTGTTGGAAATCATATCGTCTGAATAATGCTATCTCCATGGAAGGTTTGGCGACATTTTTGTCAATTTAGCGATAACTTAAAAAATCGCCAAATTTATCGCCAAGTGGGACTGTAGAACTGATAATCCCATTTTGCGACAAATTGACGGAACATCATCACAATACTATCCCCTAACAAAACATAATTAATTTCATTTATTAAGCGCAATTTTATCAATTCCATGATATTTTTATGGATTCACAAATATTTTTATCAATTTGGTGATATTAAAAAAATTCGTTAAATGTGTTACTAAGTAGGATGGATGAACTGACCGACAAATGCTACCGAAACACCATTTCAATACTCTATTCTAAAAAAACAAATCATTGATTTGCGTTATTTTTATAAATTTGGAAACATTTCCGCTAATTTGGTAAAGTTTAAGAAAAGTTACCAAGTTATTTAGAGATATTCCTCTAAACTCGTATCTCTAAATTTGCAGATCTGAAGAATAAAATATCCTGATCCCGTTTGTATATACTAAATGAAAACACTAAAATTGTATTATAAGATACAGCCTTTCTACTCTTTTTCTGATTCAACAATCGGCTAAATGAATTTATTGGGTAAACACAATATATGAGTTTATTAGCTAAACACAATATATGAGCTGGAAACCTCTTTGCTAAAATAAATGAAAGTGAAGTACGCAATCCGCAATTTATATAATTAAAAGAACAACCAAACCTTTCATTTAAAAAATATATTTTTACATCCATTTATTTATTATTCAAATAGAAAAAATAATAATAAATATTAACAACACATTTAATTTCATTCCGTTGCCGAGCAACATGATATAAGATAGAATCTTCCTCATAAAATGCGAAATTAAATAGCCATTTTGATTTCTTTATACTTTTCATCGTTGAGTAATAGCTTGTGAAAGATAACCATGGAGGTAGAGTTTTCCATTTAAATTCATGTTTCAAACAATTCGTGTTTTCCGATTGTGACTATTTAATGCAAAAATCCTGCACCAAACTCGGAAATAAAGTTTTATTTCCTTTCGACGTTTTAAACAAACGATTTTGATCCTTTCCGTTTGAATAAACCACGGAGTTGGAGAGTACAACTCATAGGAAAAAGTTCCGTTTTTCAGTAATATCTCGACAACCCCTGGTCTTAGAAACTCGAAACTTGGACTAAATTGATGGGGGGCCATTTTAAGGCTATCCGCAAAATTTCATTAAATTCGGTTCAGCCGTTTTTCTGTGATGATGAGACAAACGAAAATTTCGTTTTTTACTAATATCTCGAGAACCACTGGTCGTAGAAACTCCAAACATGGACTAAATTTTAAGTGGGGCTATTTCTAGGCTACCCACCAAATTTCATCAAATTCGGTTCAGCCGTTCTCCCGTGATGATGGGACAAACAGACAGACATACAGACAGACAGACAGACAGACAGACAGACAGACAGATTTTCAATTTTATTTATATAGATTGTTTAAGTTGAAAATTCAAATTTAAGTTGCATTTTTATATTTTGAGAATCCATGATCGGTAAACGGGACGATTTTGAGTGGATATCTATATGTATATTAATGTTTGTTGAAGCTAGCGTAATCTATATAAATAAAAATGAAAATCTGTCTGTCTGTCTGTCTGTCTGTCTGTCTGTCTGTCTGTCTGTTTGTCACACCATCACGGGAGAACGGCTGAACCGAATTTGATGAAATTTTGTGGGTAGCCCAGAAATAGCCCCACTTAAAATTATATCTGTGTTTTGAGTTTCTACGACCAGTGGTTCTCGAGATATTAGTAAAAAACGAAATTTTCGTTTGTCTCATCATCACGGAAAAACGGCTGAACCGAATTTAATGAAATTTGGTGAATAGCCTTGAAATATCCCCCCATAAATTTTGTCCAAGTTTCAAGTTTCTAAGACCTGGGGTTGTCGAGATATTAATGAAAAACGGAACTTTTTCCTAGGAGTTCTACTCCCTAACTCCGTGTTTTATCCAAACGAAAAGCTTGAAAATCGTTTGAAAGTGAATTAAAATTTAATCTCTGAGTTTGATGGGAGATTTTTTGCGTTAATTAGTCACTTTCTGAAAACATGAATTGTTTGAAACATGATTTAAAGGGGAAATCTATCTCCATGGTTCATGGTTTATTTAAAACAAGCTTTTACGGAACAATGAGAAGTATAGAGAAATCAAAATCGTTATTTAATTTCGCAGTTTATGTTATAAGACATGACATATTTAACATGTTATAAGATTCTATCTTATATCATGTTACTCAGAAACGCAATTAAATTAAATCTGTCTGTTAATTTTAATAATTATTTTTTCGATTTGAATAATAAATAAATGGATATAAAAATATATTTTAGAAAAGAACGATTTGATTTTTCTTATAGCATTTTTGACTGGATAATATCAATTACGGTCTTCAGGTTTAAAAATTATTATTATTTATATTTTCGGGGATTATTGATTCAAGGATTATTGATATTTTCAAGTTATTATGCAATTATTTTATTATGACAAAAATTGTTTAAACTCATATATTGTATGTTGTACGAATCTTCTACAAATACACGTGTATATCTTTTAATCTACGAGAATATAAGTAGTACAGGTACATTGACATATGTTTAGATATATATTGGCATATATTGGAATCAATTACGACCTTCTGGTATAAAGAGTACGGATATTATTGATGTTTTCAATTTATTACGTCATCTCTTTTATTTTGGCAAATATTTTTGAGACGCATATTGTAATACGGGTAATCTTCTACTAACACATTGGCATATTTTCTGATCTGCGACAATATAATTAGTACGGGGTTGCATATATTCATTCAATTCCTATTTTTTCTTCTGTAAATTTGCTTACAAAAGGGGGCAGGATATTTTATTCTTCAGATCTGATTGTGAAGATAATTTTGCATAGTGAGAACATATATTCTTAAACTTTTCTTTAGGAGCAATAAATTTAATATTTTAACATAATTTGCACATGATTGCGAACTTTAAGTTTCTTTAAATTATACACACCGTACGAATAACGGGTGTGCTGTTAGTGGTTAATAAATTTTAACATTTTAGGAGGATATATCATGTTGCTCGGCATCGCAATTAAATTAAATGTGTTTGTTAATGTTTTTATTATTTTTTTTCGATTTAAATAATAAATAAATGGATAAATGGATATAAAAGTATATCTTATGAATGGACGGTTTGATTTTTCTTTTAATTATATTAATTGCTGACTGCGTACATCAATTTCATTTATTTTGGCAAAGAGTTTTCAAGCTTATATCGCATTTAGCTACTACACTCATATATTGTGTTTAGCCAATAAATTCATATAGCCGATTGTTGAAACAGAAAAAGAGTAGAGTGGGTATATCTTCTAATACAATTGTAGTGTTTTCATTTAGTATATTGAAACGGGATAAGAATGTTTCATTCAGATCTGCAAATTCAAAGCTACGAATTTGGAAGGATATCGCTAATTTGACAACTTTTCTTAAACTTTGCCAAATTGACGGAAATGTCGCCAAATTGATATAAACGACACACAAACAGCTGCCATAAACCTTCGGGTTGGTCGTGTGGCTTGGGTCTTCTACATATCAATGAAATTTTTTTTTGTTTTGTTAGAAGAGGGTACTGAAATGATGTTTGGTTAGCATTTATCTGTCAGACCAACCATCCTACTTAGTAATACATTTAGCGAATTTTTAAAAGGTCACTAAATTGATAAAAATATTTTCAAATCTATAAAAATATCTTAAAATTGATAAAATTGAGCTAAATAAATGAAATTAATTGTGTTTTGTTAGGGGATAGTATTGTGATGATATTTCGTCAATTTGTCGCAAAGTGGAACTGTCAGTTCTACAGTCCCACTTGGCGATAAATTTGGCGATTTTTTAAAATGTCGCTAATTTGACGAAACTGTCGCCAAATGTTCCATAGAAATATAACTATTTAGACGATATTTTTTCTACCAATTTATTTGAAGCAAATGATATCATGTCGCTTAGCAACGGATTTAAATCCAATGTGTTTATGCGGCAGACTATTTTTATTAAATCCTTTCCGATTTGAATAATGAAGATATGTATATAAAATAAATTTCATTGCCATTTCATTTTGGACTGGATAATATCAATTATACTCTTTAGGTTTAAACATTATTATTATTGATATTTTCCGGAATTATTGATTCAGGGATCATTGATATTTTTAAGTTATTACGCCATTGTTTTATTGCGGCAAAAATTGCTGACACACGCATATTGTACGTTGTACGAGTAATCTTCTAGGAATGCACGGGTATATCTTCTAACCTACGAGAATATAAGTAGTACAGGTATATTGGCATATATTTTGACATATATTGGCATATATATTGGAATCAAGTACAGTCTTCTGGTATGAAGATTAAGGGGATTAATTATATATTCAATTTATTACGTCGTCTGTTGTATTTTACCAAAAAACATTTGTGACTCATATTGCAAAACGGGTAATCTTCTACTAATAATCGGACATTATAAGTAGTACGTGTATATCTTCCCATATAATTTTAGCACTTTAATTTTGACATATATTGGAATAAATGACTGTCTTCAGATATAAAGATTACGGGTTTATTGGTATTTTCAATTTATACATGTAATCTACTAATACAGGTTATATTTTTTAATATTCGCGTATATAATTAGTACGGGTCCCATACAATTTTAACGCTTTTATTTTGCATATATTGATTCAATTCCATATTTTTTTTATATTTGCTTACATAAGGGGTCCAAGATGTTTTATTCTTCAGATATGTTCATGAAGATAATTTTATATAGCGAGAACAGAGATTCTTAAACTTCTTTTTAGGAGCATTATATTAAATATTTTAACAGAATATTTTGATTAAACATGTCATTTAGTATACTATAAGAATTTGGGCATGATTATGAATTTCAAGTTTCTTTATATTATATACTCCGTACGAAGAACGGGTATGCTGCTAGTCTATATAAATAAAATTGAAAATCTGTCTGTCTGTCTGTCTGTTTGTCCCATCATCACGGGAGAACGGCTGAACCGAATTTGATGAAATTTTGTGGGTAGCCTAGAAATAGCCCCACTTAAAATTTAGTCTATGGTTGGAATTTCTACGACCAGTGGTTCTCGAGATATTAGTAAAAAACGAAACTTTCGTTTGTCTCATCATCACGAGAGAACGGCTGAACCGAATTTAATGAAATTTTGTGGGTTGCCTTGAAATAGCCCCCCATAAATTTTGCCCAAGTTTCAAGTTTCTAAGACCAGGGGTTGTCGAGATATTAATAAAAAACGGAACTTTTTTTATAGGAGTTCTACTCTCCAACTCCGTGGTTTATCCAAACGGAAAGGATAAAAATCGTTTGTTTAAAGCGTCAAAGGGAATTAAAACTTTATTTTTGAGTTTGATGCAGGATTTTTGCATTAAATAGTCACTATCTGGAAGCATGAATTGTTTGAAACATGAATTTAAATGGAAAAATCTACCTCCATGTTTTTACATGTATTAACCTCCATGTATTTCACAAGCTTTTACTCAACGATTAGAAGTATAAAGAAATTAAAATGGTTATTTAATTTCGCATTTTATGAGGAAGATTCTATCTTATATCATGTTGCTCGGCAAAGGAATGGAATTAAATGTGTTTGTTAATGATTATTATTATTTTTTCTATTTGTATAATAAATAAATGGATGTAAAAATATATTTTATAAATGAACGGTTTAATTGTTCTTTTAATTATATATATTGCGGACTGCGTACATTACTTTTATTTATTTTAGCAAAGAGGTTTCAAGCTCATATATTGTGTTTAGCTAATAAACTCATAATAAATGAACGGTTTGATTGTTCTTTTAATTATATATATTGCGAACTGCGTACATCACACTTTTATTTATTTTAGCAAAGAGGTTTCAAAGCTCATATATTGTGTTTAGCTAATAAACTCATATATTGTGTTTATCCAATAAATTCATTTAGCCGATTGTTGAAGCAGAAAAAGAGTAGAACGGATGTATGTATCTTCTAATACAATTTTAGTGTTTTCATTTAGTATATATACAGACCAGATATGGATATTTTATTCTTCAGATCTGCAAATTTAGAGCTACGAATTTAGCGGAATATCTCTAAATAACTTGGTAACTTTTCTTAAACTTTACCAAATTAGAGGAAATATCTCCAAATTAATAAAAATGACCCAAATCAATGAAATTAAATTTGTTTTTTTAGAATAGAGTACTGAAATGATGTTTCTGTAGCATTTGTCGGTCAGTCCATCCATCCTACTTAGTAACGCATTTAACTAATTTTTTTAATATCACTAAATTGATAAAAATATTTGTAAATCCATAAAAATATCATGGAGACGAAAATGTCGCCAAACCTTCCATGGAGATCACATTATTCAGACGACATGATTTCCATCAATTTATTTGAAGCAGATGATATCATGTCGCTTAGCAACGGATCCAATGTGTTATGTGTCATACGATTTTTATTAAATCTAATAAAAATATGTATATAAAATAAATTTCATTGACATTGCATTTTTGACTGGATAATATCAATTACGGTCTTCAGGTTTAAACATCATTATTATTGATATTTCGGGGACAGTTGATTCAGGAATTATTGATATTTTCAAATTATTATGCCATTGTTTCATTATGACGAAAATTGTTGAAACTCATATATAGTACGTTGTACAAGTAATCTTCTACAAATGCACGGGTATATCTTCTAATCTACGACAATATAAGTAGTACAGGTATATTGGCAAAATTTTTATATATATTGGCATATATTGGAATCAATTACGACCTTCTGGTATTAAGATTACGGGGATTTTTGATACTTTCAATTTATTACGTCATCTTTTTTATTTTGGTAAATATTTTTAAGACTCATATTACAATATGTTTAAGCTTCTACTAACACACTGGCATATTTTCTAATTTGCGACAATATAAGTAGTACGTGGTTGCATATATTGATTCAATTCTTTTTTTTTGTGTGTGAATTTGTTTACAAAAGGGGCCAGGATATTTTATTCTTCAGATTTGGCCGTGAAGATAATTTTGCATAGTGAGAACAGATATTCTTAAACTTCTCTTTATGAGCAATAAATTTAATATTTTATCAGAATTTGCACATGATTGCGAATTATAAGTTTTTTTATATTATATACTCCGTACGAAGGACGGGTATGCTGCTAGTTGCTAATATAGATAAACTTCATATAACTACATCATATAGTACATAATTTAATTGTCAATATGTTTCGAAGGCAAGCGTAACCTCACTAATTTAAGCAAGTTCGACATCTTAAGTCAAATTCTCGGCATTTTAAGGCAAGTTCTCGGCATCTTAAGCCAAGTTCTCGGTATCTTAATGCAAGTTCTCGGTATCTTAAGGCAAGTTCTCGGCATCTGAAGGCAAGTTCTCGGCTTCTTAAAGCAAGTTCGGCTGTGATATGCTTCTGAAACCGGTTTAAATCCAAATTTTTTTACTATGTGCTATAATTATATTAAATTTTTCTGTAAAATTTCCATAAAATTAAAAAAAGATCAAACTGCAGTTTGGAATTGTTTTCGTCTTGTTGGGAATTGTTTCATTATTTTAGGACTTATTTAGTCCGGTGGGGGCATTTATATTGTAAATTTGGACTCTTCAACTTATCCAATATTTCTATACTTTCGGATTGGCGGTGTGCTGTCTAATAAGCTATTTCTAGTTGTGTTTGAATCCCCTCCCTTTTTGCTGTTTTCTAATTGTTAAGCTCTGAATGCATCGTCTTGGGTGTATAAACCACTCTGGTATATATCTATTTCTATGTATATAATTTACTGAGTGCATCGCTGCTCTAAACTCACACATTTGACACCGGTCCAGTATTTCTATCCATATTTGTTACCTGCTCACACCCTTTTGTTTCTTCCCTGCCTTTTATTGCAGCTAGTGCTTAATTTCTGCCATTCTGTGACGAGTTGTGCTGTATCATTCCTCATTTACAGTCGCCAACTTCGTACAGCCAGAGATGCCGCCCTCACAGCAAAGATCGTCACATGTGTGACAGTGACGTTGTTGTCACGTGGCACCTGGGTCTCAATGTGACATCATATTTGTGACTTTTATGCGACGTTACGTATTAATAACTTTGTAACTTCATTGTGACTGTATTATGTGACGTTTCCACAATTTAATTAACACATAACAATGTGACGACGTTACAATGGCAATTACAATGTGACGTCACAAACAAGTTAATGTGCGACGTCCCAAACGACCATGAAAATGACCAAAATGACTTCGCTGTGACCTCAATATAACATTGCCGAGACTTACTGCGACGTCCTGTGACGTTCCAAAGTCACAGTGTGACGTAAATCTTACGTTACTGTGAAAAAAATGCTGTTAGGGGGGAGTGCTATTACATTTAAAGAATTTTTCCACATATTGCTATATTTCTTCCTGAGGGGGAGATGGTTTCTATTATTACTTTCTGATGTGGAGATGAGGTATTTTGATTAGCAGTACTTACGTAATAATGTCGTGCCTTGGCTTTATACAATTTTTGTCTTGTGAACTCTGGATTTGTGGTCTTTACAATACTAACTAAGGGAATTAATATACTGTTACGAGCATGTAAAATGCCGTCACAGGAGACTTTTTAAATCCCCAGAAGGGAAAAAAACCTTTACAGGTATTCCTATTAAGGGAATATAGGGTTTCCATGATTTAACTTTTGGGGACGGGTTGCCAGATTTGATGAAATATCGTCACCTTGATAACTCTTGGCGAGCTTTTGAATGTACTAGAATTTCTTTTAAATATCGAAAATTACGATACGGAGCCTTTTCTAGAAATTTTTGAGAGTATATACGACTTGGAATTAAGTAACTTCTAGCCGCAAGGTGAGTTGTCCAGTCTGGGTTGTCGACGGAGAGTATATAACAGGTGTCATCGTTCAGTTGGAGAGCAGTTGACGTGATATGCGTTAAATTGAATAGTGTTTTGAGAATAGTGCCTGCTATTTTGTAAGTTAGCTGAGCACATAACTGTGCTGTTTTATTGCATCTGGCAGTGATTTAGTGATCTTGTAAGATAGTTATTGAACTATTCGCTATATATTGTTCCTATTAAAGCTTATTATTGCTTTTAAATAAAAGGGTGAGTTATCCAGAAATTTGGACTTATTTTTGTATCCTGAGAGTACACTTACGATCCAGAAAATACGTCGTAACGTTATTCTCAGAAGCAACTGTATGCTGTTTCAAGATACTGAATAGAAAAATCCAACATATCTAAACAACGTATTCTCTGCGTTGTATCTTCAATTGTACGTAAGTATGTCCCTTAATATTTCCTTATTATTTGCATAAAGTGTTTTTGCGTTTCGAACATTGTATCAGTACTTGAATTGCTAGAACATCGATTGGCTAGGCGGAGATCTGTGGTTTGAATTCATTTTAGGATATACATGTATTTTTTAATGTTCTAAATTATTGCTATCTGATTGTAAAAATTCTGTATTCTGATGTCGTGCATTCTAGTAGAATTATAAGGGTAAGCCGATTACAATATAGGGTTAAGTTACAAAAGATTTTCTTCCGTCCACCGTTCATAAATTTGTAAAATATTTTCTCCTATCCACGCGCCTGTTGCACTTGCGGCACACCCATTTTGTACAGTTAAATGCGAGCCATACGTTTCTTCCATTCAATATTGCTATTTCTTCAACGACTCCTTATCAATATGCAGGGTGTATATAAACTGTTTTGACAAAATAAGAGAGGTGATCGTACCTATCAAGGCGAACAATATTTACAATGGAACCTAGGGCCGCATTCCTCTCTAAGTGTCAGAAAAGCGCAAAGTTAAAGTTGAAATTTTAACAGTGAAAATGAGGAGAATTAATGTAATCATAAGTTGCACAATCCCATTTATTTACGCCAGAGAAAGACTCAAAGTAGATACTCAAAATGACGGCCAAGGGTGCCGTTGCACAATTTACACCGGCGGATGAACGACTGGCGCACCCTCTCGAAGACACCTGGCGTCGTGTTTATCCTATCCGCTGCAACAACGATTCTCGCGATGAGATTTTCTACGGAGTCCACAGGCGTTTCGTACACCAATGGTTTTATGCGCCCCCAGAAGAAGAAGTCCAGTGGGTTGAAATCTGGTAAGCGTGGAGGCCAAGCCACAGGTCTACTACCTCCAATCAGCCAATCAGCTGTAACCGTCACTGCTGCTTCTTGTCACTGGAAATTTGCATACAGTACATGCTTGACTGTGATGTTCTGGAGATGTGAAACTGCTCCGGCACGACAGCTATGTTGTCCGAAGTGGTGACTTGTGCTTGTTGGACGTGTTTCGAAGTTACTCTTTTCTGACACTCAGAGTGGAATGCGATCCTAGGTCTCATAGTAAATATTGTTCGTCTTGATGAGTACTATTACCCCTCTTATTTTGCAAAAACAGTTTATATACACCCTGTATACATAGTATACTGTTCCATAACACAACGTAATTAATTCACGTTCCTGACTACTTAACACAACGCAGCTGTTAAAAGAACAATGAAAATCACTATATTTTGAATACAAAATCGTAATGTAATAATTTCCTCGAAGAGACAGGGATTATCAAATAAATTAAGTTTTAATATTTGTGTAGATTTTCTGAGTTGTTGAATTTTCGATAGTTTAGAAATATTTTCATCGATTTGGTGATACTTTGTCAGTTTTGCGGCATTTTCTGGAAGACGCTAAGTTTGTTGCCAAATTTATCTCAAAGAAGGATAGATTAACATACGGATATACCATACTGAAACATAATTAATATACCATCTGTTTATTAGTTTGAATTGCAATCCATCCCTAAAATTTAAAATCAAAATCCCACTTATGTTTTGCTTTTAAAATTTTATCAACTTGGAGTCGGTTTTGTAAGTGTAGCGTCATTTTCATCAACTTGCTGACATTTAACAGATTAATAAAAATTTAGTGCAATTTTAAGTTAGCAAATAATGGTACGCATATAGATGTGGGATTGTGGCAACCAGGACGGTAGAGGACGTCACTAGAGGACAGCGCTACCTACAGATGAGAGACTATATAAAGGAGTCGACGCTAGACAGATGAGAGAGGAACGAGGGAGAAGTTGATCGAGGAGGTCACTCAGACGAGCGAGAGGCTGGAAGTCAGTGTTCAATCAGACGAGATGCTCTTAATCGCTTAGACGCTATTTATTGCTTAGACGAAAGCAAGGCGGAATCAAGAACGAGACGGAGACGAAAGTGAGACGACAAGGACGAAGTACAGGTGCTGAAAATGAGCGTGCAAAGACGATTGTTCGTGACATTCGATATCTTCAATTTATAAATAGATGTAAATAATTGAAACAGTATATATAACCGAATGTCTTAAGTAAAGGTATGTGGTTATGCAGAGTGGAGTCGTCTTTTATCAACTTCTCACCTGACAAACTCACATTATGGGGGCTTGACCGGGATCCAAAAACCAATTAGACCAGGATCATCAAGCCAACTAGACCGGGATCCGAAAATCAACTAGACCGGGATCCGAAAACCAACAAGACCGGTATCATCAAGCCAACTAGACCGGGATCCCAAAACCAACTAGACCGGCATCATCAAGCCAACTAGACCGGGATCCGAAAACCAACTAGACCGGGATCATCAAGCCAACTAGACCGGGATAATCAAGCCAACTAGACCGGTTATGCAAAGTTGACAACTGTGTTACTGTGGTTATGCAGAGTGGAGTCGTCTTTTATCAACTTCTCACCTGACAAACTCGCATAGATATATAAAAATGTATTAATAATATATTTTATTCGAAGTCACGTGATTCATGGTATTTTCAAGATTTTTTATATCATGAAGGTATGCTGTCGATTTCAAGGTGATGTATGCTACTGAATCTTCCTCTGTCCTATTTTATGATGACCTATATTCCCTATTTTATGCTGACAATCCAATTTTTCAATATGTTTTAGCATACATACATATTCTGTTCAAATAAGATTAGATTGAATATCAGTACTCCTATTTGGATGCAGTTTCTACATTTTCTAACTGCTTCCAATTAAAGAAGTTATTATCAAAATCTTTCATATCAAATAAGTTTGAGATATTGGCAATATAAAATTTTTAATTCCTTTAAAATCTTAAAACATTTTTGAAAACTGTTGTTTCATGAAATAATGAATTTTTTAAAATTCATGATCAAAATTCAAATTGGCTTTTTCAAGATGTTTTATACATCGTCCAGAAATTTTGAAGTTTGGAAAAATGTTCTAATTTTCCAGATTTGATATTTCAATAAAAACATAGCTGAATATGAAAACCTTTTATTTGCACAAGTACAATATTAATCGATGTTCCGTAGTATTTGTATTTTTTTATTTAGAGTGTTTGAAAATAATGTTATATCGGTAAAAAACATTCATTTTTTTAACCATCTTCTAACAAAAATCAATTCATTTGCGATCCGTGGACACTTAACAAATCATATTATTCCAATCGTACCAAATCGTGGCCAGTGAAACTCACTATATTTTGAATCAAGTATAAGAAATTAATTAATGATGTCAAAGAAACTGTACGTCACTTTCCATGATAATGAATTTTTACCAATTAAACGTCATTTTTATCAGCAAGCGTTATGGACAGATATAAAGAAGGATGATAGGAAGGAAGAACGTACGAACAAACTATTCTTATATAACGATTCCGCCAAATTGGTGAAAATAATCAAAACTAACTTTTCCTGAAATGTCAACCTTTTTGTTACCAAATTTCTGAAACATTCTGTCTGTAAACAGATTTTAGATGAAATTATAGCACGTTCTAAAGTCGTCAAAGAGCTTGTCAAATAACGAAACATTTGCAATTTAATTATCTCTCTACGCATTAAACCAAATTATTCTGAAGATAATACAACTCGTGAAAGCGCCTTTCAGTATATAAGAGAGAAATTTCTCTCTAATTATTTTCAGAAAATATTCCCGCGGAAAAGACAGGTTGATAAATTAGATGATAACGAGTTTTAATTACATAACTGCATGCACAACTTAGAGGGCATTTGAATTCTAAATAGTCTAGAGGAAAACTTAATAAATGTGCTTGTCTAATTGAGTACTGTAAGCCATATGATACTGTCAATAGTACATTTAGTACAAGGAATTTAGGTAAAAGTGTTATTTTTTTGTTTTAATAATATTTAAACCAGTCAAAGACAGAGAAGCAAATACTCAACAAATTAGGTTGTGACTTTTTTATGTGAAACTTATTAGAGCGCGGGATATGGAGCTAGATCACAAAAGCAATGTGACAGGGATGAAACGAAAATATAACGGAAGTATAATGGAAGTGACGTACTATTACAAACACTTAACAGAAAACCAATGTTATAATTTAAAGGTCTATTCGATTGACTCTGGGAAAAAATTCGGTGATTTTGACAATGCATTTATGCGAAATATCGCCAATTTGGCGGCTTATGACGAGTTTTAGAAACTTCCCAGTTGTTTTAGATTGGTTAAAACTTGTTTTTTCTACTTTGAAAAAGTGATTGGTAACGACGAGAGAAGGAAAAAAGAGGCTAAAGACATATAAAGAATGGCATATGAAGACAAGATGAAGGACATAATGAATAAACGGTAAAATACCAAAGTAGCCGATCTTATTCTCACGAGAGAAGTTTATGTTCATCAGTGTTGGAGTTACATACCTAAGACACAATTTCAAACTTAATCCTTATTATGGCTGTTTTAATTTGACACTCTAACAGCAAACATTTTTTCTACAGCTACACTTTTCAAGTTTCTCGTACCTGGTTCTTTCTGGTGATAACAGGGCCGACATTTTATTTATAGTCTGACGTCAGCAAATTATTGCAAATTCGCATACTTGCCAACAATTTCCTTCCTTCATTGAAAGAAGTATATGTTAATCTATCAGATCGTTTACTAACTCGACTACTCCGCGGTGGTTCCATGAAAGGGGGTAGGTCACTTGCCAGTTTCGAAGTTTCTTCTTTAACATCTGACTCTTTAACCTCCACTCCTGGCAGTGCTGATTGCCCATCCACATCTGGTACTTAACTTGATCCACCTCATGTTTAGTTGATAAATCTGGATCTATATTTCGTGGTGATAAATGAATATCCCTCCCAATATCTCTCATCTGATTAAGTGCAGCCTATGCACTTCGTTCCCCATAGAAATTTTGTATTTAAATCTCCTTCCTTTATCAATAACATTGCCGCATTATCATTTCCATCCTTAAGTTTATAACCCCATATTGCAACATTTTGATGAAGGGAAAATTCTTTATTTTCCCATTTTTCTTAAAACTTTTTTTTTCATGAAGTTGATTCAGGTCCAATTAAATCTAAGCGACTAGGGATTTTCTGTTTAAGAAACAATCATGTGATCCACTTCTGCACTCATCATAGTATCAATTACGGAGTGGTGATGTTCAAACTGACTTCTAAGACTGTTTGCGAGCAGTTCAACCTTTTCAGTGTGGGAAATGTCCCTGCAGTTGGGGACCATTAAGACTTGGAATATGTGTTTTGTGCCTACAAATATGTAAGTCAGCCATCCAAATGATGCTGCCTTCAGTAGTTAGACACTCAACAAGTGTATGGCTGGCAAGTGTTATGACTGGAGTCTCTCCTGGCCTGCCATTGCTTACGGAATATGTTTCTAACTTTGGTTATCTTCTTGATGTTCTGCGGTAGTTTGTAGAAATTTGTTTTAGAATATTGGGCCTCGAGACTTCAGTGTAGGTATCTGGGAGAATAACTTCAAAGTTCCTCACTGTTTCATTAATTAGTTTGAACTTGCTACATATGCCTGCATTGGGCCCACTTTGCAAACACAAACATATTTCCCTAAATTGTATTTTATAATTTTATTTTCTTTGACGGTTATGACTAATGCTTTTATCTTTGTAGAGAGTTCGTACTGGTGCTATGAGTGTGATTCTTGGTCTGATCCCAGATGCAGAGACCCCTTCAATTCCACTGCACATCCTAATGACTTACCCCCATTGAAGAAGTGCGAGGGGTGTTGTGTCAAAATCGTCATGTTCGCGGCTACACGTAAGTATAGTGTCTATTACATTCTATTACAATAGGTACAACAAATCACAATAGCGTTGCTCATGGGGAGGCTAACAACACTCGAGTGGGGGTCGGAACCCCGTTTTTTTGGATGAAGAAGACAAGAAAAATGTATAAAGAGGGGGAAATTATATATGGAGGGGCCCTTGATTAATATTTATAAAGGTGCCCAAAGTTTGTACGGACGGTTCTGATCCTAATATAACACTTTATGTTCGATCGAGATTTATATTTCTTGACAAAACTGTTTGGTGGCTTTTGCGGCAAGATGGAAAATATTCCAAAGAGCGGGGAATCTAAATGTATCACCGATAGCGTAAAATGGTTGCAGATAACTCTTCTATCACTGATGAAATGCTTCCAGAAATTAAGCAATGAAGCCCCATTATATCAGTGCTGCCAACCTATTACTAGAGTCAGAAGGACATTGTTAAATTACCAACTTTTGTGGTTAACTTAATATTTTCGTTTCTATTAATTAAAATAATACATGAAGGATATAACAAATTTACACAATATGTGTGTAAATGGGTTTAAATTTTAATTAATTTCAGATAACGTGCAGTAAATGGAAAAAATTATCCAAAACAATACAATGAGACCCAGAAACAAATTGCATTGTTAAATTTTAAAATTGTATATTTTAGTTTTTGTATTAAATAGCGATATTTACTGCTAAGGGGTGGGTGAATTTTATAACTAAACGTAGATATTTTGAAAGGAAAAAGTGAGCAATTTCAGTTTCCCAATATGTTTTACTTTAGGGGGTTCCGAACACCAAAAATTTCGATTTTCCGAATAAATGTGAAACGCGAATTATTAAAAAAAAAACGTTATTCGAGGGTTGCTTATTGTGGGACCATTAATTTTCAACGGGTATTCGGCTAGTTACCCTCTATTTTACCAAGGGTAATCCTATCCATAGTTTGAGTTTCTAGGATCAGGGGTTGTCGAGATATTAATAAAACTGCAGAATTCCATAAAAATTGCATTATGCAGACGATATATTTTCTGCTAGTTTATTTGAAGAATATTAAATCATATCGCTTTGTAACTGAATTAAATAAATTGTGTTTTTTCGACAGACGATTTTTATTTTATTTGTACGATTTAAATAATAAAGAAATTGATATAAAAGTAAATACAGTCGAACGTGTCTTAAACGAAATTTCAGGGGATCGGAAGAATTCTCCGTCTTGAAAAGGTTTCCGTTTTATGCAGGTTATTTCGAGAAAAGCAACGTTTGAGGTTTAGCTGGAAATGCAGCTAGTTCATATTTAATTAATTGCTCACCTATATACCAGACTTTAAAATTTTTGAATAGTGTATTTAGATAGAGGGTGGACATAATTAAAGTAGAGGTGTTTAGAGCCCGATAGTTATTAAACTGTTGGGCCGAACTAAACCAAATTTGCAGCAAATACTATTTAGACCATGGGGTAAAATAGGCATAGGAAGTATAGAAAGTTCCGTCAATGCTGAGAGGTATCGAACAATGCTGCTGAACTTTGTTATTCCCCAAATTCGACAGAGTGGATGTCTTGAATCTACGATATTTATGCAGGATAGAGCAACCCCTCATACTGGATTGCGTGTACAGGAAGTCCTACGACAGCATTTTACCAACAACTGAATAATTAGTCGAGCGTTTCGTATGAAGTGACCAGCCCGTTCGTCTGTTCCGACTCCTTGTGACTTTTGGTTGCGGGGTCATGTATACCGCTTGATATACCAAGGGAATGTGGATAACTTAGCTACTTTGAAGGACCGAATAACATTGCACGTCAAGCAAATTAATGGAGATCTGCTGCATTCTTCAGTAGAGAATGCTGTTCAGAGATAGCACTTTTCGGAACATATGCAAGGAAAACATATTGAATCACATATATAAATGAGGCCAATATAAAAATTAATGCCATACGTATGTAAATGTAAGGTGCAAATGGAAATATAAAATGTAAATGTGATGTCCTTTTCAAAATGCACGTAAAATGTTAACTTTCTGTACTTTCTATACCTATTTTACTCCAAAAATGGACCTTAAAGCGCCACTTTGGCCCGCGGTGGCAAAAATCCGAACTATTTTTTTCATTTAAAAATCAAAACCCCATGGTCTAAATAGTATTTACTGTAAATTTGGTTGAGTTCGGCCCAACAGTTGTCTCACTATAGGGCTCAAAACACCTCTACATTAAGTATGGCCACCCTGTACATGTGATTAATACTATATTATTTCATGATAGTTAATTTAATTATTTTAAATATGTATATATGTATATTTTTGCATGCTGCAATCACAGGAGTATATGTCAATAAAAATATAATGCACCCCATGTCCTTATACAGGGTGTATATAAACTGTTTTGACAAAATAAGACGGGTGATAGTACCCATCAAGACGAACAGTATTTACTATGGAAACTAGGGTTGCATTCTACTCTGAGTGTCAGAAAAGAGTAACTTTGAAATACGTTCAACAAACACAAGTCGCCACTTCGGACAACAAAGTTGTGCCGGAGAAGAATCACATCTCCAGAACATCACCTTCACTTCTAGTCATCCGACACTTCTTGAATTCCACATATCCCGGACGGTGGATTGGACGTAGTGGACCTCTGACTTGGCCTCCACGTTCACTGGACCTCAACTCACTGGATTTCTTCTGGGGGCACATAAAATCATTGGTGTATGAGACGCCTGTAGACTCATAAAAAATTTCGTCCCGAGAATCGTTGTTGTAGCGAACAGGATAAACACGACACCAGGTGTCTTCGAAAGGGTGCGCCAGTCGTTCATTCGCCATTGTGAATTGCGCAATGGCACCCTTAGCCATCACTTTGAGCACCTACTTTCAGTCTGCCTCGGATATAAATAAATAGGGTTGTGCAACTTATGATTACTTTAATTCTCCTTATTTTCACTGTTGAAAGTTCAACTTTAACTTTACGTTTTCTGACACTTAGAGTGGAATGCGACCCTGGGTTCCATTGTAAATATTGTTCGTTTTGATGGGTACTATCACCCTTCTTATTGTGTCGAAACAGTTTATATGCACCCTATATGTTAGCTTAGTACTGGAGATTTGGGTTGGAAAATTTTTTCAGGAAATGGATAATTTTCAGTTATCTTTTTCTGGAAAATTATTCGCTTTTTATCTTTTCTTCAATTCATTTTAAAATGATATATAATATTCTTTTCTCACTGCTGTTTGAAATGCAGGTAAGTTTGTAAGGAGTGTTTGATTTATTTTTCCAATTTTGAAGGGGAAAGGGAATAATACTTTACTTTTAAGAAAATGAATAGGCGAAAACTAGACGGGTACAAGTGACATTTTACTCATTCTGGTAAAGAAGCGGGTAATATTTTTAGAAGCATTTTCTTTCAGAAATTAATTCTGTAAAAAGTTATGAAAATATAATAAATATGGAATATTTCTGCGAGTGATTTAGCTGGAAGAAAATACTTTAATCTAAATATATGCTTAATTCAATGTCCACCAAATTGTCTCTTTTGTTTTATGGTATTCATCCATCCAATTATAAACATATATTTTTTAAACAATTTTTAATATTATATATAGGAATTATTTTTAAAAAAAGTATAATTATAAATATGTTTTTAATATTTTATATACCTAATAATATATTATGTTTTTAATAAACTGAACAATTTCTTTTTCTTTTTATTATTATTATTAATTACTTAGTAGTAATAGTAGTAATAGAGTGTAGTAGCCGTTTAAGAAAGTGGTAGATTCAGGGCCCATGATTGGCTAATTTATGTACTATAAAACAGTCTTTCAGAGTTCCCTAGGGTTGGCTGATTAAAAACCCATTGATCTAAATAATGTTTTTACTTTCCTTATATGCATAGTATAATGTATACGGAAAGTAGTGTAACGGGGTCGAAAATTTGAATTCGAGTTTTCGAAAGGAGAGCACGTTTCAAGCATCTCTCAACACGAATCAAACGTTTTTGAGGTGATGTGTGCGCGTGTGTCAGTGAGTCTGTGGATACGATATCTCACGAGTGAATGGAGCGATTCGAATGAAATTTGGTACTAAAATTACAATCCACGAATACTGGACACCTATTGTTTTTAAACGAAATCAAATGTATGGAACCTCTCTAAATTGTGGAGTGAAATTTTGAAAAAAATCATAAAAAAATAATTACCTTTAATAGAGTTACGCAAATTATCATTTCTTATGTAATTTTTCATTAGAAAACTATTGACCCCAATTTTAGAACGTTAGTATGAAACGTTCTCGAGATATTGCACATTTTTCAAATAAATGTATCAAAAAATCACATAAAATACAAAAAAATATATTAACTAATGTGAAATTTGTTCACTTTTCATATGTAATATTATGCGGTGAATTTGGTGTCATTATTTTGGTTTATCTAGTTCGTTTCATTCAAAGAGGTTTTGGGTAATACTTTTGTATTTGGATGCCAATAGTCATTTATCTGCTATAAGAATAATTTATTTCTCCGTCCATAACGCTTGGCGTGATTTTAGCGACGGATTTAGAGGAATGTCTCCAACTTGGCGATTTTTTTAAAATGTTGCCAATTTAATAAAAAATGTTTCCAAATTTATGCAAATGACGCTAAATCAATGAAAATGAAGACTAACTGAAGAAAATTCAATATCTCGGAAAGAATATAAGAATCTAATATAAGAATAACCGATTTTTCCGTCCGTAATGTTTGGCAAAATTTTGGTGACGAATTCGTTGGAATATCGCCAACTCGGTGACTTTTTAAATGTTGCCAACTTGACGAAAACAACACCCAATTGATAAAAATTCGCCAAATTGATAAAACTGATACTAAATCAATGAAATGAAGACTAACTGATGAAAGTTCAATATTTTGGAAAAAACATAAGAATAGACTATAATAATAGCCCATTTTCCCGTCCGTCTGTCCATAACGCTTGGTGAGAAACTTTGCTGGACGTCGCTAACTTGGTGGCTTTTTTAAATGTTGCCAAAGTGACATAAATGTCGCCAAATTGACAAAAACGTCACCAAATTGATAAAAATGACGCTAAATAGGAAGTAATGTATCGCAAATCCTGATTTCCGTTATATGACGAGCATACTTTCTAGCATATAAGAAATGTTCTTTCCGTATGTCTGTAACACTTATTGATGCATTTAGCAAACTTGGCGAATAATCTAGCGAAGTATCTCATGCGATATTTTGGAACTTGGCGATATTTCCCCCCAGATTGACGAAAATATCTTCAAAATTGCAAAAATGACGCTGAATTAATGAAACTAACTCCTAATTGATTAATTAATTATAAAAATATTTTAATATATGGACTATATCGCTTATTGAGGATGTTATCAATATTAATAATTGTTTATTTAGAGTTACGCGACATATAAGTTTATTGGATACTTTGAAATAGTTTGTCATCCGGAAAATCGCCCAATATACAATTCAATGTTGAATACAAAGTACCTTGGATATTATATATTACTTTTTTACTGTAAAAGGTGTAAATTCGTTGCCTTTTATAAATCATGTGCTGGCCAGATCAGATTTTTTTTGTTCAAACCATGAATTTTGGTTAAAAAAACCCTCCACTCCACTTTTTTCCCAACCCTGGTCAACATGCATTTTTAAACAGTGTTAATATAATATTTAATACTGTATTTTCAAATCACAAGTAATTATTTTTTCTTATAATATTTTTATATCACAATAAATAAAACTGCTGCTTGTGAGAATAAAACTTTCTAATCTTTTCTTAGAGATAGCAAGCATATGGAAATTATATATTTAATAATTGAATTCTAACTCCTGTAATAAACAGTAATTATTTATGCTTCAGAAAGGGTTTAGCAATTTTTATTTATTTTTAATTTATTATTTGTTTTGTGCATTGTTTTAAGTTTATGATTTACAAAAATATTTTTTTCTATTGTTATAAAACATAATTATTTTATAACTTTTCAAAAGCACAGGTACTCAATGCAAATATTAAATTGCAGCTGCTGACTTCAATATATAGGTATTAGACATTTTTGTGCATAGAATACTTTTATATATTCCTAAATTTAAACCCTTTTATAACCATTTTATTTAATATGTATATGACTGTAACTCTAATGTAAAAACAAAGTCTTTTAAATTCACATGGCATATTAATCTAGCTTAAATGTAATATTTAAGAATAAGTTCAAAATTTTCCCGGAAATATTTCCGGAAAACCCACATCTCTACTTATTACCATACCTTAAAACTTAGATGAATTGATTTCAAAATGTCCCTGATTAACTGAAAATTCTTGAAGTTCTGAAAGAGTTTTCCGAAAATCGTGATACAATTTACTAGAAAGTTCTGTGAAAAATAATCTTGGAAATAAATGGCTGAAATAGTTGGGTGATTTTTCCGTACTTAAATCGTTACAACAGGTGCTTTATTATCAAATTACTTTACATTGGTCTTCCATTTCCGTGTTGTGTAGGTTCTATTTCATACGGGGGGAATAACATAAATTCCCTATATTTTTGGATGGGGCTAAAATATTTCCTTATATGTTCCGTTTCCAGCAGGTTTCTTTTCAAACGGGTTTGATTGCATTATAAATGAACTATATTATTTGTATATTTTCGATTCGGTTATACCGGAGAATATAAGATTCCTGGAATTATTGATATTTCCAATTTCTTAAGTTATCTGGTTTATTTAAGTAAATATATTTCGAATGTATTTATTTTCTATCGTATTTAACCAATTGTTGAAACAGGATACAAATAGTGATACTATCTTCTCCCATTTTTGCGTCTTCATTCTGGTTTATGTTAAGCAAGCTTTAAGATCTAACTGTGCTGATAGTTTTGTAAAGCGAGAACAGAGATTCTTATGCTTATTTTTAGAGAAAATTAAAAAAAATTAAATTTTTTTTGAAAAAGAAAATAATTTAGAAAACTTCTAGAATTTGCACATATTTTAATCAAGAGCAATGCCAGGTTTGTTTGCTGAAAAAAAAAGTAATACATAAAAATAAAAATATGCTGTACCTTGAAGTGTGCAAGATCATGAAGTCCATTTCGATTATAATTTTTTGCCGTTATACTTTTTTTACTGGTACCTTGAGATGCGTATAATCGGCGCCTTTCCATATATTAGTATTATTTTGATGAATTATGATTGGAAAAACGATTCCATATTCTGCGATATTTTGATACACTGACTCTTTTTTATTGTAGGACTTGTTATGATGTATCACAAGTCATGTGTAGGCGAAAAAGAAAATAATTTAGAAAACTTCTAGAATTTGCACATATTTTAATCACGAGCAATGCCAGGTTTGTTTGCTGAAAAAAAAATAATACATAAAAATAAAAATATGCTGTACCTTGAAGTGTACAAGATCATGAAGTCCATTTCGATTATAATTTTTTGCCGTTTTACATTTTTTACTGGTACCTTGAGATGCATATAATCGGCGCCTTTCCATATTAGCAGTATTTTGATGAATTACGATTGGAAAAATGATTCCATATTCTGCGATATTTTGATACACTGACTCTTTTTTATTGCAGCGAATGAAGTTGTTCGACGGACATGCACCAAGAGTCTTCAGATAAATCTCTTTATGGTGGGTCATGTTTGCATGTACGAGGGTGGTAACACTGGACACATGTGCTTCTGCGAGAAAGACAACTGCAACGGTGTACAGACGCAGCACGGTGTCAGCATCTGGGCACCTCTCCTTAGTGCCTTCCTGGGAACCACACTTCTCAGCGCTCACTTCTGGAGGACCCTCCTCTGAGTGATGCTGAGCGTTGCTAGAGTTTCCCACCTCACAACATCCCACAGCCCCGTGATGTCTGAAAAATTTCCGAGAATACCGTATTTGACTTCACTCAGCATTTCTAGCAGGTGGTTTTCTGTGAAGCCATCTTGCCTCACAGGACTTGTTATGATGTATCGCAAGTTATGTGTAGGCCATGTAAGGTCTAATTGATTCAGCTCTTAGAATGTGTGTTATAGGCAAGATGTCCCACATAATATGAATATTTACATTTTCTTATCTATTAATTTGATTTTGATAAAATTGCATGAAGAAATTGTATAAACATCTTCATAAAGCAGCTAGTCAACAAATCGAAATGAAAGAAATTGTGTTCAATTGTTATAACTGTGCGCTTGTTTTCATAAGTATTCTACATTTATCATATCTAATTATAAAGGACTCTGTTGAAAGGTTACAAGTTATTTACATTCGAGGAATGTAAAACAAGAATTTTATGAAGAAACCTTCAAATGGTGATAAGCGGTGTGTATATTTCATTTTCGACGGAGCTGTTAAGCATTTTTATACTCTTTTGTATACTCCTTTTGAAAAGTTAGACATATTTATTGAAAAACTGTAAGTAACATCTTCAGAGACGAAAGTCGAAATCTTTAGTGAATCGCCATGCCTTCTCTAGAATTTGGTTCTGAATTAATATCAGGCATAATCTTAGTTCTGTTTATAGCCGATTTTGAAAAATTAAAAAATATTCAAGAAATTTTTTTTGTATATACTCTTTTGTATACTCCTTTTGAAAAGTTAGACATATTTATTGAAAAACTGTAAGTAACATCTTCAGAGACGAAAGTCGAAATCTTTAGTGAATCGCCATGCCCTCTCTAGAATTTGGTTCTGAATTAATATCAGGCATAATCTTAGTTCTGTTTATAGCCGATTTTGAAAAATTAAAAAATATTCAAGAAATTTTTTTTGTAAAAACGTAGATGAAAAGTTTGTCACTAATAAATTTCTTCTAGCATCGTACTTACAAAACGCCTGAGATTCACATCTGAGTTTTATAAAAATGTCATCAAGCATTTTTATTGTGCATTAAGTCGGAAGTAGCTACGGGTTCCTTTCATAGATGTAGTAATTCCTAATAATTATAAATACTTACTCATTATATTTAGTCTTTTTTAATACTTTCTTCTTACTTTTTACTAAAAAAATGAAATAAAATTTGCATTAGGCGATGTGTGTCAAAATAAGTAATTTATAATGCATTTCTTATAATTTTTAGCAATTTGCAGTATTCCCACAAAATACATTCTTTATTTTTTATCGGAAGTTGAAAAACCCTGTAATCATAGTGGCATCTTCAGAATAGCCAAAGAATAGCTCAAATTCAATGATGATGACACTGAAACGCTAACTTTAGCGTAAACTATTTTAATGTAACTATTCTAATTATGTTCTGAGTTTGTATATCTATCTCTATTTCGGTTGTTCTCAGTTTTTTCTTGAAAGAAATTAAAAAGGCACCCATACTAAGTCCAATTAAGACGTGTTTTTTATCAATTCAAACGCGATTAAGATATCCAGTTTTGGATTTTCTGTTTCAAATATTGAAACTTTTAAAATGTTTTTGGAATTACATCCCGGTAACATTATTCTATTGGTTTTTTAGGGTAAAATAGTGATCTCTAGAAGTATGTTTGAAACATGGTGTAAGGCAATAAGAAGGGGGTGGGGCGGTATGCTGCATCATCTTAAAAGAAGCACAAGGGACTCTTGTAAAGTCCCTATTCTCTTCTGTACCTAAATGTATAAAATTTCCTTCAAACACTTTACAAGAATTTGTTTACTCGTTGCTTTATAAAGAAGGTTTTCAAATCTTCATAACACCAAAATGCACTGACATTGAATGCGCATTGTGGGAAATTCATCTTACACGATAGCCTTAAAGAGAGTTCTAAAAGTACTTCATAGGCCAAATGAATTTTAATATATTTTGTATTTTTAAGTATAATACAGAAATTCGTGGACCACACAATATGGTATTGTGCTTACATTAGTTGTTTTTACATTTAAAATAAACAAGAGACGGAAGCGCACACTGGGTTTTGAGTCATGTGAGGACATCGCACATTAGTATGAGAACATTTTGAAGCATCGATGTGTGTGCACATTCTTTTTAAGTACGCTGGTTCACACGATTAGCGTAGCAAGAAGTTGATTCCAAATGCAGTAAAAATGTGTTAGCATACGAAATGTGACATTTTTTTTATAATAATTCACATCGGACGATATTTCGTGTTCCTATGCACACTTAAACATTTTGAAATGCATTTAAAGATCAGTATTAGTGAGTTTTAATACGACTAATGAGAAAACCGTATAAACTGCTCACGCATTTACTGACAAAGATATGTTTGTCAGAATAATAATGTTAATTAAATGATATAAAATATTACACATTAAGTTTTGACATTTTTTTTATATGTATAAATTTCTATTCTTCAACCATTTATGAGAATTATTGGAATACAGTTAAAAAACCGCCAGTAGGAGGCATTTATATTAACATAATCTTACTACATTAACCAACATCTATGAATCGGCTTCTCTCTTGCCAATAATCATCAGCACTAAATAGGTCTTACTGTAGTCAAACAAGAAAACATATGTTACAATTTTGGCACCTTTTTGGTTGACTACCGTGAGCTAACTTTTCGTGCTAATGAGATGTTACAAAAGCGAAACCGGTCATTACTATAGATGGAAAATAACATTTTAAACTATTAGCAAATATTTCTTTCTTAAGTTTAACAGATAAACTTTTTTTCTTTCTTTTTCACTGAATTATTGAAATTGGATTTCATAGTAGAAATTTAAGGAACATATACTGGAAATGCATTTAAATTTAATTGTTAATTCCGTCTGAGCACACAGTATTTATTATGAATTTGAAATCATATCTGTTTAAATAAAGGCAATAAAGTGACTCCTACGTGATGGTTTACAAGGAAAGGTTACAGTTGTCAGAAAATTTATTTTTGAAATAACTTAATATCACAACCATTACACCGAAAACTATACCCTTTATTAATTTCCAGTGAATTTACGTAGCCGCATTCTTCTCAAAGAGTGGAAACGATTTTATTATGCTCTGTGGGTTGCCAATTCCAATAAATTAATTTTTTCTTTTAACCAGGATTGGAGAAGCAAAGTTAAAAAAGAAAGACTATGGTTTAAACCAAAAGTGGTTTAAATAAGACCATGACTTAAACCAGAAGTGGTTTAAATAAAAACAAAATCCATTGTATAATCCAAGGTTTAAGCCAGTGTCGTTTAAACCAACCAACCCTGCTATCAACTCAAAACTTTCAAGCTGTTTTTCTCTGTTTTAATGTTCTGGGGCTTGCAAAATTTGCAAGATGTGTTGTAATTATCGTAAAGCCTTGTGGATTTGTTTCTTTGAATCACCCTGAAAAGCTGCCTTTAACAAGGCCCTAAACTGAATATTGAAATTTCTGATAACGAAAACTTTTTTTTTTGTAAACCATCACATATTATGATAAAATTTATAAATGTGCTCAAAATAATTCTCGAATTTCCGACGAAATTATTTATTTTAAATTTATATCTAGACGAAAAAGTATAATTTCACTAATCACACAGGAATCAAACAGTATTATTTTACAAAGTGAAATTTTAATATTTGTGTAAAAATCAATTGTGTATGTATTTGTCTTTTTAACATAGTGCATTTTTGTCATATCCTGTTTGTTGCAATATTAATTAACTCCAATATTGATTCTGTTTGTAGATATGAATAATTTTAAGGTTTTACCTAGAATCATTGAAAAAGTAATATATCAGATATATCAGAGTTATATATCAGATATATCAGATATATGAGATATATCAGAGAGTAATATATCAGATATATCATCCCATTTTACTAAATCTGATTTATTGCACTTATTCATGTATTCAATTCATATTAAGAAATGTTAGTGTTGTAAAGAAATATACAGTTAAATTACTAAGCACCACAAAAGAATCTTAAAATAATTGTTGTATGAGGCTTAATATCATACTATAAAAATGATCTATTTTTAAATTTTCTCCAATGAAAATACTAAAAATATTTACATAACACATATAAAAATTAACATTACAAGCATGAAAATGTATCTAAAGAAACCTTATATGCATCCAAATGCAAATGAGTAACATTTTAAGCATCAAAACTTATATAGGAATAGCATTTTGAGCATTGAAGCTCATATAAGAGTTACATTTTAAACGTTGAAACGCATATACGTATATAAGAGTAACATTTTAAGCATGCGTTGAAACGTATATAACAGCAACACTTTAAGTACACCAAACATATATAAACCACAAACATATATATTCTCTTAGATATGCTATATATAAGCATATATGGTGTAAACAAAAACGTAATATTTCTAAATACTAAACAGGTAAATAATGTATAGGTTGTAATTTGAAATTTAGTGGAATTTTAAAACAACAAGACAAATCAATAAATATTTAATACATGTAAAAGGACTACAAGGAGCTTTCAAGTTAAAAACGTTTTATAAATATCAAAATGAGTTATGCATACACTTCTGTACATAAATGAATATCTTTAAGCATGCAAATAGATCTTTAATATGTAAACATAAAAACTCAGTAGAAGAAAATGACATACTAATCTATCTCCAGAAATGGTGCAATGTGCATTAGTTGTATCTCTTATATCTAATGACTTACATGAGTTGCAAGCGGTTTTCATATGTTTATGAATTTAAACAAATTGTTACATTCACATCCATATAGAGAAATTGACATTTAGAAGCTATAAAATAAACTTTCAGCGTAGCAACAAAAATCTGATAGCTACAACAACTGTTTCGAAAGATAAAATTTTCATTGCTCACTCTCCGCTTTGATCGGCTGACTTTGTGCAATTATCTTAATTTCCGCTAGATATTCCCTGGGAAGAGATCTTGCTAATTGCATGTATATTTCATTGATTTTTCTACATGCACTTAAAGAAATCCTCATCTCATAGAAAATTCACTTTTCTTGAAGGTAATGGTGAATTTCGATCGATTGAGCTTGGAGCAATCGTCAATCACTGTCATCGGGAAAAAAGTATATTTATTGATTCCTAAACTCATCAGCGATGTCACTATGAATAAAATATCGATTGAAATTTCGATGAATTTCGGATGCAATGTCGTTAGTACCACGTCGGATTTTTTATCGGCAGCAAAACAGACTGAGTAATCTTCCTTGCAATCAAAATTTATTTTGCTGTCAGAGATGGAATTTAATTTACTGTCTGGAATTAGGATGTTTCAGGGCAGTTGCAGTGGCGTGACTTGTATTAAGCGTGGTTAGGTGACACTTAACGACGCACGAAACGTGGAGGTACAGAGCGAGTTGTATCTCTAAATAATTTTATTGAAAAATTTGAGCTCTAAATAATTTTATTAAAAAGTAAGTGTACTTTATTTTAAATTATGCGCAAAATGTTAGTTATAAATTATTAAACTGATTTTTATGATAAATACGAAAACAATTTTATGTAAAATATTCATTACTTGTTAAATAGGAAAGATAAATGGTTATCAAAGCTTGAAAAACGCTGGGATCTATCAAACTCGAGCCGGGAGCTAGGACAAAACCAAAGACGTGCACATGCACTCGACGATGGCTTCAATTCGCAATTGCTTTCACTACATATAGCACACAAAGTGCAAATGGTCTGAGGTTAATGCGTATAAAGTGAATCAATGAAAATATTCTAAAATTTATTTTATACATTTGTAAATATTTTTCATTAAATTGCCTATGGTTGACAAAAATTTAAGTAAAACTAGTGGATCTTCAAAAAGAATAAGAGTAAATGAAGAAGATAAATTACATTAAATACCTAAAATTTCAGACTTTTACACAAAAATGATTCCCAAAAATAAAATCATGTCCTTAACATTTAGTTTTCTCAAAATTAAAATTTAGGGGGTAAAATTTTAGGGGTCTCCGAAATTTTCGGGCCTAAATTAAAGCCGCCTAAAATAAAAGAATTTTCTTAAATGCTATTATTTTGGGAAGCCCTTTTACATATTTTGCCTATGGCGCTAAAATTCCAAGTTACGCCACTGGACAGTTGTCATGCCGTTTAAAATTGTGTGCATGTGCGTGTTGCGTAATATATTCATCACTTTAAGGAATAAGCCAGTTCTCAACGTCAAAAAATAATTCGAGTAGTTCTTAATTAGATAAAAAATGTTAGGATGCGCGGACAAATAAAATAAAGATAAATATAAGAACATATTAGAGTTAAATATTCTAAATAAACTCAGAAGGATTCTATATAAATAAAAACTATAATTCAAACAAGAAGGTATAGTTTTGGACAAATTACTGTGGTAAAACTAATTTTTAGGAAAGTTCTTGAAAATTAAACATATACTCTACAAACTAATTTTTTTTTAAAATATTTTTATTATCGGAAAGATTTGACACAATGTATTCGACACTATGAGAGTAAAATTAAATACAAAATATGTACCACGTAAATAATAGTTGTTTTGAATCAATAACATGCAAAAGCTATAAGTATTTTACCGATATAAATTGTAGAAGACAAATATAAAAGTATTTTCTCCAACTCGCACTGCACAGTGAACACCATCATTCTAACGATATCCATTGCTGTTAACGTAGATGCGAAATTGCAAACTGGAGCAGCTTCAATAGCTGCCAAAATTTATAGCTGTTTGTATTTGTGGCCACAATAAAAAATGTTCACAAGTAAAATCCTAAATAAAGTAATCATAAAATATAAAAAGAAAATAGCTGGTCGATAATAATTTGTCTACTACTGTAAATATTCAATTCAGCAGTGGAAAGTATAATATATTAAGCCCTATCTTTGTCGTTTTGAGTTAGTGGAAACGCTTATTCGGCCTTCCAAATGTATTATAAAATATGCTTTTGTCTTCAAAATTTATTATAAAATATGCTTATGCCTTCAAAATGTATTATAAAATATGCTTTTGCCTTCAAAATTTATTATAAAATATGCTTTTGCCTTCAAAATTTATTATAAAATATGGTTTTACCTTCCAAATTTATTATAAAATATGCTTTTGCCTTCAAAATTTATTAAAAAATATGCTTTTGCCTTCAAAATTTATTATAAAATATGCTTTTACCTTCCAAATTTATTATAAAATATGCTTTTGCTATCAAAATTTATTATAAAATATGCTTTTTACGTTACTACACACCCCTTGCTGAGTTTGCACTTACAGTACTATTAAATTTTAAAATTCGAAAAACTTAACACCGTTTCTTTAAATGCTAAGCATCTTTAGTGGTTAACATTCAATACAAATTTGTGTTTTTGTTTGTTTGCTGCCGTAAGTGAAACGAAGATTAGAGTCCGGATGATTTGTCGATTTTAGTTAATCTGAGTGTAAAGGAAAACGTAGAAAGAAGTATTTTAAAGTTAACTTGTTATACACAAAGAGCGAGATAATTCTGCGTTCTACAGACATGTGATTTGTGATTTTAAATATAGAAAAAAAAAGATTTGAAGTGCCATCAGACTGAATGCTCTTTATTTTGCAAATTTGTTTTGAAGAGTTAATTTTGTGTGCGCAATTTATAGAAGAATATTGCAACACAATTATTGCATTTTTACGCTAGTAGGAAACAATGAAAATTAAATCTTATAAATTTGTCCTGAAGATTTTTGATCAGTAGTGTATCATTTCATAATGAAAAAAAAAATCATTTATAATCTCTGTATGAATACTCAATATAATATGCCGTATAATACACAAAATTTATGTTTAAAAATATTCTTTTAGTTTAACACCGTTGTCATTATAGTCTTTAAGTGTTTGCAAACATATTGAAATATAATCTTAGTAAGTCTGTTCTCTTGTACAGATTTTGCAGAAATATCTAGCTTACTTCATTTAGCAAGCTGGGTTTGATAGATTTATGAAAGCTCTGCTGCTCATTCAGGACAACAGATGATATACTGATATTTTCTGCAAATGCATATAGTCAAGTATTACGCAGTTTCCCAAGATAAATGTTTCAGCAATTACGTCTTAGACATTCAGTTGAAAATTTCGTAATCATTTAAAAAAATAATTAACATTACTCAAAACAAAATTATTGTCATTGTTTAGTAATGGAATCTTTGGAACAACATGATGGTCTTTGTGAAACTATGCACTGCAATGTAAGCTTCAAATCAATTTAGAATATTTTGAGGGAAGATATCCTTTGAAACAAATAGTTATTTTTGTAGTGGAAAAAATTAGAAAAAAAATGATCGCAAAATATTCATTAATATTCATTATATTTATAGCTGTTAAACTCTCCTGATTGACTGATCTCATATGTAATGGAACAGGTAAAGTTTACCTTGTACAGAAGTTTATTGTTGATATGAATCTAAAATTTTATGAGAACGTTGCTGCTGTAAAATATATGCTGCTGAAATGGAATGAAATAATTTTGGAAGAAAAATTTTGTACATAGTATATTGAATCGTACGGCGATTTATAGTACATTCTAAATTCCATATTATTTTGTAAATTTGAAAGTTACAAAATATTGTTTTTAGATATGTGGAACTTTTACAAAAATTTACAAATATCAAAATTTTTAAAGCTGTGAAATTGTTCCTTGGAATAAATTTTAAAATTTTTACTCAGGGTAATGAAGATTTTCTTTTCTTTTCCTGTTATTAAATGTGATAACTCATGAAATGTATATATGTCTATTATCAAAGTAATTCGAATTTATATGCAGTATGAAGTAACTTTTTAAGAATTACAGTGTATGAATTTAAATTATAAGTAGTCGTTTGATTATATATATCTTGATGAATTGTACATTCTTCTAGTACTAAAACTTTGTGGTAAAGAAGTATATGAAAACTGTTCAAAAAGTAATAAGACTGCTTGATGAATTAATTATATATATTTTAGACTAAATGCACGTTAATAACTAAAAACACTTTGTTTAAAGGATTAAGCACAAATTAATACATAATATAAGGCTGTTTTGAAGACACCTTGGATCCCTTTCTTCAGGGCTTTATGGACCAATGAGAAGATTGTTAATCGCCCAATGGACTGCCCATTTCGTATTTTTGACTTCAAGTTAGTTGGTCTGTTTTACACTGAAGAAGGAGATCCAATGTATCCTTAAAACAGCTATATGCTACATTATATATTAATTTGTGTTTAATTATGCTGTTTAAGTTATCCCCAAATGAGCATTACCCAATTTAAGAATACACTTGTTTCATCCTTTGAACCAATATGATGCAAATCATTTTGGAGGAATCAATTTGAGATTCACTCTACTGTTTTAATATAATTTCAATACGATACTGATCCATTATAGTTTTCGTAACTACCACATTTAACAGTGATGTTGAGCTTTCCGACAGTCTACAGTTTTTAAAATACCATAGCAATGAATATATATTTTATAATTAGGATATATTTTCCCTTTGTATCTATAAAGCTATCTCTTGTTCTTTTATGCTTTAATTGGTATATACGTCTACAATAAGATTTTGTTATTTATAAGACATTACAGATACATAAATTTAGGTATTGAAAATTATGAAAGCATTTAATAAATATTAGTTTTAAAACTTTGATAAAATACCATTGAAGAGATAAATTTCTTTGATGGAGGTTCAAGTTGAGATTGTAATCCTGTTGCTTTCTATTCTTTTCTATTCGTCTTAAATATAATTCCATAGTACGGATTGCTGTTGTTGAGACCCACACCGTCCGACCTACTAGAAAGGTGTTAGGTAACTTGTTTGGACGGTTGGGAAGTACCACCCAATTTAGACCGGAACCCAGTGGGGGAGGCATCCACAGGGACCGTACCCTTCTCCCCCTACCACCAACCTCTCGGAAGACTTACGGACCCATATGTTTAACGTGATCGTACCCCGCGTGAACACGGCGGCAGATTTGGTAGCGGCGGGAAGCGAACCCGGGCCTAACGAGTGCAATTCCCGGCCGCTAAAAACTGGGCTACCGCGCCCATTCCATAGTAAGGGTGTAACATGGTATTTCTCTTTCTTTTGACTATCTACAATCGCACTCAGTTCAATGTAACAAAACTCTTGTGTGTATAAATTTATCAACTTAGTTCAGAAGTTAAGCTATTTTCAGTTAGATTTATCTCTACGTATATAACACGTCAATATCTCGTTTGCTAACGATTTGAAGTGTTCTGAACACATATAAAATGTTGATTATTTCTTAACCATAGTTGGAAAACGCTTATGCTTATTGAAAGCATAACCTTCCTACGATTTTTCACAAATCACTGGAGAAAATCAAATGGAGAATCTTGAGAATTAACTGCCGAAAACCAAACAGTTGTAAAACATTACGTTACTGCGTATGGTTTGATAACTATCTGAATATTACATGCTTTTTGATGATGCAAAATACTATAGTGAATGTAAATATTATGATTTTTGTAACTGCTTCTTACTTGTTCCTTTTCCGTTTCTAAATTCACGGCTGGTGACGAAAATATGCAGATTGACAATGCGCGTCATCCTGAGGCAAAGAAGAAGGCAACAATTATCCACGATTCCTCTCTTTACAGCTCAAGTCTCCACCTATATGAACACATCACAAAATATGTGACACTTTTATTTTAAAAACTTAGTCTTTTGAACAGTTCTCGTATACGATGAAAATAAAGAGTTGAGAATGATTCATATTTAAATTGAATGTAGTAACGTAGTTTTATCTATTGTACGAATTTAATGGCAACATTCTCAAAACTATAATCAGTAAATTATATCGGGTAATGAAGAAGAAATGTTTTAGAATCCGAATTACGTAAAAGAATGCAATGCAGATATTACATATGTCCTTTCCAGTTGTCGCTAAGTTTTGTGTGGAGGAAAAGTAATATATGTATAGTTATACATATAAATAAATAAAAAAAGTATATATAATAATTTATATATATATATATATATATATATATATATTAAAAATTTATACTAGAAATATAATTTTTTAAAGCAAAGAACTAACGGAAAATCAATTCATTAAAATTATTTAACATAGTTCTTGATAAATGGTGGTGGTTTTACTATGGTATTAATGGGTACAGAAATTTTCTAATAAAGAACTTTCAAAATTTTTGGAACGTTCTGAACTAAAATATCGACATTATTGTTATTTAGGTGTTAATAATAGGCAGGAAAGGCCTACAATTCATAAAGGTAATCTAAATATTGTAATAATCGCCAATAAGAACAGAAATTATATCTATTTTTTACTATTTGTGTAATTCTAATAATTTCAAATGGAACCATTTCGATTTGGAACTAAATGTTCTTCTTTCGCTATTTGGGAACAATTTCGATTTCGAACCGAATGATCGTCTGTTACTACTTTGGAATAATTATCTACAAGATTTCTTGATTTTACCTAAAAAGAAGCCCAGCGAGTAAGGCACAATTTATGTCGATATCTACAAAGCAGAAAAGGACATAGGTGATATAAGCATTTAAATGTTCTTTAAGCAGTAAAGTTGTGGAATTATGAATGACATTTTCTCTATTATACATATCTCTAAAAAAATTGTTACCTATACCATTTAGCAATGTTATAATTTCTATATTTGTAAAAAATTTTCTAGTGTAGTTTACATCCGTAATTTTTAGATGATTTATAATTTATAAGAAATATTACAGCATATAAATTGAAACTTGACTCACCTATGTGTAGTATGAAAAATGGCTTAGAAGCTGATTAGTATAATCAACACCACGGTGCAGATGTTAAACTCGTGTGAGACATATGTATCTCACACAACAGCTAACAAAGAATAGATTTTATAAATTAAATTGTGATGATTGTTAATTCAATATGCATTTAACATTCATATATATTACTGTTATTTTTTTCCATTTTTGACATGATATAAGAAAAGACATATAGGCATAAAATAAATCATATCATCAAAATATGGGGTATTGTTTCCCAATTTGATTCATTTATATCAAAATGATCGCACAAACAATGACGAAGGTGATGCAAAAGATATAGTACAGTTTTGCAAACTTTTCAATCAAAAACATTGCAAACAGAGCAAAAGGGATTGACTTATTAGATGGAAGATACTAACTAAATCCTTTTTTCTTGTGACAGTACCATTAATATAGCATTATTAGAATGCCTTTGGAAAAAATAAAATAATTTATATCTACAAGATGACTTTAATTGATTACTATAAAAACAATAACGAAAAGTGCATATTAAGGCATCTTTGCTATTATAGAGGTTTGTGCATGCATTGAAAAATTAGAATCTTATAGTTCCTACAGGACAACAAAATGTACTGATTTCGTAAGCTTATAATCAAAGAAATATCATCAGATTTTAGAAAAGTTTTAACTTTCGAAACTCGTTAGTTATGAACCGTTAAGAAAACTTTTACAGACAATAACTGATAGATATCTATAGTCACAGAACCCACTTAAAGGGGTCGTTTCCAAAGCCAGGAATCGCGCTCCTATTAATAGGATCGCGATTTCTTGCTAACTGTTAGTTCATGAATTAATACCTAGATTTAAGCATAAATCAGTCTTAAGAGAACTAGCTTCTAAGCCACCTATATCGAGATTTTAAATGTTATATGTATTTCAAATTTTGTAGAACATGCTCAGAACATTAGAAACGATGTTGTGCATATGGGTAAATGGCTAATAATTGCCTACAGGTTGAGATATTTTAGAATTTAAGGAAACCAAGACGTAATAAACATAAAAAAAATCGACTAATAGCTCAAAAATTAAAATAAACTTCGGTAATTACAAAAATAAATTGTTTGTATGTTTTGTCGTATGGCAAGTAAAAAATTTAAGTGTACAGATGTAAACGTCCATTCTAAGGGCAGTTCAGAGGCCTTTTTTTCAGAATGTATTCTTTTCCCTAGTCGGGTATACTTTGTTTCAGTAAGTTGCATCTACATTAATTAAATTTGTCAAAAACAAAATTTACGATTGTTCCTTTAGTGAACCTAAACTTTTTTTTTTGTTTTAAATATATACAGGTTGCGATATTTTAGAATTAAAGAGAACTGAGAAGTAAAAACAATTTAAAAAATTGATTTTTCGTTTAGGAGTTCAAAAAAATAAAATATGCTCTTTCCAAACTCGTATACATTTTTTGAAAAGTGTACTTGTTTGCAAATTATTGCGTAAGCACATTTTTCTAAACACGTACACACTTTTTAGAAATACTAAACTAAGCAATTTAAGTATAAAAATAGATTGATTAAGTTCTCTAGTTTAGATTCACTAGATGCATAATCATACATTTTATGCTTTTGCAAAATTTTTTAGGAATTTAGTTGCTATGGAATTTACATAATGTGTAATGAAGCAGGAGAAAATCCATTTTGAAAAAACTCTCTTTGAAAGGCCCTTATAATTGGCTTCTACATTGTTGTTTACATATGTAAGCTTAAATTTTTTTCTTTTCATGAGATGTGAGGTACATGAACTATATATTATTTTAATCAACAGATCTTATTTTGTTTTAACGTGAATAGCATCTATGGCTGGCGTATCAATATTTAAATTGGAGCGTTATGGAAAAAAATTAAATACATTGTGGACCCTTATATCTCCAACTAAATAGATAAAAATGTCCCAAATAGATGTTTACCAAATACATAAAAATGTAGGCAATTTTGGCTTATTTGGTCGAAAAGAGGGTAAAATTCTTGAATATATAAAAATAATTTCCCTATTTTTATATGTTGAACTTTTTCTTTTTAAACTGAAGAGTTTTTGTCTGAGCAAGATTTTGCTTTACTTTGCTTAATTTTAGTTGAAATATTTTCAAAATCCAAAAACGATAAATATAAGTAGTGAACAAAAAAATGTTCAATAAGAAATCCAGTTTCTAGATCAATAACAAAGGTCTTATAGTTTTCGAGCAAACATTTTGTCAATTTGAAGAATATTAAATTTTAACGTTGTCAGTTTGTAATTTCTCAGCTTCTGTAAAACCTATCAAGCGTGATCAAACTTGTAAAGCTTTGATATTCTCTCATAAGTTAAAAGTTGTTTCAATTATCTATCCGTCGTTAGTAAAATATTGGCATATATTATCTGTTGTAATCGAAGCAAATGAGACAAGAAACATCAAATATTCTTAATAAACTTTATTAGGGTTTTATTTTACAAGATTTTTTTCATGCAAAGCCATTTTGATTCCGTTGGACCCCTCCGCCGATTTTTTTTTGTGGTACTATACAAAATATCGATTTTTGAATGTTTATTACGCCTTTGTGCTTTAAAAGGCGCGGAAGTGGTCATGTTGATAAAGAGATAAATCATATTTCTTGAATGCAATCATTTTGGAAGGTGTTCATAAACAGTTATAGGATTCTTTAAATATGTATGTATATTAAATCATTTTATAAATCATGCATAAGCGTTTTTTAAATCTGCGTATATATTACGAATATGATCTTATGTACATAAATATGAAATATATACGGTTTGAGGAACGGGTTCATAACGCAAAATGCAGTGCAAATAAAGATAAATGAGCAGGCGTACGTGTCGGACATCATTTGGAGTTCCTTCTTTAGTGCAAAAAGTTTGGACTTGAGTTCCCAAATACGCACAAGACTATGTCGTCCAAACTCAAAGTGGCTAAACTACAGATCTCAATATAGTAGCGCCACCTAGTGTGACAAAGACAAAAAAAGAACTAGAAAAGCAAGAAAATATGAACATGAGAAGCAAACGAGAAAAAATGAAATGCAGAAAGTATATATTCAAAGAAACAACAACAAAAAAAATAGACGTGGTTCTCCAAGGTATGACATGACAACGACATTTTTTTTGTTCCCTTAAGTTTTTATTCTTCGCATTATATTTTTTCTTGTTGACTTCTCATATTTATATTGACTTGTTGTTCTCATTTTTTTAGTTCTACTTCCCTTTAGCCGCAATAGGTGGCGCGATTAGATTGGGTTCTATTGTTTAGCCATTTTTAGTTTTAATGATAGTCTTACGCCTATTTGGTCATTCAAATCCAGACTTGTTGCACTGAAGATGGAAATCCAAATGATGTTCATTCATCGTTATTTGTGCTGCATTTGACATTGAGGACCAGTTCATTATTGATTGTGCGCAAGGTCACGTGCTTTACTTATACACGTTTTAATTACTTTTTATGGAACGTAAGCATTTGATATTTATGCACATAAGATCTGATGGGCGAACTTAGCACTAGTTAGTATAAAAAACATTAAAGGTGTGTAATACTGAATTACCAAACGTAAAATTGAACGCAATTTAAATGTTCCTTATAAGTAGTGTTAGATGTTATAACATATATAGTAATTCTTTAAAAATTTTGTGAAATATGGTCATCAAGAATTTGATATATATACAATGATAAGTCTAAATTGATATGTGTGAATAATATGTAATACATATTTATCACAGGAAACGTGATGTAATTTCATATGAGTAAAACACATACTTACCTAATCATTTTAATGTTATCTGCAACTTTTTAAAGATATTAATAATAAAAATTACTAATAATAAAAAATATTAATAATTTCAAAGATATTAATGTCCAATTATATTAACACTTTTCAAGGATATTAATATAATTGGATAATTTAATGATATAAATATAAATCGTGCAATTTCGTGATAGCTTAAATAAAATTGACTCATGGTAATTATACTAACATAAAATCTATTTTTAAGTCTACTATATCTGTGTGTTTTTCTATATGCGAGGAATTTCGTGCAATACAGTGTACCAGTTTTTAAAAAAAATCTGATTAAATGAAAAATGCATCAATTTACCTGAATCTGTCATGTATTTGTATATGAATTCATTGTAATAGGTTTTTCATAATTTACGATGGTTAAATGAATCATTTTGATAACATTTGTACCACAGAAAAAGTAAGATACTCATTTTGGCGTGTGATACGAAATACAGTGAAGTTAATATTTTTTTAAATTGAACTTTTTCATGCAGAAAACATGAAGTTAAATTTTATTTTACAAAATTTGGAATACTAAATTGTGGGTATTATGGAAAACTAAAATTCCACATTTCTCGCCTTACCGATTTGGAATAGAAATTATAATTGAACGAACGCAAGAACGAACACAAGACATCTACGATACAAAATTTCAATGAATTACTTCATTTAAATATTTATTTTGATTGAAGTTGATTCAACTACATATACAGTGCTCAATAAAGTTATATAAAATTTAAGTAACTTGCCAGAAAATGTATTCAGAGGACAGAAATACGCAATTTTCATTCAACGAAGCTTAATATAGGATCCAAAAAATACTGATAGCACAAAAAGTACCATCTTGGTACTACGGCCAGATTGTAAAAAGAAGTAAGAATTTCATATTTTTATATCACTCGAACTTTTCTTATAATAGGAATACTAGAACACGAATAAAATAGATTTCATGTTACAAATGAAAATGATGGAGATCAAGAATGGAGATCATGTTAAGATGTGGACCCATGAAGATAGTTAAAATGTTAGCAATTATCGTCACGAGTTCACTTTGTTTAAGCTATCACGAAATTACCAAGGTTCTATTATGTACTTGTACGCCAATATATATGTTAGAATGTTTGAAATACTTATGTTTACATTCATCCATTGATAAAAAATAATAAATATAGCGCTAATATTTAGAAAAATATAGACATTTTATGTTAATGAAATTTGTAAGACAAAAACATGTGATACTTACAAAAATCGTGAATTATGCAATATTTCTGTTTTAACATATGTCTGTGTGATATTTGCATTAAGAACTAATATGATGCAACAGCGGCTGGTAAAACACTTGCAGCTACTTATTTTGCACTTAATTTTGTTTAAATGTTACATGTGTGTTTCACTTAGAGTTGCCTTAGATAAGTATCTATCATACATGGTAAGATATTTAGGCATCGAACTTCTGATCGCCACCTACTACCATGTACTGTTGAACGAATCTATGCACTTGACTAACAGTTAGAGTGATATGAAAAGGTGGGCTTTGACCTGAGTTGATACTTGTTAAATTTTAAGTGTAAAATATATTTTGTATAAGCACTGTGTTATGTGTGTTGTCTACGTTGTAACGTGGTTGAAACTTACGTTGTAAGTTGTTGATAAAATGTCGAACTCAGTGGGTAATGTATTAACAGTGCTTCCAAAAACATTTTCAGCACACAGGAAAACCTTAACATCAGTATTCTCAACAGATGGTTGGCGAAACTCTTGAGTATTTTCAACGGATGGTTGGCGAAACTGTTGAGTATTCTCAACGGATGGTTGGCAAAACTCATGAGTATTCTCAACGGATGGTTGGCGAAACTGTTGAGTATTCTCAACGGATGGTTGGCGAAACTCTTGAGTATTCTCAACGAATGGTTGGCGAAACTTTTGAGTATTAATAGGTAATTAATAATTCCGCGTGACCTTGACGGTATGTAGAATGAGTAATTACTATAAAAATTACAGCTTAAGTACCTTGTTTCAATTTAAAAATGAAGCAATTTCGTAACTAGGGGGAACCGAGTCATTTTCTCAATTGATGTACTTTTATAAGTGCTAATTACAATCACTCTAAAAGAACTAAATATAATTAATTGTAACCACTTCAAAAGGAGCGGGTTTCACTGTTTTTGCCTCTTAAAAGTGCTAAATGTAACCACTCCAAAAGAAGCGATTTTCACTCTTTTTTGTACTTGTTTTCATTCTTTACGGAGCGAAATGTAATCACTCCAAAAGGAGTGAATTTTTTTCAATCTGAAGAAGGAGTGAATTTCACTCAAAAAGAGAAGTTGACTTTTGACAGACCAAAGGAGTGTTGCAAGGATTCTTGCAATTGTTATGGAGATGACGTTAATAAGGCTAACTGGATGACCCATGCTTTTTAAAGAAAATTAAAGGCGATATATATGCCAATTATAAAGATTTGCTGACTAAAGGGCACGGTTTGCAACAAATTGTGTCTTGGGGGTATTGGTTTTAATGCACATCAATTTACTGAAATGGAAATAAGCCAGTATAAGTGTAGAAAATGCAACTACAAATAAAGTAGAACCAATTCTTTACGCCATAAGACAGTATGGAGAGTTCTCCATCTAAACATTATTAACTGAATATTTATGATACAGTAATTAGTAAATTCATGTTTTCATGCTGAGGATTCTAATTTTCTTCCATGATCGAAAAATGTTAAACAATACAGAACAGATTAATTATGCTTCGTGAAAATATTTATAGTTTATAATAAGAAATGAATATACAAATAATTCTAATATATTTAATAAGAAATGAATATACATATAATTTGAATATATACAATAAGTAATGAATATACAGATAATCGGAATATATGCAATAAGAAATGAATGTACAATTAATCAAAATATACGCAATAAGAAATAAATATACAAATAATTGGAATATATACAATGATTAAAAAAAGCGATACGCACAATATTGATAAAAATTCGCATAGAAAGTATATCCTGATGCAGCATTATTAAGTATGTAGAAGATAAACAATATATAATAGATATCATTTATACTATGTATATTTAGATATTAACTAACAGAATGCAAACCATATAACATTGTTGCAGAACAATCTTATTGATAGCATCATTAAACGATCTTATCAATTGGTAACATTTCTTTCAATTTGCCCAGACGGTCCAATCTGCATGAAGGTTTAAGGCATCTGTTTGGTCGGCCGGGAGAATGCACTCTATATAGATCTGTAGCATAGATGTTTAGAATCCAACCGGGGGTGAAATAATGATTAATTTGAGGTTCTGAAAACATCTTATTGAAAGTACAATGATGAAAGGAATGTATGTACGTTTTGATGGCGATTAATGACTAGCTATAACGTGGTGGACTGGCCATAGCGTGATTGATGATTGGTTCTCCTCTGCTACAGATTTAATTTGGAACAAAGTATTGGATAGTAAGAATTGAAAACGCGATTCTCAAGATAATGTTTGGAATTTCGAATAAATAATATTCTATAGAAAAAAGTTAACAAATAAAATGTGTTGGGAATTACTGATTTGTATAATGTGTGTCAGAATACTTATCTCATAGCTTAAAAGACAGGTAGTTATACATATAAAATATTATCAATGCCATTTGTATGATTTTCCTTTTAAAATTTCCTTCTCTTTTTACTATGTCCCGCAAATTATCTTCCATTAAATATGGATTTTATTATAAGTTCTATTTTAAAAATATAATGTAAAGAAACATCGCAAATGATCAGCCAGTTATGATCAGGAGCATAAAAGTTTCATACTGTAGCAAATTGATTCAAAGAAAATAATTTTTTCATTGAATAGAAACAAAATGACGTTATTCCAGCTTTAAATGCGCTCAAGTATTCTAATACACATTACTTCAAGTGCATTATTTATGTTTAGAACATTATGTTAGTAAGTACAGTATTTGTAAATAATTATTATGTACTTTATTTGTCTGTGAAAATATGTTTATGTGTTTGTACTATGTATCTTCAAAGAACAAGTGCGCAATGTTGAATCGATGTCACAAAATGTTAAAGCCCACCTCGTACCATCCTAGTGCCCTCCAATTTATTAAATACTAAATGAAGATATATACTTGGATACTCATTGTACATACTTTTCCCTCTCTTTGCATGGTTACACTCTAAGGATTGTTTGTTCGATTTTGGTTTTTGTCTCTCACTGAGTTAGATGGTAAAATGTTAAAAATTTGTTCCTGTACGTGAAGATTGTGATGGTACATCTGTCGGCATGGAGTTGAGGCAGTTGATTGCATTCCGACGAATGTATTTTGTAAATAAAAATCAATAAAGTTGATTATTTTACATTTGAATTTTTGTATTTTTTCATGTTTATGTGTTTTTATTACTTTTCTTATACACATAATGTATAAGGTAAGTATTGTGACGGGGTCGAAAATTCGAATTCGAGTTTTCGACGGGAGAGCACGTTTTAAGCATCCCTGATCACGAATCAAACATTTTTGAGGTGATGTCTGTGTGTGTGTCAGTGAAACTGTGGAGACGATATCTCACGAACAAATGAGCGATTCGAATGAAATTTGGTACAAAAATCAAAATCCGTGAATACTGGAAGCCTGTTGTTTTCAACGTAATCGAAAATTCAGAACCCCCCCCCCCCCTAAATTTTCGAGTGAAATTTTGAAAAATCATCAAAAAATCAAAACCTTTAATAAAGTTACGCGCAAATAGACATTTCTTATGTAATTTTTCTTAGAAAAAGCTTGACACAAACTTTAGAACGCTAGCATGAACCGTTCTCGAGATATTGCACATTTTTTAAATAAATTTATCAAAAAATTTCATAAATTAAAAAAATATATTAACTGTTGAGAAACATGTTCACTTTTCATATGTAATATCATGCGATAAATTGGGTGACACCATTCTCGTGCATCTAGTTAGTTCCATTCATGAGACAACATACTTTTAGTAATACTTTTGTATTTGAAAGCCAATAGTTATTTATCTGCTATAAGAATAACTTATTTCTCCGTCCATAACGCTTAGCGAGATCTTGGCGGAATGTCGCCAACTTGGCGACTTTTTATATGTTGCTAAATTAACGAAAATCTTGCCAAATGGATAAAAATGACACTAAATCAATAAAAATGACGACTAATTGACGAAAATTGAATATCTTAGAAATAATATAAATATCTACTATCTGAAAAACCTATTTTTTTATTGTAAAAGTAGCAAATTTATTGCATTATATAAGGAAAGTTATGTGTTGCCCACATCAGGTTTTTTAACTATAATGCATCATATAAGAAAAAATAAAATTCAATTTCTATTCCATTTCAATATTTTGGCTCTATTAAACAAAACGCATATATTTGTGAAAATTGTGTAAATCTCGAAACTTACTCCTAAGACGATATTATCTATTAGAGATGGGTAAATGGAACTTTTTCTCAAATTCAAATATCGAATTCGAATATTAGCCAGATTTCAAACATTCCAATACTTCGAGCAGTTATTTTAAATTGTTAATCAATTATATCTATGCTAAATATTATTTATTGATTAATAGTAATATTAATAAATGAACTAATGGAGTAAAATAAAAAGTGAAATATGTAATAAAACCACATTACTTTAGAAATAAAACTTTTTATTTTAAATGTTAATTATTTTACAGTGTATTTCAGGTGCCATTCACTACAATAATTGAATAATTGTAAATGTATCTCATCAAATGTAGATTTTTATTTAAGAAAACAAACACTCAAAAACGTTTAGGCATAAGTTTAGGTTCAAGTCTGCCTGCATCTTTTTTTGTGGCAAATTAAATCAGGGGTGTTGAATTGTCGCACTGTTAACTGCGATAATTTAGCATCGCAACGAAATACTTACGCACACACACACACACACACACATATATATATATAGAATGAAAAATTGATAAAAGATTAAAAGGTTCGAGATAAAAACCATATAAAGGAAATGCTCAATGCCGCATTTCCCTCATTATACGAAATATAATAAAATAAGATAGAAATAGGATACAAATGGAATAAAAAATGGATGGGAAGGCTAACGGGGAATATGCTAAAAAAGCCTAAGGGTGGGGGGTGACCCCTTATATCCCCGGTTACAGCATGCTGCTAGGCCGCGGCACACTCCCGGTATGGCCACAATTCCCGTAGCACTTCTCCAATGTATGTACTTCGAATGAATAGACCTTGATTTTTCAAAGGAGTAAAGAAGAAATGATACCTAATTCCTATAGAACGTTGTTAGAATCCAAAGACAATATAAGAAGAAGTCATCCTTCCCCCTCATTATTATAAACAGTCATAAACCTTACCATATTTCACCTTCCCATATCAAATCATTAGAACATTCTGTTGTTTCCTCTTTCGCCATGAGTGAAAGTAGTTGTCATAAAATCGTGATCCAAATCTCTATTTCTTTTTGTTGCCATTTCGTCATTACAAACTTCCATGATGTTATGTACTTGTGAATATTTATTTTTGTAATGATCATTTAGTTGACTCTTTAAAAAGGCCTTCGGATACTTTTGTCGCATTGCTTCCCTTATCACAAATATATCTCTATCTATTCTCTCCTTTTCATTGTTGATGATTCGTTGATGTCTTTTTAGATGTTGTATAATAACATTACGGAATATGTTACGATGTATATTGCTATTTCAATGCGTCAGATAATTGATCATTATATCAAATTTTTTTCGTTTGTCTTATATATTGAATATAATGTGATCCTGGTTTATATATATATATATATATATATAATGGAATTTTTAATCGAAAACTACGCATAAACTACAGTAAGTATAAAAAACCCATCTCTAGCATACCTGTTATAAATAAGTAACTATAGACCAAGACTAAGGATAAAAATAGAAGGTAACTTATACTATAATGGAAAAGGGATGAGGGGAAGATGAGTATATAAAAATCATAAGTAAAAAGGTATATATATATATAAATATATATAAAATAAAAAAGCAAACACGGCACAAATGAGAAAAGGCAATAATAAGTAGCTCAAGATTGAAGATCAAGACATGGAGAACAATCAACCGAAACTACAATAAAAAAACGGCGGTTAGTTCGAAAAACGGCGGTTGTTAGAAAAACGAATAGACAAAAAAACGGCGATTAGTTCGAAGCGACACAAATGGCGGTTAGTTCGAAAAACAGCGGTTAGTTCGAAATTGCATTCTCGCCAGGACAGCCATACAATTCGAATTAAAACCGATAGAATAGCCAGTTTCTGACAATAGCGATAGTATTTATCTATTTGACACAATTGGAACTGTCTTCTTGCTAGAGAAAGGATAAATAATAATAACCAAGTGAATTATAAACCAGAAATATAAAACAACAGAAATATTAACTCACAGGCACAGCCACCACGTGGGAGTCTACTAGTTCGCAGATGAACATTCGACAGATCATTTTACATCTCTTCGTCAAAGCGAGTGGACACCGGAATTAATACACTTGAATGAAAAATACTGTGTATGAAGACTTTCAAAAATAGTAAGCAGTATAGGACTCAGGACAATTGGAAAGCAGTCTTTCAAAAATAGTAAACAGTATCAGTCTCAGGCCAAGTGGTAAGTAGCTGATAAGAACGGGTGAAATTTACAAAAAATAGTTATCCAATCAAGGATAAATAATGTATTTGTAAAATTATTACTTGATGTATTTTACATTATTAATAATATTAATTACAAATACTTCCAGATAGTGGTAATTTTGACAAATGCGTTTAAGATTATCGATGTGGAGTAAATGAAACTGAGGATCAGAAAGTCGGTGTATTCGAAATAGCTGGGTTAAAATGATGTTTCTAAAGAATTGAATAGAACTACAAGATCGATATGTTAGCTGCTTAATAATAGTGAAGTTATAAGAATCTTTTTTATCATATATACATATATATATATATATATATATATATATATATATAGATACACCTTAAGTTTGGTTGCATTTCAGATGATCTGTTTCAGACTTTAAAAGGACCGAAAGTAACACCAACTAAGGGATAAGTAACACCAACTAAGGGGTGTATACGATTCAGGCCGCACTACAATTAATAATTATATTGTGGCAGCGGTTTCCCGTTGGACACGGCCGACCGAGAAAGTTTAACTTTCTCGCAATTTCATATCCAGGTCCGAAACACACCTCCCGTCAGTGGGTGAAACCCAACGGATGACCTGCGAAGCAAGCCCAAACAAATTCCAAAATAAACAGATTACACCCTTACCTTGAAGGTCTCACCAGCAGCTGAAAACATCTATAAACAATTTCAAGAACACAATAAACTCTGAATAAATACTCAAATTTTAGTTAAATTTCTATTTATTAAAACTGAAGTTATATGGCGTCACAACTACAAACAGCTGAATCTTTCTCAGCTCTCGCACCACTGGACCACACTCCACTAAATATCATCGGCTCTCTGCCGGAAATAAATATTCATTTCCATATATCGTTAAGTAACATTATAACTTAGAAATATCAAATATTCTATTATTAATTTAATATGGTATGGTCAAAAGAGAGGCAGCACACTCGAGGTTAGCTTATAGCATTAAAATATTAACTGTATCAATTCTAATTTAATGATAATTTTGAGGATCAATGTAATTTAATTATTAGCTTAGATGATCTTGAGATGTCTTGAGAAACAGTCCGATGACACGAGCAGTCGAAGGCACATCAGCCTCCATTTACCGAAAAGGACGCTTACCTCCATATCTGGAAGAACACAAGGATTGTCGTCGTCGGAACATCCACCAAACGAACCCTCGGGGAGAATCTTTCCCCGACCGAAAGGTAAGGCGGCAAGCCCACAGCAGGCAGAGTACTAGCGGCGGCCCGCCCAGGGCCCAGGCTTCATTAAGGACTCTGACAGGAAACGGTCTTCAGGCATCCGGAACAGGAGGTTCCCGGACTGTCAACGGCGGCAAGCAGGGACGTCGAGACTCCGCGTCAGCAAGGTCCGGTCCAGGCTATCCTCTCCGACCCACAACTATTGTAACCCAGCATTGGGATTGGGCCCCGAGCCGAACGTGGGTTCAATAGATGTTTGGATGGGAGAGTGCGCACCTAAATCACCACTCACACCTCTTTTAAGCACTCCGGGTGGATTCAGAGCCCGACCAATCGAAAATCACGAAAGGTTCGCATCTTCACCTTTCCACCAATACAAATTCACTTGTATTCAAATTCTTCTCCATGGTCCAGCCCATCCAACGACATTTCCGCAAGGCACGTGCATCGAAAACGTGAAATCTTGCACAACGTTGCGTCACCCAAAGAGCAGAAAAAACGAAGACCTCTGTCTCCGACAGCGAAAATCGGGCTACCCTGAATTAACTGTCGCTATTCCTCGAGTGTGTGCGAGAATAATATTTTATGAAAGGAAAATGGCCACAATTTCAGAACAGAATTAAAATGCATTTAAAGATGACAAAATTATATACACAACGACATGAGGGTTCCGGGTCACAAATTAAATAAATATAAATATAGAATTTTAAGAAATAAAGTAAATTTACAATTTACACACAAGTGACGAATTCCGTCACAACAATATATATAAGACAAGCCAATATATTTGTGTCTGTGTCTCGAGTGATGAGATATTTAGAAATCTTGGTGACATATTTGGGAAAAATTTGGCGTCTGAAGGTTTTATGAGAGCCAGATTTCCACAAAAAAATAAGATTGGGTTGTTTACTTAACTCTATGTAACTCGTCATCTGACAATTATAACATCTGTTCAAACAGAAAATAGTTGTTTTCCCAAATGAGCATATCGCAATGATAATTTCGTTATTTAATGAATAAATTATCCATATCAAAACAAATTTAACTGTCTTTTTTCTTTCTAAAAGTAAATTTCTAACTGCCTTAAATACTCTACGAGCATATTACTTGCGGAATATATTCAAAACTAAGATCTTTCTTTCTTTGCATTTTATCTTTCGACCCAGACCATCTAGCGTAGATAAAGGTGTAAGGTAGCTATTTGCACGGCTGAAAGAGCCATCCAATTTACCCAAAGATTCCAAACAACCCATGGTAAATGTCTGACTTTTCAATAATTTAGCCTAATTTAGACCGCAACCCAATGAGCGATGGCAACCACAGGGACCCCATCCTCCTGACGCATCACCCCCTCAAAAGGACTTTCGGATCTACAGCTTTATCGTGCCCATAATTCGCTTGGAAACAGGGATAATTTTGGTCGTTTAGGATCCATTTCGGGAAAACTAATATCTGCATATTTTAAATTTCTGGAAAATATCAGTTCGCGAAGAAAGTAAATAACCAATTCTGGAGAAAAAAAATACGGAGTGTGATTTTGTGCCTAAGCAATAAATAAATAGAATTTCAAAATGCTTTTCTCTTTTATTAGTAAAATGTATTTTTCTTTCCTTAAGAATCGTATTACGAATTTCAATTGTTGGGTCATATAATACATTTCTTGGTCAATTTGAGTTATTTGATGTAAATAAACTAAACATGCTTTATGTATAAAAGTATCACTTAAGAAAACATTGATTTTAAAAATCAAGAAATCAATAAGTCTTCTATAGCAAATCACTGCATCTGGATGATCAGACATCGATCTGATTTTTCTTTTGCTTTTATAGATCAAAAGTGGTCATCAGTTTTGATTTGGACGTTATCGAGTCTTTTGACATCAATAAAAATTCCAATAAACTGGTTAATGATTTGTGTATGACACCATATATGGCTTAATCGTAGTTGATATATTTTCTCTCTGAATCCTTCCTTTTCAGCATCCAAATTTTTAGCTTTATCGTTCTGGTTTTCATGCCCATTTTTTCTGGTTTTCTTACGGTCACTAAGTGACACTAATAGAGCTTAATTTTTGCAGTTGCAAGCATATGGTAAGCTTATTTGACATATAGCGCCTTGCATGTTTGCACCGAAGCAAACAACTTATAACTTTTTTAGGAATTATTATCTGCTTTTCACATTTCATTTGCTTTGTTACTTATTTAATTATGAAAAATATATTCAAAATGAAAAAAAAAATGATGTTATTGGGCTTTCAGACGGCCGTGAACATATAGCGGTTAGTACATTGTGCTGTGTCAGCAATAACCTAGGTTCGAATCCTGGTCACGGCACCATAATGTGGCATAAAAAATGAGAAGCCCACTAAAATGTTGTGATCAATTACCGTGGGCCGTGACGTAAGGTGGCCAATGAAGTGTTGATTAGAGTGCGGGCTGTAAGCAATATGGTCAATTGGAAAGCCCCCCTGGGCAGCCAATGAGCAGTTAACGGTTGCGAGGGATAGCAGATGAGCCGAGTTTAGTGAAAATTCCGAGATAGTAGACGGAATTGAGAATTAAATAAGGCAGGAGTCAGAAAAGACTACAGTGACAATGTACCCGGTATAACGCTTCTGAGTCTAGGCAACTTATATAAAAGTGACGACCACTGGTGTGTGTAACAACGCCTGAAGATGATAGTGGTCATTAAATCAAAGGTACCCTTTGCCGTTCCTGAGGACATTTATTTTAATTATTAATTTGACTCTAAAGTCAATCAAAATTACCCCCTGTCTTCATTCCAGTCACGCTATCTTTACAACTTTATCATGGGGCAAGGTGAGAATGGCTAAATACGGTTTGTAAATTGTAAATGGAAACTTAAATAATTATTTTAATAATTCCTAATGTTAATTTTAATGAAATTTTAAGTCGAGAAGAGTTATCTGATCAGAGTGGTGAACTTTAATATTTAAGTACCATAATTATATTATTTACAGGTTGAAGCCGGACTGTACATAATAGGTGGGTTGTTATGAAACCAAGTGATGTACGAAGTCTACTATACTATACGAGTGCATATGAAATATTATCTTTAAATAATCTGAATAATGAAATGAGAAGTAGTTAGTTTAAAATCCCCCCTTTGGATGGGAAAGAAAATAATTTATCACCACTTTTTGATGCGCTTCTTATTTTTTATACCGCACAGATATTTAAAATACTCCGGGGAAATATTCGCTATAATATTACCTGATTAAAAGTTAGTCTACAAGGGAAATCCTTGCGAAAATAAAATAATACCGCTTTAGGATAGTTTCAGTTAAATAAAACCAAGCAATAAGTTTTCCAATGTCACTTTGACTTCACGATTCATTTTCGAAAATACTGGATTCCAAAAGGTGTAAGTTTTATTACAATTGCTAAGCGTTAGTAGGAAAGGGTTGAAAATAAACAAAAAAAATCTAATGTGGGCAACACATGACTTTCCTTATATAATGTAATGAATTTACTACTTTTACAGTAAAAAAATAGGTTTTTATCATAGTAGATACTAATATTCTTTTCATGATATTGAATTTTCGACAATTAGTCGTCATTTTCATTGATTTAGCGTCATTTTTATCCATTTGGCGAGATTTTCGTTAATTTGGCAATATTTCAAAAATTCGCCAAGTTGGCGACATTCCGCCAAATTCGTCGCCAAAATCTCGCCAAGCGTTATGCACTAAGAAATAAGTTATTCTTACAGCAGATAAATGACTATTGGCGTTCAAATACAAGAATATTACTCAAAGTATCTTTTTTCATGAATGGAACGAGCTAGATCCACGAGAATGATGTCACCCAATTTATCGCATGGTATTACATATGAAAAGTGAACATGTTTCTCAATAGAAATATTTTTTTTTATTTTATATGACTTTTTGACAATTTTTTAAAAAAATGTACAATATCTCGAGAACGGTTCATGTTAGCGTTCTAAAATTTATGTCAATCGTTTTCTAATGAAAAATTACATAACAAATATCAATTTGCCTAACTTTATTAGTGGTTTTGATTTTTTGACGATTTTTTCAAAATTTCCTTCGAAAATTTTGGGGGGTTCCGAACATTCGATTACGTATAAAAACAATAGGCTTCGAGTGTTTACGGATTGTGATTCTTGTAGCAAATTTGGCTCGAATCGGTCCATTCGTTCGTCAGTTATCGTCTCCACAGACTCACTGACACCCCCCCACACACACACACAGACATCACTTCAAAAATGTTTGATTCGTGATCAGGGATGGTTGAAACGTGCTCTCCCGTCGAAAACTCGAATTCGAATTTTCGACCCCGTCACAATACTTTCCTTATACATTATGTATATAAGGAAAGTAAAAATTCTAAAGGATTTGATGGTTAGCGAAATACACGGACTTGTGACGCAGATGAGAGGAGGTCGTTGATGGGCTAGATCGATTTCTGCGAGAGTGCCAGAACATTTGCGTTTGATCTTTCGTACTCAGTTCGTTTTGTCGTTCTTTGCTTAAAAGTATGGTAGCATTTGTTATTTTTTGTTTAAATGTTTGGTCTTTAGCAATTAAACAAAAAAAAACTTTTGCAATTTATGCATTTGCTGAAGAATTTGTATTATAATTCTTTTATATTACTTAAATACGATTCTATTTAAATATTAAAGACAAAAAGGTTTTCAGGGATTTTTACTCGCAAAATATTTTTGATGCTGTACAGAAATTTTCTTTAAATTTTTATATCTTTTAATATTTATTGTAAATAAATATTTTCTCGGTGGGGAATCGGGAAACCCATATAAGACTGGACAGATGCTCCACTCTTTATTGTAAAGGATACTTGCCTCAGTGGGTAATCCGACCACCAGAACTTTTAGCTTAGTGGGGAATTTGACTAGTAATATACGACAGACTAAATAACGCACCATTCATTGCAACGTATCTGATGTATCCAAAATATCCCATTTACAGCCCAAAATGTTATTATATGTTAGATAATTGTTTGCCTTTTTACTTTCCTTATATACATAATGTATAAGGAAAGTATTGTGACGGGGTCGAAAATTCGAATTCGAGTTTTCGACGGGAGAGCACGTTTCAAGCATCCCTGATCACGAATCAAACATTTTTGAAGTGATGTCTGTGTGTGCGTGTGTGTGTGTGTGTGTGTGTGTGTGAAAGTATGAGTGTGTGTGTGTGTGTGTGTGTGAAAGTATGAGTGTGTGTGTGTGTCAGTGAGTCTGTGGAGACGATAACTGACGAACGAATGGAGCGATTCGAACGAAATTTGGTACAAAAATCACAATCCGTAAACACTGGAAGCCTATTGTTTTTATACGCAATCGAATGTTCAGAACCCCCCTAAATTTTCGAGTGAAATTTAGAAAAAATCGTGAAAAAATCAAAACCTCTAATAAAGTTACGCAAATAGACATTTCTTATGTAATTTTTCACTAGAAACGATTGACATAAATTTTAGAACGCTAACATGAACTGTTCTCGAGATATTGCAGATTTAAAAAAAAATATATCAAAAAATCATATAAAATAAAAAAAAATATTGCCTATTGAGAAACATGTTCACTTATCATATGTAATACCATGCAATGAATTTGTGACATCATTCTCGTGGATCTAGCTCGTTCCATTCATGAAAAACGATACTTTGAGTAATACTTTTGCATTTGAACGCCAATAGTCATTCATCTGCTGTAAGAATAACTTATTTCTTCGTCCATAACGCTTGGCGAGATTTTGGCGACGAATTTGGCGAAATGTCGCCAACTTGGCGGCTTTTTGAAATGTTGCGAAATTACCGAAAATCTCGCCAAATGGATAAAAATGACGCTAAATCAATGAAAATGATGACCAATTGTCGAAAATTCAATATCTTGGATAGAATATTAGTATCTACTATAAGAAAAACCAATTTTTTTTACTGCAAATGTATCAAATTCATTACATCATATAAGGAAAGTCATGTGTTGCCCACATCAGATTTTTATTCTATGTAACTGTTAATAGATTTGCTTTAATTGATTGATTGATTATTTGAGCACTTGTTTCAGTGCGAAATTGCTTCACTAATATATAACAGGATATATAACTAATATATGACATACTATCCGTTGATGATAACCCTTGTCTAATGGGGAATCGGACCTCTAATATACGATAGTCGGACACATGATGCACAATCTATACAGCTGTCGAGCTAATTAGCTCTCCTTTCTATATTTGAAGTGACTGAACTCTATTTCAGATTTCAACAAACTGCAACTTCGACTTGTATGGCATGCTCATTTCTCTGGTATTCCTTTTTAATCCAGAAAAGCTAGCTCTAAGTGAGTAGGTGATTGCAAGAATCACTACCATAATTCAAAGGGGCCTAGGAAAATAACAATATCATGTTTTGGATTGCAATCTTTTCTCGCGACACAAATAAATGAAAACTTTTGATGTTGAAAAAGCGTTCTATTACCTTCGAAGTAAAATTAAAAAAAATCTGATGTGGGCAGCACATGACTTTCCTTATATAATGCAATGAATTTACTACTTTTCCAGTTAAAAAAATGTTATTCTTATAGTAGATACTTATATTCTTTCCAAGATATTGATTTTTCTTCAATTAGTCGTCATTTTCATTGATTTAGCGTCATTTTTATCCATTTGGCGAGATTTTTGTTAACTTGGCAACATTTAAAAATGTCGCCAAGTTAGCGACATTCCGCTAAATTCGTCACCAAAGTCTCGCCAAGAGTTATGGACGGAGAAATTGGCGTTCAAAGACAAAAGTATTACTCAAAGTAACTTTTCTGGTGAATGGAACGAGTTAGATCCATGAGAGTGATGTCACCACATGTATTGCATTATATTACATATGAAAAGTGAACATGTTTCTTAACAGTTAACATTTTTTTTTAATTTATGGGATTTTTTGATAAATTTATTTGAAAATGTACAATATCTCGAGAACGTTTCATGCTAGCGTTCTAAAGTTTATGTCAATCGTTTTCTAAAGAAAAATTACATAAGAAATGTCTATTTGCGTAACTTTATTAGTTTTGATTTTTTGATGATTTTTTCAAAATTTCACTCTGAAATTTAGGGGGGGGGGTTCTGATCATTCGATTGTGTTTTAAAATAATAGGCTTCCAGTAATTACAGATTGTGATTTTTATACCAAATTTCATTCGAATCGCTCCATTTGTTCGTGAGATATCGTCTCCAAAGACTCACTGACACGCACACACACACACACACACACAGACATCACCTCAAAAACGTTTGATTCGTGATCAAGGATGCTTGAAACGTGCTCTTCTGTCGAAAACTCTAATTCGAATTTTCGATCCCGTCACAATACTTTCCTTATACATTATGTATATAAGGAAAATATTGACATCTCTCAACGCATTTTCATCCAAATTAAGTCAGGTTTTAGTACAATACTCATGATAATAATACAATACCGAGCCAAAAAAAAAAGTCAGGACGAAATCTTTTAAATTGTTTATTTGATAATAGAAAGTATATTTGTTTTATTATTTATCCATTATTTAATCATGAATTTTCCCATTTGGATTAAAAATGCGTGCAATATCTCGCAATTTTAAATGGCAGCGTCATATAAATGATGCTACTCGATGTTAACAAAAAAAATTACATACAAAATGACCTTTTCTTAAAAAGGAAAATGAAATTTTACATATAACTTACAGTGGTTTTTCGATTTTCCGAAAAATATTTAAAAAATAAATCTTGCCAACAGGCTTACAAGACAATCAGTCTAGCACACTAATAGCAACGAACAAATAGTTGATTAGCATTCGGAGATGTCCAGTGTCCTTTATCCATTTAAATCCTCTGCAAAAACGCAAAACGTCCCTTTTACTTATACTAAGTATTGTAAGGAAAGTAACAAATATAAAATTTCATATGTATCTCTATGTAAATAATGACATTCATAACTATCCTATGAAATTTATAACTATTCTATGAAAATCAACTCTACGATATATATATGTAGAAAATGTAAAATGTAAAATCAAGTTAGTTTCAAATAATTTAAATATTCACATAATCTGCAGTGTAGCTAAAATAAAATCTATGTGCTTTGAGTTACAGGAAAATACATCTCGAGATAAAAGCAAAGAAAGAGGAAAGACGTGAAAGTTAAAGAGAAGATTTTTTTTAAAAGTTTTTCTTTGTTTTAAATGCAGACAAATCCATCTTACAGAGATTTTAAATGCCCCGAGGTAAATATGCGATAGAGTATACCTGATTAAAACTTAATCCCCAGACGAAGCTATTATCGTCTGCAATATAATAATGTCGATTTAAAATATTTTTCTTTAAACTGAACGATTTTGTAACTTATTGCAGACATTAGTTTAACTTCACATTTCAAAGGTTCTTGACAAAATAATTGATATGGGTAACACATGACTTTTCCTGCAGACTTAAATTATTTTTTTTTCTGTATTCACTTGTGCAGTAATTTGTGTTTTGCTGTAAAAATAACGTATAAAATGGATACTAATTTAAAATTACATTACAGCTTTAAAAAAATCTACTTCTTAATTCCGATTTTTTCCGTTCTCTTAATTACGAATTTTTTTATAATGTGCTTTGTATATGTTATTTTTGATTTCCTTGTAATACACCCAATTTATGCTTCTTCACAGCGTATGCATTTCTTTTTGCCGAATGGCGATTTGTGATATACAAATTTAGTTTGTGGGTTGGCTGAATATAAAAGAACCATTGTACCTGATCTTGTTATATCTGATAAAGAACGTATTACGATCAAAAGCGCCCAGGCTTGAATTTATGTAAATGTACGTCCTGTCTAAGGGAATAAAATGTTTAATTTTTTTAAAAGATATTATAAATTCGGACTCGTTGCCATTCCTGTCATATAAATACTATTTAAATTATATTTTTATGCATAACGAAGTCCACCGTACCTACATAGATCCCTATTGTTTTACAATAAGTACTAGAATGTGTACTATATTTTTACTTTTTCATACTATTCAATAAAGCACTGTTTTCCAGAATATTTTGAATTCAATATTTTGACTCAGTACGTTTTTAAATATTCTGAGTCCAATACGAACACTTTTGGAAAGATGTATATTTGTGCCTGTAGTATGAATGTTCGCACTTTGATTGCAGGGGATATAAATGATCCACTGTTTAATCTATATAAATAAAAATGAAAATCTGTCTGTCTGTCTGTCTGTCTGTCTGTCTGTCTGTCTGTCTGTCTGTCTGTCTGTCTGTCTGTTTGTCACACCATCACGGGAGAACGGCTGAACCGAATTTGATGAAATTTTGTGGGTAGCCCAGAAATAGCCCCACTTAAAATTATATCCGTGTTTTGAGTTTCTACGACCAGTGGTTCTCGAGATATTAGTAAAAAACGAAATTTTCGTTTGTCCCATCATCACGGAAAAACGGCTGAACCGAATTTAATGAAATTTGGTGAATAGCCTTGAAATACCCCCCCATAAATTTTGTCCAAGTTTCGAGTTTCTAAGACCTGGGGTTGTCGAGATATTAATGAAAAACGGAACTTTTTCCTAGGAGTTCTACTCCCTAACTCCGTGGTTTATCCAAACGAAAAGCTTGAAAATCGTTTGAAAGTGAATTAAAATTTAATCTCTGAGTTTGATGGGAGATTTTTTGCGTTAATTAGTCACTTTCTGAAAACATGAATTGTTTGAAACATGATTTAAAGGGGAAATCTATCTCCATGGTTCATGGTTTATTTAAAACAAGCTTTTACGGAACAATGAGAAGTATAGAGAAATCAAAATCGTTATTTAATTTCGCAGTTTATGTTATAAGACATGACATATTTAACATGTTATAAGATTCTATCTTATATCATGTTACTCAGAAACGCAATTAAATTAAATCTGTCTGTTAATTTTAATAATTATTTTTTCGATTTGAATAATAAATAAATGGATATAAAAATATATTTTAGAAAAGAACGATTTGATTTTTCTTATAGCATTTTTGACTGGATAATATCAATTACGGTCTTCAGGTTTAAAAATTATTATTATTTATATTTTCGGGGATTATTGATTCAAGGATTATTGATATTTTCAAGTTATTATGCAATTATTTTATTATGACAAAAATTGTTTAAACTCATATATTGTATGTTGTACGAATCTTCTACAAATACACGTGTATATCTTTTAATCTACGAGAATATAAGTAGTACAGGTATATTGACATATGTTTTGATATATATTGCCATATATTGGAATCAATTACGACCTTCTGGTATGAAGAGTACGGATATTATTGATGTTTTCAATTTATTACGTCATCTCTTTTATTTTGGCAAATATTTTTGAGACGCATATTGTAATACGGGTAATCTTCTACTAACACATTGGCATATTTTCTGATCTGCGACAATATAAGTAGTACGGGGTTGCATATATTGATTCAATTCCTTTTTCTGTAAATTTGCTTACAAAAGGGGGCAGGATGTTTTATTCTTCAGATCTGATCGTGAAGATAATTTTGCATAGTGAGAACATATATTCTTAAACTTCTCTTTAGGAGCAATAAATTTATCATTTTAACAGAATTTGCACATGATTGCGAACTTTAAGTTTCTTTAAATTATACACTCCGTACGAATAACGCGTGTGCTGTTAGTGGTTAATAAATTTTAACATTTTAGGAGGATATATCATGTTGCTCGGCATCGCAATTAAATTAAATGTGTTTGTTAATGTTTTTATTATTTTTTTTCGATTTAAATAATAAATAAATGGACAAATGGATATAAAAGTATATCTTATGAATGGACGGTTTGATTTTTCTTTTAATTATATTAATTGCTGACTGCGTACATCAATTTCATTTATTTTGGCAAAGAGTTTTCAAGCTTATATCGCATTTAGCTACTAAACTCATATATTGTGTTTAGCCAATAAATTCATATAGCCGATTGTTGAAACAGAAAAAGAGTAGAGCGGGTATATCTTCTAATACAATTGTAGTGTTTTCATTTAGTATATTGAAACGGGATAAGAATTTTCATTCAGATCTGCAAATTCAAAGCTACGAATTTGGAGGGATATCGCTAATTTGACAACTTTTCTTAAACTTTGCCAAATTGACGGAAATGTCGCCAAATTGATATAAACGACACACAAACAGCTGCCATAAACCTTCGGGTTGGTCGTGTGGCTTGGGTCTTCTACATATCAATGAAATTTTTTTTTGTTTTTTTAGAAGAGAGTACTGAAATGATGTTTGGTTAGCATTTATCTGTCAGACCAACCATCCTACTTAGTAATACATTTAGCGAATTTTTAAAATGTCACCAAATTGATAAAAATGTTTTCAAATCTATAAAAATATCTTGAAATTGATAAAATTGCGCTACATAAATGATATTAATTGTTTTTTGTTAGGGGATAGTATTGTGATGATATTTCGTCAATTTGTCGCAAAGTGGAACTGTCAGTTCTACAGTCCCACTTGGCGATAAATTTGGCGATTTTTTAAAATGTCGCTAATTTGACAAAACTGTCGCCAAATGTTCCATAGAAATATAACTATTTAGACGATATTTTTTCTACCAATTTATTTGAAGCAAATGATATCATGTCGCTTAGCAACGGATTTAAATCCAATGTGTTTATGCGGCAGACGATTTTTATTAAATCCTTTCCGATTTGAATAATGAAGATATGTATATAAAATAAATTTCATTGCCATTTCATTTTGGACTGGATAATATCAATTATACTCTTCAGGTTTAAACATTATTATTATTGATATTTTCCGGAATTATTGATTCAGGGATTATTGATATTTTTAAGTTATTACGCCATTGCTTTATTGCGGCAAAAATTGCTGACTCACGCATATTGTACGTTGTACGAGTAATCTTCTAGGAATGCACGGGTATATCTTCTAACCTACGAGAATATAAGTAGTACAGGTATATTGGCATATATATTGGAATCAAGTACAGTCTTCTGGTATGAAGATTAAGGGGATTAATTATATATTCAATTTATTACGTCGTCTGTTGTATTTTACCAAAAAACATTTGTGACTCATATTGCAAAACGGGTAATCGTCTTCTAATCATCGGACATTATAAGTAGTACGTGTATATCTTCCCATATAATTTTAGCACTTTAATTTTGACATATATTGGAATAAATGACTGTCTTCAGATTTAAAGATTACGGGTTTATTGGTATTTTCAATTTATACATGTAATCTACTAATACAGGTTATATTTTCAAATATTCGCGTATATAATTAGTACGGGTCCCATACAATTTTAACGCTTTTATTTTGCATATATTGATTCAATTCCATATTTTTTTTTATATTTGCTTACATAAGGGGTCCAAGATGTTTTATTCTTCAGATATGTCCATGAAGATAATTTTATATAGCGAGAACAGAGATTCTTAAACTTCTTTTTAGGAGCATTATATTAAATATTTTAACAGAATATTTTGATTAAACATGTCATTTAGTATACTATAAGAATTTGGGCATGATTATGAATTTCAAGTTTCTTTATATTATATACTCCGTACGAAGAACGGGTATGCTGCTAGTATCTAAATAAATAAATGTGACAATCTGTCTGTGGGTATGTGTGTTTTTTTGTGTGTTTGTCTCATCATCACGGGAGAACGGATACACCGAATTTCATGAAATTTTTTGGATAGCTTTAAAATAGCACCACTTAAAATTTTTATTTCATGTTTCGAGTTTCTAGGACCAGGGTTTGTCTAGATTCTAATAAAAATGCACAATTAAACCTTTCACAGACATAGCATTATACGGACGATATTTTTTCCACAAATTTATTTGAAGAAAATAATATCATGTTTTTAAGTAACGGTATTCATTCCAATGAGATTATACAGCAGACGATTTTTATTAAATAGTTTCCGATTTAAATAATTAAAAAATGCAAATAAAAATAAATTTTTCGGAATTACATTTTTGACTAGATTACATCTATTACAGTTTTTGGATTGAAAGGTTACGGACATAATTGATATTTTCCATTTCTCAAATCATCTGTTTTACTTTGAACAAAGATGGTACGTGTATATTTTCTAATACTATTTTAGCTCTTTCATTTTGGCATGTATTGATCCAATTTCATATTTTCTGTAAATATGTTTACAAACGGGGTCTGGATGTTTTATTTTTCAGATTTTCCTATGAAGATAAATTTGCGAGAGCAAAAGTTCTTATTCTTCCTTTTCGAAGAATTAAATAATATACTTTAATATAATGCTTTGAATATTAATGTCATTTATAATACTATAGGAATTTGCACATAATTAGGCGTTATATGTTTCTTTATATTTTATATTCCCTTACGAATAACAGGTGTACTTCTAGTATATTCTTAACATGCTTAATAAGCTTCGTAATAAGGTATAAATAGATTAAATGGAATAAATAGATTATCGGTTGTTAAGGGCGCATATTCTTTTGGGCCAAAGATGGGGCTTATAATGTCCTTGAAACAACTGTTGTCACCTACTGAGATATGTCAGCTTTCTTGGGGGATATTTTGTAAGTTATTATTGAGAGTCCTGATGTTTTTAGAAACCTCAGACTATACGATTTACCCAAGCATTTAGAGTAATTAAATGTACGGTCTTAATTAAGGGTTAGAGTAATTGGATGTAATGTCTTTTGTCCTGATTTTTTTGCGATTCTTTCGAAAAATCATTTAAAAATAGGGGTCTTCTGAATGTTCGATCGCATTTGAAATCAATAGAAGTCCAGTACTAGCCGATTGTATTAATCGTATCAAATAACTCCAAAAACATCATTCGTGAAACATCACACACCAGACTCTCACACACATACATACCAAGTACGCATACACACATGCATCCCGCTAAAAACGTTCGATTTGAGCTCACGGATATTTGAAGCGTGCTCTTTCGTCGATAACGCGAAAATAATACGTCGAAAACGCGATAATAATATGCATTTAAGGAAAGTAATAGTTAATTCGTATTCAGGGATCTTAGAAATATATAATGTGGTGACACTTATAAATTAGTTAAATACACAATTAATTTTTAATATTTTAATTCTATGGCTAACTGCGTTGAATTTATCTGTGTTGTGAATACAATAACCCTCTGATTTCTTCTCCACTGAAAAATGACTAATTACCGTTATTGCAAAGTAAAATACAAGTAGTCTGGTCATTAAAGACAATTTAGTAATATTTAAAATCCAATCTTTATTTTAATTATACTGACAACTCACGTTATTATTTAAAAACATTACTTTATTGCACATTCATTACTCTTTATTGTATCAAAACATTATTTTAATTATACTAACAACTCACGTTATTATTTATAAACATTACTTTATTGTATCATGCATTACTATTTATTGTATCAAAACATTATTTTAATTATACTGATAACTCACGTTATTATTTATAAACATTACTTTATTGTATCATTCATTACTATTTATTGTATTAAAACATTATTTTAATTATATTGACACCTCACGTTATTATTTAAAAACATTACTTTATTGTATCATTCATTATTATTTATTGTATTAAAACATTATTTTAATTATACTGACAACTCTATCATGTAAAAACATTACTTTATCGTATCATTCATTACTCTTTAGTGCATCAAAATATCCCTTTATTGTATAATTAAACATTGCTATATAATATCATTCCATTATTTTTAACAATGTGAGACCAGAGCTGTGATCAGCCTTATTAACCGAATATCAATTCTTTCAATACTCGAACTTACGATCTATTATGCATTATACAGGATGAGTCAGAACTCTTGGGCCAAACTTTAAGGGGTGATAAATCACATCTAAACAAGCAATTTCTGTCATACAAAGCAGGGTCGTAATGCAAGAGGTGAACCCATAGATGTCGCTGACATTCAACACAGTAACGACTGCGTCAGAACTAGCCAGGGTTAAAGCTGATCGCCTGATCTCTTCTGTCTCGCCCTTTTCTTATGGGGCTATATGAAAAGTCTCGTCTACGTTAGATCCATCGACTCCGAGGAGGACCTTGTTTCTAGGATTGCTGTTTCTGCCTGCGTTGTCCAAGATACGCCGGGTGTTTTTGCTAACATGCGCCTCTCGCTATTTTTGTCATACAAAGCAGGATCCTAACGCAAGAGGTGAACCGCTAGGTGATAGCTCATGAAAGGAGGAAATGATGACTTTCTCGTGAAAAGAAGAAACACAAAAATGACAAAGTAGGCACGAAGTACGCTTTACTGACAGAAATTGCAGAATGCATGGATAAAGTTATAGAAACTGCTCAAAAGTGCAACCACCCACCAGTAATGCAGGCTTCACGCCTGCGAAGTAGCGAGCGGCGTACGTTAGCAAAAACGCCCGGCATATCTTGGAGAACTCCGGCAGCAACAGCAATCCTAGCAATAAGGTCCTCGTCGGAATCCATGGGGCTATCGTAGACGAGACTTTTTATATGGTCCCATAAGAAAAAGTCGAGACAGGAGAGATCAGGCGATCAGCTTAAACCTTGGCTAGTTCTGATGCAGTCGTCACTGCGTTCAATGTCAGCGACGTCTAGCGGTTCACCTCTTGCATTACGACCCTGCTTTGTATGACAAAAATTGGTTGTTTAGATGTGATTTATCACACCTTAAAGTTTGGCCCAAGAGTTCTGACTCATCCTGTATACTATGTATTTAGGGAACGTAAAATATTCCCCAAAAGTGTGGACTTTTATGCGGAACAGGTAAAGAAATATGCTTTCACACACACACACACACACACACACACACACACATATATATATATATATATATATATATATATATATATATGTATATATATATATATATATATATATGTTAATAATAAATTGTAAGATTTATTTATGACCATTAAGAGCTACTTTTCGGCGATTTTGGAGGGAAGTCCATTTCATCTTCTTGCCTAAAATCCCAGCAATGGTGCAGAAAGTCGTTAGTATTTGCCAAGATACGAGTATATTTTATCCGAAAATATCCCCTTAGTCAAATTTTATTGTCATTATTATCTATGATAAAACGGTCTAAAATTATCTATGATGAACGGTTTCTTGAACGCCCTTGACTGTCTCCTGACTGTGAACTTAATCCAATTATCATATGCACCTCCAAACAAATGGCATCCAGTCGTTATTTGAGTTTCCAAACTGATGTGAACTAATCGTTTTCGGCGCTTTTTTACAATAAATGCAATTCAAAATCCGATAACGTGATCCGATTGTTGTTTGTGCTTCTGTCTTTAAAAATATGGAAGCTTTATAAGCAAGGGCAGACAATCAGCACTGTGGGCATTGATCCGATGGTGTAGTCGTAAAATAAATAATACCAGGGCGTTTCATGAAAAGCATGACAATGACATAAAATACTAGTAGTAAATACGTTTGATGTTTATAATTATTATCATTATATATGATATTTATTACACATATATTTTTTTTAATGGCCAGGCACTTGCCTTTCGTCAGCGGCCAGAACGTGAACCATTTAGCCGTCCTAAGACGTTGCCCCAGAGGGAGGCGGAACACACTACGCCCACAACACAAACATCCATGCCTTACGTGGGACTCGAACCCACAACGCGGCGGTCGAGCGATTGCTGTGGAAACGCTCGCTTTGACCACTCAACCACTGCGTCGGCTTTATTACACATATTATGAAAACAGAGCACAAAATGGCGATATATATATATATATATATATATATATATATATATATATATATATATATATATATATATATATATATATACGGGGTGATTAAAAAAATGGTCCAAACTTTACGAGGTGGTAGTACACACCAAAACAAGCATTTTTCGTCATAGTTTACTCGGTCGTAAATGAAACGCAAAGGCTCCAGTGGGCACTTAATGGTGAAACCGACGAGGTGAGGCGAAAACGTAAGAAAGACTAAAAGTTATAATTTAATAAATAATAATTACAGCAATGGCTCAAAAGAGCAACCGCCAACCGGTATGCACGTCTCACAATGGCGATGGAGGGATTAGCGAACTCTCTAAAACAGACCAGGCATGTCGAGCATTTCGGAAGCAGCAGCCGAAATTCTGGGGACGAGTTCCTCTTCAGATTGAAGGGGAGTGGCATAGACGAAACTCTTGAGATATCCCCACAAAAAAAGTCAAGACACGACAGATTGGGCGACCGTGGGGTCCAAGCTATGGGGCCACCTTACCCAATCCATCGGCTCGGAAAAGTGACGTCCAGATAGTTCCTTACTTCTCACCCAAAATGGGTTGGTGCTCCATTGTGCTGGAACCACATACGCCTCCGGATGTCTGTGTTAACATCATTCAGCAATTCCGGCAAGACCTCCTGCAGGATTTTTTTTTATTTTTTCTTTTTGGTCTGGGTGTGGGAGTGTTTGTTTTGTTGTGGTTTTCTTTCCCTCGGATTTCTGCTCTGCTCTGCTGCCGTCCGTTTTTCGGCTTTTTTTAATTTTCTTCTGGATTCCTGGTCTTCAGCCGTACTTTTTCGGTTCTTAATTTTTGGCTTTTTGTCCCTTTCCTGTTTTTTCCTTTTGTGTTCACTTTTCGGATTCCTGTTCTGCAGCCGTCAGCTTTTTGGCTTTCAAATTTTTCCTGGATTCCTGTTTTACAGCCGTCCTCTTTTGGTTAAAAATTTCTATATTTTGTCATATTTATCTCTGTTCTCTTCTTGCTGTTTGTTTTTCTTTTTGTACCTTTTCTTCTCGGATTCCTGTTCGCAGCCGTCCGCTTTTTTTTGGCTTTAAAATTTTTTTACTTGGATTCCTGGTTTTCAGCCCTCGGTTTTGGCCTCAAATTTCCTGTTACTTCTTTACGGATTCCTGTTCTGCAGCCGTGTCTTATAGCTCCATGTCTTAATTTTTAAATAAAATAAATTATTATAGTATTGTGATGAATGAAATGAATGGGAGAAAGTTATGAATGAAATCCTGTTTTTATAGAGAGATCCAGGCGTGTTATTTTTTCTATGACGTCATTTGAATAAAGTTCATTAGTTTTCGATGAAGTTTTCAAATATAATAAATTATTGTAGTATTATGATAATTTTAAAAATATTACCGGGGAATGTATCGCATTTTAGAGATGTTTAAACCAGGCAATGTATATTTCAATGCCGTCATTTGAATAAAGTTAATTTTTTTCGATGAAGTTTTCAAATATAATAAATTAATGTAGTATTGTGATAATTTTAGAAACATTACTGAGGAATGTATCGCATTTTAGAGATGTTTATATAAAATGGCATTGAAGTTGGAAAGTATTTCATAATCAATGCTTTATGCATGATTGATCTTTCTTGCTTTTTAATATAGAGAGAAAGTATATGTTGTACTTTCTGTCTATTATCAAGCATGACCTAATTCGCTTCTTTCCTTTTAGTGAGAATTTATTATAAAATATCAAAAATAAGTTTTTCAAGTATTAAAGGTTTACCGCAAATTGTGAAATAGTGTGAATCTATACATTTTACAGGATGTTTCATAAAGATTGCGCGATTAAATATTTCTTAAAGAATTGGTCGTAGACCCGCTGTTTCAGCTTTGGAAATAGTTTAATTAATGTAGACTATAATCGTATTCAAATGTTGATCATGTGACACTTTTAAGTAAAAAGTTATAAAATGTAATTTTTATACAGGCTTTTTAGAAAAAATTTCCAATCATGAAAATTCTTTCATAACCCAATAATTAAAACGAAAACTAGTTTCATTGTCATACGATTAAAATTACTCAAGATATAATTCACTAAAGTTTTCGACAGATAATTGAGGAATGCATAAAACTTTGGCTGAAGACCGCATATCAGTTTTCGAAAGGAAATTTTATTTCTGTTCGACTTCTGTACGACTTTCAAAATCTGGGTTTTTGCCGTATTCTGTTTCACCAATGTTCTGCCGTTCCACCAATTCGACCTTCTACCGGTGGAGACCGCTTAGAAGTTTAAGCCACATCTTATCTCTATTTTTTTAACACTTTACAACATAGTTGAAAAGTGTTTATGGCATTGTTCATTCTGTCTGTCTGTCTGTTCGCACGATAACTGCCGTAAAAATGGTTTTATTAAAATCAAATTTTAGTATGTTTTTGAGACGGTCTGTGGGATATACGGGAATGTAAATGAATAATGTCACCCAATTAGTTTCGATTAAACCCGGGTTGAAAAAATTAAATACATTAAACCCTATCGGACTTAATTTTTCAAACATTTTTTAAGCAAAGTTAAAATTCACAAAGTGTTTCGAAAAGCTTCGAAGTATTCAAATTATCCCATAAAATATATACACAAAAATTCATCAAAATGTGTTCGGTAGATTTTTAAATAAAAATTAAAATAATAATTACACCCATGTAATATGAAGAAATCACGTGATCCACTTCAAAATAAAATATGGCATCCATCTTTATTTCCAGTGTAAAACTCGTGATTTTAAAAGTTTTTGTTGCATCCGCCCAAAAACCGCTTTATTTTTGCGTATTTTCTGTGGATTTATATTCTGCGTCAATGCAATTACAATATTTTTGATTTTAAATGATCTCCAAACTTTGATTATTCCTAGAAGGAAGCATAACTTCTATAGCAATCAGAATGTAAACAAATCAAGCAATTGCAAGATGAGTTGTATAAGAATTACTGAATTTTTTTCACGCAAATTTTTTTAGCTCTGAAGTCGCAATTATTTAGCTCTGTAAGTGATATGAATGAAGCGAAGCACTCATTGATATTACATAGAGAAGCAGACGATTTATAGCATTGACTTTTTTGATGAAGTTTTAAGGTTCCAAGTTAATAAATTATTATAGTACAGTGATAATTAAAAAAAATCTGATGTGGGCAGCACATGACTTTCCTTATATAAAGCAATGAATGTACTACATTTACAGTAAAAAAAATACATTATTCTTATAGTAGATATTTATACTCTTTTATAAAAAATTGAATTTTCGTCAATTAGTCGTCATTTTCATTGATTTAGTGTTCTTTTTATCCATTTGGCGAGTTTTTCGTTAATTTAGCAACATTTAAAAAGTCGCCAAGTTGGCGACATTCCACCAAATTCGTCGCCAAAATCTCGCCAAGCGTTATGGACGAAGAAATAAATTATTCTTACAGCAGATAAATGACTATTGGCGTTCAAATACAAAAGTATTACTCAAAGTATCTTTTTTCATGAAGGGAACGAGCTAGATCCACGAAAATGACGTCAGCAAATTTATCGAAGGGTATTACATATGAAAAGTGAACATGTTTCTCAATACGAAATATTTTTTTTTATTTGATTTGATTTTTTGATAATTTTTTTTGAAAAATGTGCAATAGCTCTAGAACGGTTCATGTTAGCGTTCTAAAATTTATGTTAATCGTTTTCTATTGAAAAATTACATAAGAAATGTCTATTTGCGTATCTTTATTAGAGGTTTTGATTTTTTGACAATTATTTTAAAATTTCACTCGAAAATTTAGTAGGGTTGAACATTCGATTGCGTATAAAAACAATAGGCTTCCAGTATTCACGGATTGTAATTTTTGTACCAAATTTCGTTCGAATCGGTTCATTCGTTCGTCAGTTATCGTCCCCACAGTCTCACTGACACACACACACACACACACACACACACACACACACACACACGGACATCACCTCAAAAATGTTCGATTCGTGATCAGGGATGCTTGAAACGTGCTCTCCCGTCGAAAACTCGATTTCGAATTTTCGACCCCGTCACACTACTTTCCTTATACATTATAATATGCATTTAAGGCTTATACATTATTGTATATAAGGAAAGCAAAATATCAGTGCTGAATGTAGATGTACTGAAGATGTATCAGTGCTGAATGTAGATGTACTGAAGATGTATCAGTGCTGAATGTAGATGTACTGAAGATGTATCAGTGCTGAATGTAGATGTATCAGTGCTGAATGTAGATGTATATGTGCTGAATGTAGATGTATCAGTGCTGAATGTGTGTCAGTGCTGAATGTGTGTCAGTGCTGAATGTGTGTCCGTGCTGAATCGCATTTTAAAGCTGTTTAAAAGTGTTTCATAAGTGTTTTCAAAAGTGTTTCATAAAAGTGGAAATTGTTTCATAATCAATACTTTATGCATGATTGATCTTTCCTGTTTGTTTTCACTTTAGTGGAGAACTTGTGATTTCATGATCGAAGCCATTTTAAGTTGCGTTGAAATGTATTATTTAAGTAGCGGACGATTATTTCATTATTTATTTGTGGGCGTCTATTTAGTGCCGTATAAACGCAAATTAATTAATTTATTTTTACTAAAGCATGTCACGTGACCAAAACAGCCGTAGTCTAAAAGATTATCTTATTTGAAGTATTTTTTAAATTGGAACTATAGGTCTGTGACGAATCGTGAAAGAGATATTGGCATATAGTTTCATCGACTTGGCGACGTTTTTGTCCGTTTCGCGATAGAGACGGCGAATGGAAATTTCAATCCGTTAAAAGTAAATGTATAAGGGCTCGGAACCGTTTTCTTACCTTAACCATTTCTGACAATATAAATTACGCACTGAATAAGTTCTTTCGATACGCCCTATATAAGCTCCTTCGATACATTAATTTTATCGAAGTCATACAAACATGTTGAAACACGTTTCACATTCCGTACGAAGAACGGACATACAGCCGGCGATTCAATGAGTCGAGTTTAAATTTTATTCCTGATTTAAATAAATATATCCGCACAAAACTAGATAAAAAAATATTTCAGTCACGAATTAAACCATTCCGTCTTTTTCATTCGATGAAAGCGCCATCCTAGCATTCATTTATAAAACTCTTGATCCCACAGAGACAACTTTTCAAATGAAATTGCGAAAGGACATCAAAAAGAGCGGGAAAATAAACAGAAATTCTAATGTATTTCAGGTTCAGTGAAATGTGAGAGCACATCAGAGTAAATGAATGAACGTCAAATGACGAACGCTATTTTCACTGAAACTCTAGTAAATTTGCATTCCATCTTTGCATTGCAGTTTATTTTGTTTTCTTTGCTTAAAGCTCCTGCTGCCTTTATTGCTTGCCGTGAAATTTAAAATGATGCCTTTCGAAGCTAGAATCTCAGAAAGAAGAAAGTTCAATCATGCATGAAGCATTGATTATGAAACATATTCCAACGGCAATGCAATTTTATTAAAACATCTCTAAAATACGATACATTCCTCGGTAATATTTTTATAATTATCACAATACCACATTAATTTATTATATTTGAAAACTTCATCGAAAAAAAATGAACTTCATTCAAATGACGTCATTGAAATATAAATTGACTGGTTTAAACATCTCTAAAATGCTATACATTCAGCAGTAATATTTTCAAATTATCACAATACTACAATAATTTATTATATTTGAAAACTTCATCGAAAACAAATGAACTTTATTCAAATGACGTCATCGAAATATAAGTCGTCTGTCTCCCTGTACATATAAAAGCAGCATTTCAGTCATAAACTTTTTCCCATTCCTTTCATTCATCAAAATATTACAATAATTTATTTTATTTAAAAACTTCAAACCATGGAGGTACAAATAATTTAACTCTATGCTTAAAACTTCATCGAAAAAATCTTCTGCTTTTCTATGTAAAATCAATGAATGTTTTATTCATATCAGCTATATTGCAGACTCTAGAGCTAAATAATTTTGCGTTAAAAAAATTCAGCAATCCTTATACAACTCATCCTACGTATTTTGGTGTTTACATTCCCCGTAAGGGCAAATTAGGCTTCGTTGTAGGAATAATCAAAGTTAAACGATCCTTTAAACCGAAATATATTATAATTGCGTTGTTGCAGAATGTAGATGCACAGTATTTAAGCAAAAAAAAAAGCGGTTTTAGGACGGATACAACACTAAATATAAATTAAAAAGAACTTTAAAAACCACGATTTTGACACAGGATGGATGTCATATTTTATTTTGAAGTGAACCACGTGATATCTTCATATAATGGTCACGTAATCTCTTCATATAAAGGGTGTAATTACTATTTTACTTTTTATTTAAAAACCTACTGAATATATTTTGCTGAAATTTTTTTTATATATTTTATGCGATAATTTGAATATTTTCTAAAACTTTCGAAGCAATTTGTGAATTAAATTTACATAAAAAATGTTTGAAGAATTAGGTCCCATAGGGTTCAATGTATTTCATTTCTTCAACCTGGGATCAATCCAAAACTAATTGGGTGATATTATTAATTTATATTCCCATAGGTCCCACAGACCGTCTGAACAACAAACTAAAATTTTATTTTGAGAAAGTCGTTTTTACGGCAGTTATCGTGCTAACGGACAGCCAGCCAGGCAGACAGACAGACAGACAGACATAATTAACGAAGTCATAAACGCTTTTCAACTATGTTGTAAAGTGTTTAAAACATTGAAAAGCAAAATGAACTGAGTAGGTAATAATAATAATAATAATAATAATAATTATATATATATATATATATCAGAAAAATGTAATAATAAAAATATCAATTCAAGTAACCGTGAAATATTAACTTTACCATAGAAGCAAAACCACAGCCATAATGCCGATACTAGAAAAGAACAGCACTGGCCCAAATTCGAAGATTAACCAGAATTAAATTCATCTTCAGGTGTGAGTATTTAATTCTAATTAGCCCAAATAAATGCCTGTTTCAGAGTGGGCAATAGTACTGTGGTACACTAATAGAGAAATTATTAGAACTTAAATTAATGATTAACATTATTTATTATTACGTTGTTTTGCGTTGTGTTTTGCAATAACTCTCCCATTATTTAACCTCTGTATGACTCCTATAAAAGAATTATTAATTAATATTTTACTAAAATGATGACGCCAATTTAACATTAACAATAACATTTATTTAAAAAAACTTAAATCTTTAACTACTCAATTATAACAATTTATCATATTATTACTTAAAAGTCTTACAACAATTCTTTGCATTAATTATTGGGGCGGAAGGGCTATATGAGGCCAGTACTATTAAATTTACTTAAAATGTATCTATGACCTTTGATTAATGATGGGCACATACCTTCAAGTCTGTCTTGGGTTTTGTCACTGCCACGCACACCCACACTTATTGCTTTCTCTTATCATCTGTATAAGTCATACTTTCATGCCACCATCTAATGTCACCATGCTAATAATACAAGTCGTGTCTGTTTTGCCATAATGTTACCTCACCATCTAATACCTCGTTGCTCATCATAATAGTGTCGAACTACTTCTTCTCTCACATCTCGATTTTTATTATCAGTTCTCAGTGTCGTTCTAAAGTCACCGGTTGTGGCCATATTCCTCCCTCGGGGTGTCACTCCCCCTTTTCTTCCATTTGCCGCATTGAGTTTGACGTAACAAGCATCCTTTTCCATTGGATAATCTTTATCCAATGGCGTGGTTCACATCCTCGTAAGGGCCAGTTCGGCCCCCTATGTCATAGCACTCCTAAGTTTATGATTTTGTGACATTTAAGTTCACGGGTTGTAAAACCCGGCGTCATCCAGACTAACAGTATTGTTTATCGTTTTGGCCACAATAAATTGCACATATAAACCTGTCTCATCAAATGTGAGATCTATTTCTGGTCTCACAAGTACATTACTATAAATGCCCAAACTCAGACTAGACACCAAAACATGAAAAATTGAAGATAAGAACAAGAAAGATCAATCATGCATAAAGCATTGATTATGAAACACTTTCCAACTTCAATGCAATTTCATTTAAACATCTCTAAAATGCGATACATTCCTCGGTAATATTTTAAAAATTATTACAGTACTACATTAATTTATTATATTTGAAAACTTAAAAGTTCATCGAAAAAAATGAACTTCATTCAAATGACGTCAATTAAAAATAAATCGCCTGGCTCCATGGTTGAAGGCCCAGACCACACGACCAACCCAAGGGTTTATGGTAACGAATTGTGTGGCCGGACCTGGCTCCATGGTAATGTTTTTAACATTATCACAATACTACAATAATTTATTATATCTGAAAACTTCATCAAAAACAACTAAAATTTATTCAAATGACGCCATCGAAATATAACACGGCTGGCTCTCTTTATAAAAGCAGCATTTTATTCATAAACATTTTCCTATTCATTTTATTCATCACAATACTATAATAATTTACTTTATTTAAAAACTTAAGACCATATAGTTACAAGTAAGTAAACTCTATGCTTAAAACTTAATCGAAAAAAATCGTCCTTCTCTCTGTTAAATCAATGAATATTTCATTCATATCAGCTATGCAGACTCCATGAGCTAAATAATTTTGCGTTAAACAAATTAAACAATTCTTATAAAACTCCTTCTACATATTTTGCTGTTTATATTTTACATAAGTGAACAAGAAAGATAAATCATGCTCAAAGCATTGATTGTGAAACACTTTCCAACTTCAATGCTATTTTATTTAAGCATCTCTAAAATGCAATACATTCCTCGGTAATATTTTAAAACTTATCACAATACTACATTAATTTATTATATTTGAAAACTTAAACCTTCATCGAAAAAAACGAACTTCATTTAAATATAAATTGCCTGGTTTAAACATCTCTAAAATGCGATACATTCCTCGGTAATATTTTTCATATCAGCTATGCTGACTCCATGAGCTAAATAATTTTGCGTTAAAGAAATACAGCAATTCTTATACAACTCATACTACATATTTTACTGTTTAAATTTTACATAAGTGAAAAATAGGCTTCGTTGTAGAAATAATCAAATTAGGATTATTATTTAAACTCAAATATATTGTAATTGCGTTGTTTCAGTATGTAGATGCACAGAATTTAAGCAAAAATAAAGCGGTTTTAGGACGGATACAACACTCAATATGAATTAAAAAGAACTTTAAAAATCACGATTTCGAGACAAGATGGATGCCATATTTTATTTTGAAGTGGGTCACGTGATCTCTTCATAAAATGGTCATGTGATTGCTTCATATAATAGGTGTAATTATTATTTTAATTTTTATTTAAAAAACTACTGAATATATTTTGCTGAAATTTTTTCGTATATTTTATGGAATAATTTGAATATTACCTAAAATTTTCGAAGCAAATTGTGAATTTGAAATCCGCTTAAAAAATGTTTGAAAAATTAGGTCCCATAAGGTTCAATGTATTTTATTTTTTCAACCCGAGTTCAATCCAAAACTAATTGGGTGATATTATTCATTTATATTCCCGTAGGTCCCACAGGACGTCTGAAGTACATACTAAAATTTAATTTTGATTAAGTCATTTTTACGGCAGCTATCGTTCTAACGGACAGACAGACAGACAGAATGAACAAAGTCAGAAACACTTTTCAACTTTGTTTTAAAGTGTTAAAAATTAGGAAATCTATTATTACCATGAGGCAGGAACCCCTCTTCTTTCACCACGTGTAATTACGATCAACCGCAACTGTATGAAAATTATTGAGAAAAACCGGAATGAACATGGCGAAATACAATCTAGGAGACAGAACACATGTTCACAGTGACCCTTTCAGACCCGTCCAGTGAGTCAGAGGCGGGGACAGGATAATTACCTATATAAGTAAAACAGAACATGAATATGAAGCATAGATGAAAATTCCCACTAAACAAGTGATTCAAAGAAGAAGTGGTTAAACGAGAATGCCACTATGCACCATTATAAGGACGCTCAAATCGTAGTATCAAACTGGCTAAAGTTACAATTTTTTAGCGAAAATGAAATTCAAAACATTAATGTTAATGTATCTTATTTTCAGATTTTTTATTTTTAACACTTTACAACAAAGTTGAAAAGTGTTTATGACTTTGTTCATTCTGTCTGTCTGTCTGTCTGTCTGTCTGTCTGTCTGTCCGTTAGCACGATAACTGCCGTAAAAATGAGTTTATCAAAATGAAATTTTAGTATGTTGTTCAGACGGTCTGTAGGACCTATGGGAATATAAATAAATAATATCACCCAATTAGTTTTTTATTGAACCCGGGTTGAAAAAATGAAATACATTGAACCCTATGGGACCTAATTTTTCAAACATTTTTTAAGTAAATTTAAAATTCACGAATTGCTTCGAAATTTTTAGGAAATATTCACATTATCCCATAGAATATATAAAAAAAAATTCAGTAAAATATGTTAAGTAGTTTTTTAATTAAAAAAATTATTTAATATAGGGAAAAAAACAAATTCAATTAAATTCTGACTTTGGAATATCTTCCAGAAAGAAAAGAGAGAGATATTATATAATAAATATCTCTCCATTTGTTTAAACGTTTTGCATATGGGAGTGGCTTCATATTTTAAAATAAATTTGGTAGATAACAATTTTTCATTTTTTTTTAAATTTTATATAACTCTTCATGATAAATTTAATTGATGGCATTTTAAATGCACTTTCCTACGTCCTAGAGAGTTAAAATTTGGTACACAGCTTAAATTTGTTGAACATTTTATTCGACAAAAATTTGATGGATCTTTAAATATAGATCATACATTTTTTTCGAAATGGCCTGAAAATAATCCCCGTTCACTTCTATAAATCATTGGTGTAATATTGTTAAAAATTCTGATGTGGACAGCACATGTCTTTCTCTGCAGACTCATATTCGTTCTCTTTATTTATTCAATGATAATTTGAGTTTATCTGCACAACATAAGTATTTTAAATGACATTGAATTTACACGTTAAACTTAAATTTGGTTCTCATTTGATAGCTGGACTTATTGTCAAAGGTGGCTTAGCGAAAACGCGAAAAAACTAGAATATCTCAAGAACGGCTAGTCCTAGAGTAATGGGGTTATTCTTATTCTTTTTGTTGTCAAAAATCACATATAAAATAGGAATTTAATTGATATAATTGAGCACACGTAGTCTTTTATTTTTATATATAACGATTTTTGCTGGCCATTGCGCACAAATAGCCCGTTCCTTTTTCCCGAATAGTAGTAGAATAACCTACAAATGATTTATATACAAAATTTTGTTAAATTTGGTATAAAAATCACTTGTAGGTTATTGAAATATTATACTCCAAATTTTGTTAAATTTGGTTCATTAGTTTTTAGCTAGAGTGGATAAAGGCAATTTCTGCGGCCATTTCGCAAAGAAGGCAGATTCTTTTATTACGAATCGTACTATAATCTAATGAACACCAGGATTTCCCACAAAAAACATACCTACCAAATTGTATGAAATTCGGTCCATTAGTTTTTCAATTAGAGTGGATGTAATATCCACACAGACACACAGAAATATACACAGATACACCCTTACACACACAGACGTCTTCCTAAAAGTAGTTTTTTCGTGTTCTAGAAGTCCCAAAACGTGTAGATCCTTTGAAAATTCGAGTTCCGATCTTCGGCACGATTCCAATACTTTGAGTACATACACATACACATATATATTATCTGTGTATTATCTGTGTATCTAAATTCCGTGCCTATGCAATTACAATAGTTGTGATTTTAAATGATCCCTAAACTTCTATTATTTCTTCAAGGAAGCCTAATTTTAACATATGCAGAATGCAAATATCTCAAGCGATTGTAAGATGAATTACATAAGAATTGCTGAATTTTTTTCACACAAAATTATTTAGCTCTGGAGTCTGGAATACAAGTTATATGAATGAAATATTCATTGATTTTGCATAAAGAATCAGATGATTTATATTTCGATACAGTTTTAAGTATTTAAGTATAATAAATTACTGTAGTACTGTGATAATGTAAAAGATATTACCACTGAATGAATCACATTTTAGAAATTTTTAAATGAAATTACATTTCAGTTGGAAAGTGTTTCATAATCAATGCTTATGCATGATTGATCTTTCTTGTTCTAATTTTTTTTAGTTTATTTTATTATTATTCATTTTTATTTAATTATATATATATATATAATTGGATAAAAATTATATATATATATATATATATATATAATTTCACATTCGAAAATACATATAAATGCATATAAGTTAAATTTGTGAATGAATAACGCATAAAACATTAGAAGAGCATGGGTGGACAGGTTTCACACTTATCAAGGATATCTAGCTCCAAATAGCCGATAACTGTACTAGTACTGAAACCATTTTCTATGAGCCATATTTCGATCGCTAAACTATAGTAATATGGGGAACACTTTTACGGATTGCTGATTTTTATTATGTATCTTGTCATTGCAATGTCGTGCATTTAAAGCTTAATCTTCTATAAATGTCAAGCTTATTACGTAGTATGGTGTGACTGAGTTCGTCGCTTACACGTATTTGACGCCACATGTACTTGAAAATGTAGGAACATAGTAAGCTTCCTTGTTGCTTATGCAGCTGTGGATTCTTCGTTGCTGCAGAGCGTATCAATGCAGGGTCTGACTAAAGCAGGAGTATACGGGGCAGCTGTCCTGGGCTCCCACATCAGGCGGCCCCAAATGAAACAGTTATAATATCGAAAAATTAACGTCTGAGTCCACAAAAAAAAAATCTGATGTGGGCAACACATGACTTTCCTTAGATAATGCAATGAATTTAATACTTTTACAGCTAAAAAAACCTTTATTCTTATAGTAGATATTTATATTCTTTCCATGATGTTGAATTTTCTTCAACTAGTCGTCATTTTCATTGATTTAGCGTCATTTTTATCAATTTGGCGTGATTTTTGTTAATTTGGCAACAATAGAAGATATCGCCAAGTTGGCTACATTCCGCCAAATTCGTCGCCAAAATCTCGCCAAGCGTTATGGACGAAGAAATAAGCTATTCTTACGGGCAGATAAATGACTGTTGGCGTTCAAATACAAAAGTATTGCTCAAAGTATCTTTTTTCATGAATGGAACGAGCTAGATCCACGAGAATGATATCACCCAATTTATCGCATGGTATTACATATGAAAAGTGAACATGTTTCTCAATAGGAAATATTTTTATTAACACTTTACAACAACGTTGAAAAGTGTTTATGACTTTGTTCATTCTGTCTGTTTGTCTGTCTGTCTGTCCGTTAGCACGATAACTGCCGTAAAAATGACTTAATCAAAATGAAATTTTAGTATGTTGTTCAGACGGTCTGTAGAACCTATGGGAATATAAATGAATAATATCACCCAATTAGTTTTGGATTGAACCCGGGTCGAAAAAATGAAATACATTGAGCCCTATGGGACCTAATTTTTCAAACATTTTTTAAGCGGATTTAAAATTCACAAATTGCTTCGAAAATTTTAGGTAATATTCAAATTATTCCATAAAATATATAAAAAAAATTCAGCGAAATATATTCAGTAGTTTTTTAAATAAAAATTAAAATAATAATTACACCTCTTATATGAAACGATCACGTGACCGTGATATGAAAAGATCACGTGATCCACTTCAAAATGATATATGGCATCCATCTTGACTCAAAATCGTGAGTTTTAAAGTTCTTTTTAATTCATATTGAGTGCTGTATCCGTCCTAAAACCACTTTATTTTCGCTTAAATTATGTGCATCTATATACTGAAACAATGCAATGACAATATATTTGAGTTTAAATACTCATCTAAATTTGAATATTTCTACAACTAAGCCTATTTTTCACCTATGTAAAATGTAAACAGCAAAATATATAGAATGAGTTGTATTAGAATTCCTGTATTTTTTTAACACAAAATAATTTAGTCCATGGAGCCTGCATGGCTGATATGAATGAAATATTAATTGATTTCATAAAGAGAAGGACGATTTTTTTCGATGAAGTTTCAAGCATAGAATTTAATTTTTTGTAGCTCCATGGTCTTAAACAAAATGTTTAAATAAAATAAATTATTATAGTATTGTGATGAATGAAATGAATGGGAGAAAGTTATGAATGAAATCCTGTTTTATAGAGAGATCCAGGCGTGTTATTTTTTCTATGACGTCATTTGAATTAATTTCAGTTGTTTTCGATGAAGTTTTCAAATATAGTAAATTATCGTAGTATTATGATAATTCTAAAACTATTACCGAGGAATGTATAACATTTTAGAGATGTTTAAACCAGGCTATTTATATTTCAATGCCGTCATTTGAATGAAGTTCATTTTTTTCGATGAAGGTTTAAGTTTTCAAATATAATAAATTAATGCGGTATTGTGATAAGTTTCAAAATATTACCGAGGAATGTATTGCATTTTAGACTTGTTTAAATAAAATTGCATTGAAGTTGGAAAGTGTTTCATAATCAATGCTTTAAGCATGATTGATCTTTCTTGTTTTTTATTTTATATAACTTTTTGATAACTTTTTTTTAAAAATGTGCAATATCTCGAGAACTGTTCATGTTAGCGGTTTAAAATTTATGCCAATCGTTTTCTAATGAAAAATTACATAAGAAATGTCTATTTGCGTAACTTTATAAGCGGTTTGGATTTTTTGACGATTTTTTCAAAATTTCAGTCGAAAATTTAGGGAGATTCTGAACATTCGATTGCGTATAAAAACAATAGGCTTCCAGTATTCACGGATTGTGATTTTTGTACCAAATTTCATTCGAATCTCTTCATTCGTTCGTGAGATATTGTCTTCACAGACTCACTGACACACACAGACATACACACACACATACACATACTTTCACACACACACACACACACAGACATCACTTCAAAAATGTTTGATTCGTGATCAGAGATGCCTGAAACGTGCTCTCCCGTCGAAAACTCGAATTCGAATTTTCGACCCCGTCACAATACTTTCCTTATACATCATGTATATAAGGAAAGTAAAAAAATGTATGCCATCATGTTAAGTTTTCCCAGCAGATAGATTGAGTTTGCGAATGTATATGAATAAATCGCACTAAATTAGTTATCATATTGGCTATGATAAGAAAGTTACGCAAAAGGGCTCGACAGACCAGTGGTTAAATGGGGTTGCTCTCGGACGACCCGAGTTCGATTCCCGCTTCTGCCTAAACTGTCGCATTGTTCACCCTGAGTACGGTCACGCTAAACATGTGGGTCCGTAAGTCCTTCTGAGAGTTTGGTTGTAGGGGAAGGTGTGTACAGCTCCTGTAGATGCTTCCCCCACTGGGTTCCAGTCTAAATTGGGTGACATTTCCCAAACGTCCAAACAGATACCTTACACCTTCGGGTAGGTCGGACGGTCTGGGGCGAAGAAGAACAAAGTTGCCAATGAATAAAATTCTATTAGAATATGTAAAAACCACATTTTGTGTACTTATTTCTAGAATGCAGTTATGTTTTTGAAAAATACTTTTGTTCATTTCATAAATGTCGAAAGGTGAAAGGGGGGCCCAGTGAAATGTATGCCCCGGGTTCCAGTCGGGCCCTGCATGAATTCTTCGGTGTTGAAGAGTTTATCTATAAATTTTTCAGTGTTACTGAGTGTGCAGAAAATGTTGCTTCGCCACACTGGAAGCGCAATTACACTTCGTATAGGAAGTTTTGTTAGTATGTCAGATATAATGGTTTGTTTCAGGGGTCAGTGATAATTTCTGAATACACGGATACCTCTGTGCAACAATTGTGTCGAGACTTAGAAGTTCGAGATTCGATTCTTACCCTGGACAAACTTTTTATAAGTAGACCCTATGAGTAGGTGATGTAAATAAAATATAAAGCGTTTGACAGTCTCACTTTTACCATTATTGTACTGGTATCCAGTTTGTTCCGTTTTCTAGCAGCGCATTGTAAATATCAACAAGAAAAATCTGGCAGTAAAATTTACCTGGAAGTTATTACCGTGATACAGAAAATATCCATAAATGTCCCGTAAGTGTTTGTACAGAAATCGTTTGAAGGTGATGTTGTCTACAGAAATTATACATATGTGATAAATTTTATTTCCCTCCATAGGTGACGAATTATTCTTAGTTGAAGTGTTGAAAACTCAGACCACGCGACAGACCCGAAGGCTTACTGTTGCTTAAGTGTGTGGCCGGGAATTATTCTTAGTTGCAATGATATATGACAACAAAAATACGAAAACATTGATCCAATGTTGTCGATTTTCAAGAAACATTTCTCATTGAGACTTATTCAAGGGAATGTTTATGATTTAATTTTTGTCCCCTCAAACCTACTCGCGGAACAAAGGGAATTAATTACCTTTTTGTCTGACTGTAACTCAAAAGTGCTTCAGAGGATAATTTTTTATTAGTTTCTTAATCCTTTTGGGAGCAAGATAAACGTTAAAATATTTCACACTTTTGACCGCGCTAATTTTATTTCAGATTTTTATCGGGCAATGTCGGGTATTTCTGGCAGTATCCTATAAAAGGAATACATTTGTGAAAATATTGTTTTAATAAAACTATCCATGAATAAGAGAAATAAAATTTTCTGCTCCAGAACCCCATAACGGAACATATTTAACTCTGTAGAATAACACACAATCTGTAAAGCAAGAGTAACTTGTTCCTTGCATTTTCTATCGTTTTAATTTTCCCATCAAAATATACTGTTTTAGACACAATTAAATATTTGCATAAACCGTCCTTAAAGAGCCGCGAACACTTTAAAAACTCCCATTGTTCCTTTCGAACAAACACTTACGAATATTGGAAAGAAATCATTCTGGGTAAAAACTCAAGTTTCAGAATTCTCCCAAGAGATGGCGGCACCAGAGAAGCACGTGGTAGTGGCAGAGAGAGTGCAGGTAGTCAGCAGTAGGACAAAGCAACCGAGTGCGGCAGAGAAAACTAGTACCGGCGCTTAACGCGAAGTGGCCCTGGGCCCCTCACCAGGCCCTAGAGGTGCGTTTGCACACCCCTCTTGAAGCACAAGTATGATAAGATACCGAGAATTGGTTGTGCTGCAGTCAGCTGCTTTAGTCATAGGTAAGACATTTACAATTTCGTTTTTTGGTGCATTGGTGGTTTGTATGAAAGTTGACTACAAAAATTGGGGGCAATCAATGAAAAAGTTCTAGACGGAGCGTGGAGAAGTAAACATAGAAGTTGTTAGGAGGCGGCTATGCTGCATAGTTTGAATAAAAAGTGAAAATTGGAATAGTGTTTGTGCATTGCATCAAATATAAATGAATTGAAATGAGGGTATTAATATAAATTAAGAAAAATATCTTGCGATATTTTATAATTATTTAATAGCTTATAATAATCTTAAATCCGATATAATAATACTCAGTTTTCATCTATTAATTATCTCTCTAATGTTATTCTATTATATTTAATATTAAATATTTTAGTTTTAAATTCTGTAAAATAATATGAAGTATTTTATATTATAAATTTCATTCTTTTTATCACCAGAGATGCGCTTTGACCGGATTATTTACGCGAATTTAGAGGGAGATTCATTGAAAATTAATTCAAAACGTAGGTTTATAATGTCATCTTGGGTTTTTAAATTGGGGTAATAGGATTTCTTGGATTTCTGGTCTCTCAATTAAATATTTTCATGCCTATAATGCAACTTACATATTTTGCTTTATCGCTATCAATAAATATTTTCTGGCATTTTGCACGATGTATCATAAATGACCGATTAATTACTTTCTTTTTCTCTAGTTTAATCTTATATTTATTACGAAAATGTTCTTGAAAAATTAATAATAATTATCAATTTTAATATCAGGGATCTTTAATTTATGTGTGTATAAATTTTGTTCAAAGAAACTGCAAATATGTAGTGCAAAACGCGCAATGTCATGAAAATTAGTTTGCGTCCGAATTTACACCAGAGGCACGTATTTGCAGTTACTGTTGAATGCAAACGTGAAAAAATCAATTCATCGTAAATCACAAAAAATTATATAAATAATACTAATACAAATATAGAATAATTATCGGAAATTGTTGCTAACAGCGGTAAAAAAAGGTATGGCAGCATAAACTAATGAGCAATGATAACAACCGGTTTTGTAAACTAAAAGTGCAATTTTTGCCATGTTAGTTGAAACAGAGCATTTCTCCTGAAGAAGATGGTACTTTTGGCTAATGAAACCAGTACATACCTTCACTTATTCGTGTTACGCCATTATACTAACCGCAACGTTTCATTTGCAGCTATTAAAATATAGTTGAACTGGCGTTTAAAAATAAATCGGAATGACCACGATACATTTCGTCAAAGTTGTAATATTAAATAATAAAAGCCCTTATCGCTGTTTGCCCCACTTGACAACAAATTGCCCAGAATCGCTAACTTGAAGACGTTTAAGAGAATTCGCCAAGTTAACAAAAATTTAATATCTCAGTAAATTGAATTTTATTGCTTTGATATTTCCTGCTACTTTGTGGAAATTATTTATTCAATATTTTCACTCTCAAGGGACATAAAAGTATTTTTAGGCGGAGGGTCTAAAGATAGTAAACTAATTGTTCTTTCTTAGGATGCCGCATAGCAAAGAATAGTGTTGATCGGAGGGGTGTGCGTGGTCTTTGAGTGTCCGGACGGCATGATGGCAAACACTGGGAAGCCCGGATTTGAAGCATACTTGAGCTATTAACAAACAGGGGATATAAAGATCTCTCTCCATATATATATATATATATATATATATATAAATTAAAATATCTAAATAATATTCATAGTATTTATACTTTTGATTTTAAAGATTTGTTTAATAATATTGGTATAGATAATCTGTATAGAATTATTTTAGGAATTTTAGAAAAATATAATATCAACCTAAAATATTCAATTTTTTTTTTAAATTACTTAATTTAACGTTATGAGAATTATATTCAACATGGTGGTACTTTTTTTTAAACAACAGTTTGGTATCCCACAAGAGGTGTGTGCCTCATCATTGTTAGCTAATCTGTATTTATTCTTCTATGAGGAGGAGAACGTTAATCCAGGATTGCATAATATGCACATGTTTAGATATTTAGATGACATATTATGTGTATCCCATAATAATATCCATTTGGTATTTAACTTGTATCCTAATAATTTACAATTAAATGCAAGTAATAATGACTCTAATGTAGCAAACTTTTTAGATTTATAAAATTGTAATCTGGCTATAAACTTATATGATAAAAGACAAGATTTTAAATTTAATACATCAAAAATTCAACATTTTGACTCTTGTTTGCATAAATCAGCTTTTAGAAACATTATAATAAACCAGGTTCTTAGAATCAATAAAATTTGTGATGACAATTATAAATTAGCACATTTTATAGAATTATAGAGTACAGCGACTAATAATGCATATCCTCCCAAATTCGTTATTAAAATTATCAACTCAGTGTGAAAGCCCCAGGCCGTCCGACTCGTCCAGAGGACTTGGAGTATCTATCAACTCAGTGTATCAACTTCCACTCGATAACATCCAAGACAACTTTCCCAATTATAATGGCTGTCAATATATATATATATATATATATATATATATATATATATATATATATATATATATATATATATATATATATATATATATATATAAAATCATTTATTAATTATATAAATAATTAAAAATGAAAAAAAAAAATAAACTAAAGAAATTAAAAATATAAAAAATCGGAAAATAGGTTACATTAATATTAATGTTTTGAATTTTATTTTCACTAAAAATTTGTAACTTTAGCCAGTTTGATACTACGATTTGAGCGCCCTTATAATTGGCGTATAATGGCGTTCTCGTTTATCCATTTCTTCTATGAATAATTTGTTTAGTAGGAATTTTCAACTATGCTTGATGTTCATATTATGTTTTACTTCTATGGGCAATTGTCCTGTTCCCTGTTCTGACTCACTGGAAGGGTCGCTGTTACCGTTCGTTCTGCCTCCTAGGTTGTATTTCGTCATGTTCATTCCGGTGCTTCTAATTATTTTTCATACTGTTGAGGTTAATTGCATATACATGTGGTGAAAGAAAAAGGATTCATGCCTCATGGTAATACAAATTTTCCTAAAGTTTCTTATCTTCAATTTTTCATCTTTTGATGCCTGCAGTCTGAGTTTGGGCATTTACAGTAATGTACTATTGCTCAATCTGAAACCGGCATTTGTTTGGGTTAATTAGAATTAAATACTCAGACCTGAAGATGAATTAAATTCCGATTAATCTTCGAATTCGGGCCGGTGCTGTTCATTTCTATTATTGGCATTATGGCCATGGTGTTGCTTCTATGACGATGTTAATATTTCGTTTTTACTTGAATTAATTATTTTTATTATTACATTTTTCTAACAATTTCAGTTCTTTTAATTTTCGTGTCAGTTCATCAATTTCTATTCGTGTAGGTCATTTTTTTTCTCAAAATATTTGAAATGTGTAGTACATTGGATTGATTAAATGGCTTTTTTTCACAGTAACGAGGCCATTAAATGAAATGTACTATTTTGAAGGAGATATTTTGGAGTCACCCCCTGCTGATTTTACAATTACAGTACCTTCAATCCTTTGTTCGTCATTCCATGTTTACATTCGTTTTAAATTATTAGGGTTGTATCTGGTTTTTCCTTACAGTCTCTAAGACCATGCGCTGTGCAGATATTAATAAAAAACGCAAAATTAAACCACAGAAACATTATTATGCTAAAAATTTTCTTTACAAAAATTCATTTGAAGAAATTGATATCATGTTGCTTAGCAACGGAGTTAAATCATATCCATTTATATGGTAGACGATTTTTTTTTATTTATACGATTTAAATTATAAATAAATGGATACGAAAATAAATTTTATTATTGGCCGTATTACATTTTTATCACTTCTACCATAATACATGATAATGGAAAATACTGCAATCGTGTCGAAAATTGTAACTCGAGTTTTCGGCGGATCTACACGTTTCAAGCACTCTAGAACACGATAAAACTATTTTAACATGACGTTTGCCTGTCTGTGTGTCTGTCTATCTGTGTGTGTGTGTGTGTGCAACGAATCTATTCACTTCAGCGTAAAAGCTAATGGACCAAATTTTACAAAATTTTGTTGGTACATCATTTGCACTTGCCTTGGATTAGATTTTAGTACTACTCGAAAATAAAAATACCCTCCTTATTTTCGCATAAAAGCCAGCAAACATCGTAAGAACCAGAAATAAAACTAACCGTTCTCAAGATATTTCAGATTATTTACATTTTTGTAACGCCGCCTTTAAAAATACGTCTAATCGCCAAATAATAATGAAAATTTAAGTAAAACTGCAAATTCAGTGTTCAAATAATTATCCGTGATTTTTTTCTGTGAGTGCAATTAAACTCCGCTTAATTAATTATGAAAGAACGGAAGAGAAAAGGAATATGAGTCTGTAGTGAAAGTCATTTGCTGGCCACATCAGAATTTTTTTTAATTGGGTTACTTCAGTTACCGCCATGAGATATAAGATTATTGAATTTTTTATGGGATTACTGGATATTTTCTAATTTTTAAGCCATCTGTTCTATTTTGGCTAATATTGTTCGAACTCATGTATTTTCTATTGTGTTTAACTGATTGTTGAAGCAAGATAAAAATGGTAAATCTAACTTTTCAGCGGTTTCATATATTTTATAACCCAATTTCATATTTTTTTGTAATTTTTTTTAAACGGGATCAGGATCTTTTATTTTTCCGACACATATACAGTTATATTCATACAGATTTACATACAGTCATACATACGCATATACCCAGATATACATACGCACATATGTACACACGTATACATATGAATATATGTACACACGTATACATACACACATTTATAAAGTTACACATACACACTTACATACAAATACATATACACACTTACGCATATATACGCATACGGGCACACACATATACACTCATACACATACACCCACCTGTATATCCACTTATACACATGCATGAACACAAATCACACACACATGCAGATGCAAAGTGTTTAAAAGTGTTTGAAACATTGTCCGTCAAAGTTTCGAATTAGAAAATTTTCGGTGAAGGTAATTCATGCAATTACATGAAAAAGTATTCAAAGACTAATATCCTATTTCGTTTTTCTTTACTTTAATATTAGTTTTTCTCATGGGAAAATTCTATTATTTTCAAAAATGTTAAAAATTTTATATAAAGTATCATTGACAATTCTAGTTTTTATTTAATAAGGTACTGTATATTAATTAATTTTCTTTAAATTTTAAGAAATAGGTATATAAAAATATAGTATTTTTGTCCACAATCATTTATCATCCACAAGGTTTTAAAACTACATTTTCTAAACCAATATTTGAGTAATTAATGCATGGAAAGATTGCGCCAAATTTTTAGAAAATGAACACATAATTTGACTATGTAAAATTTTATAATCTTTAAACATTGAATTATAAAAAAATAATAATAAAAAATATTAATCACGTATGTAATAATGCATCTAAGCTGTGTTATAAAAAGAAACATCTTACATTAAAAAATATTACTGAGTTTTTGAAATATTGGAAGGAATTGCAAAGCGCCGAATTGAAGAAAATTTATGAATGAAATAAGAATAAGTGTTGAAAACTGTATTTAATCACTCAACAGCTGATTGAAATAACTTAAAAAATGAATTTTTTGAAAAAAAAAGTCTGTATATTGGGCACGATTAAATTATGTTTTTTTATTAAGCTTTTCGTAGAAAGCTTCGTAGAAAAAAACATTTCACGTGAAATGTTTTTTTTTTCGCTCTGGGAAGTACATTTAAAAAAACAAAACAAAAATATAAACCATTCATGAGTGTGTTTCTTGTGAAATTTCTAGACCTCAGAATATTTTTATAAACTTAGTTTGTGAAATTTCGTTTATTCGAATTTTGTCTCTATAAAATATTTTGGGAATAAGCATTCTTTATTGTGATTAAAAGTACATAAAAAGGCCAGCAAAATTCTTACAATGTACATACGTAAATATTTATGGGTTATGAAACATAATTTTTTATAAAAATCATGTTGCTTAAAGTGATTCGCAGAATTTCTTTAACTATATCTTGAACTAGTACTTAAGCTAGTAAAAGCCAGCCAGAAAAAAAAAAGTACATGTAAAACTTAAGCTGCAATTTGTTTAATAAATTTTATTTTGATTAACAACACTTAGCTTAAAAAAAGTCGTCATAATCGAAAATTTGTTAAATTAGATTCCGTTTCCTTGTCAATACTGTTGAAGACCCAGACCGTCCGGCTCGTCAGCAAGGACTTGAGCAACAATTTGGACGGCCGGCTTGTCAATACTGTGCAAAGTTTCAACATTCTAGGTCAGCAGGTTGATAAAAACTTTTTGACTCCCATGTTGTGCACTTTAGGAGGAGAAAAATCAAATATCCGAACCCGTCAGTTTCTGCCCCATGGTTGATTATATAAGTGTTAAAAGTCATTTAAGCTACCAAAGGAAGTCAAAGTCATTTAATCTACTAGGTGGGGGGGGGGGTCGAAAGCCCAGACCGTCCGACTCATCCTAAGATATAGAGCATCAATTTGGACGGCCGGAAAGGGAGGATAGCAGAAGCCGGCCTCCAGGATCACAGAACTGCCAAGATTTTATTTTAGAATCAAATGTTACAACGTATAAATATAAATCGAATCACAGATACAAGTTCACAGAAGATAGGCAGAGACAAAACAAGTCACACAAAGAATCAGACAAAACGTAAAGACAACAAAAGAAAATTTGAAAGAGGGGAAAACCCCAAAAGGGAAAAAACCCAATAAAAAGCGTAACAAAAACGAAATAAAAATTACAATTAAACTACACAGCATCAAATAGCAAAAAGCAATTATGATTAAATAGCAAAATACCAAAAAAACAAGGTAGGCAGACGCAAAAGGAACAAGGGTAAAATTTTACGACGGGGGGGAGAGGATAGCAAATATATTCCGCAGTGGTTAAGGTTAAATTACAAAATCTAATTAGGGCACACGATTAAAAAAATCGTCAGGGTTGAATCGATATTATTTGTATAAGTATCATATCATATCAAAATTATTTACAAATGTATCAAATATAAAAGTAAAAAATTTAGAGATCGAAAAGCGGACGACTGCAAAACAGGAATCCGAGAGAAAAATTTACCGAAAACCGGACGGCTGGAAAACATGAAGGTAAATCGAAAATCCGGCTTCGTTAGGTTATATCCCGTGATTGATTTTATAGGCGTGCTAAAATTAAAGTTGCTAGATCTCCAAAGGCTTTTGAAAATACTGAGAAGACACAAAAGTAGCCCAGGCAATTATTATATAGATGCTTACACTAAAAATATTTTTTATACAGCTTTGTTTAAAAGTCATCTGTCAAATTTCTGTAATAATAGCTCTGAATAAAATGCTGCGCAACATTAAACGGAAACATATTTATAATAACTGGTTTTGGAAGTAAAAAGATTTTGCTTATTTAAAGACAAGAAAATTAATTATTCCGTAAGAAAATGCAGAACCAACTGTCAAACTATCCATTTTGCCTTTACGGAAGAAGAAAGCTTGTTTATATATATATATATATATATATATATATATACTATTACGATAAAGTGAGACAAAATAGGATATACCCCAAATAAGCCTGAAATTAAAAGAACTATTCACTACAAAGGAGGAGGCGCAAATGCTGCTCAAATTCCCTAGTAGAATACATTTGGGAGGCTGACCATGGAATTATGTTGGTTCCGTGAGCGTTGCCCGGGTTGTAAAAGCTGCTTTAAGCGGGAAAGGGGTGTCGCAATCCACCCCTACCATTCTTATGTAATTCATATAGTCACTCCCGTTCTTTTCTACTTTCATTCATATATATATATATATATATATATATATATATATATATATATATATATATATATATACGTACAGGGTGTCCCAAAAACAGTGAACTTTTGATCTCGCTCGGGATAAAAATTTTCAGGGGGTTAAATTTTAAGAAATACAAAATTTAAATTTTTGTACGGCTCCCGTACAAAACATTTCCAATGAGTAAAATGTGCCCCATACACTAATAAGGTGATGTACGAAATTTCAGCATTTTATCATGAAAAGTCCCAGAGATATGTTTAAACAAAGTTGGTGAGGGATTAATTACAAATTAAAATGTAAATGTTTACAGCAAGCGTGCAAATGACACAACGCAGAAATGCATCATAGGTTTGATATCAGGCGAACGCAGCTCTGTGTTGGCATGGAAGGAAAATATTTTGAACAAGCTTTGTAACCTTTGCGTAAAGTTATTACTTCTACAGAGTGTAGATACTTTTGTACCAATAAATAGCAAAATTATTATTTATTTATGTAATTATTGTTTACTTTCGTAATTTGTGTATGACCCCTGAAACGCTATCTGCCGACATGATTTTCTCCTCTGAGAACCCATGTCGATGCATCGAAAAGTGGTTTAAGTCAGCATTTTTGTCTTTTCATATCTCTGGGACTTTTTATGATAAAATGCTGAAATTTTGTACATCACCTTATTAGTGAATGGAGCATATTTTACTTATTGGAAATGCTTTTGTACAGGCGTCGTATAAAAATTTAGATTTTGTAGTTCTTAAAATTTATTTCTCTTGGAAATTTTAATCGATTTCATAAAATTCTGTACCTTTTTTTTACGCAACTTTGTAATTTATTAAATATGTCTAAGATCAATATTTAAGGAATAAAAACCGAGTTCAATGTTTTTGGGACACCCTGTATATATATATAATTGGAAAATTTTAATTTACTTGCATTATATAGAGATGGAGGGATTGATCATTTATTGAAATTGTTCTGTATAGAAAAAATGAAAATAAGATGGTCTGAAGTGAATATTTGATATTAAAAATGACTATACAATAAGCTGGTGAAGATGATAAATAGAACATTATAAATAAAACAGGTACTAAATTGGTATAAAATATTCCTTTTTCCCTGTTCTATATATACATTAAGAAATTGAAAGAAGCAGTGCACACATTCTTCCTTAAATGTAATGTTAGGGACATGACAACAACAACAAGGAATTGAAAAAGAATTACATATGGTAAAGTTTGGGGAATATATTCCCTTAACTGCATCCTTAGATTAAATTTTCTTGTGTTATAAATCATATATGTAATACAGGTACTTAAGGTACTAATCCCTTTGTTCCCTGCGTAAACATACATAGTGTAAATGCATGAATAGTGTATGAAAAGTTTCAAAATAGAAAAATCCTTTGCATGTGGAGCTAGGCCTTTCTGGCTACCAAAAATTTTTTTTGAATATGAATAAATTGCAAAAAAGGGAAAAGCATTTACGAAACCATGTACGTTATCAAGGGCCATATCTGGTTCCTTGATGCTGATTCTACGTTTCTGCGTGCATTACTGTAAATTGTATTACTGTATTACAAAAATTATAATTAAAGTAGAGGTGCTTAGAGCCCGATAGTGAGAAAACTATTGGGCCAAACTCGACCAAATTTGCACTAAATACTTTTTAGACCACGTGGTTTTGTTTCTTAAAAGAAAAAAAATAGTTCGGAGTTTTACCACCGCGGGCCAAAGTGGCGCTGTAAGGTCTATTTTTGGAATAAAATAGGCATAGGAAGTAAAAAAGTTAATATTTTACATGCATTTTGAAAAGGACATCACATTTACATTTTATACGTATTTAGTATATTTTATATTTACATTTGCATCTTACATTTACATACATATAACATTAATTTTTATATTGACGTCATTTACATGTGTGATTCAATATGTTTTCCTTGCATATGTTCCAAAAAGTGCATTCTCTGAATAGCATTCTCTACTGCAGAATGTAGCAGATCTCCATTGATTTGCTTGACGTTCAGTGTTATTCGGTCCTTCAAAGGGGTTAAATTCCACATTTCCTTGGTATACCAAGCGCCTTATATGACCCCACAACCAAAAGTCATAAGAGTCAGATCAGCCGAACGGGCTGGCCATTTCATAAGAAACGCTCGACTAATTATTCGGTTGTTGCTAACATGCAGTCGTAGGACTTCTTGTACGCGCAATCCAATATGAGGGGTGCTCAATCCTGCATAAATATCGTAGATTCAAGACATCTACGTTGTTGAAGTTGCAGAATAACGAAGTTCAGTAGCATTTATTGACGCCTCTCACCATTGGCGGAACTTTCTGTACTTCTTATGCCTATTTTACTTCAAAACTGAAACTTACAGCGCCACTTTGGCCCGCGGTGCCAAAAATTCGAATTATTTTTTTCTTTTAAAAATCAATACCCCATGATCTAAACAGTATTTGCTGCAAATTTGGCTTTGTTTGGATCAACAGTTTTCTAACTATCGGGCTCTAAACACCTGTAATTTAATTGTGGCCACCCTGTATATAAATCTTTAGTCATACTCTCAGCTTCCGTATTAGTTGTTGTGCTGACAGTAAATAGTTTCATTTGAACTCTTAAGTCTGCGTGTTATCCATTGGCTGTAAGGCAACTTAATACCAAGTCACTTAATATCAAGTCACTTAATACCAAGATTTGGAGTTATGCCAGTTTGATCTGATTAGCCTTCCGCTATATACTCCAATCTGGCCATAGAGAAGAGGCAAGACTTCACACCTTCTTTCGTAAAGTCAGACACATTTTGGAAATTTCTAACATCAGGGGACATTTCTAACATCGAAAGTCGAAATACTTAGTTCCCCCCATACCCCTTCGGGGTTTAATTCGGAATCCATGTCAGTCATCACCTAAGCTCTATCTGTAGCCAATCCTAAGAAATATATGTCTCAACAAAATTTTTGAACTGGAAGTGGAAATCCTTAGCGTCCCTTTTAACCTACTTTCTACGGAATTTGATGATGAAACCATATCAGTCTTTACCCAAGGCTCTATCCACAGCTAATCCTGAGAAATAGATGTTTCAAGAAACATTTTGGGCAAAAACATGGATGGCAAACTTGCTTGATATCCATTTAAAAAATACTACTAATCACATTGTCAACAAGTGATACTGTGTCAAGTCCAATAGACATTCACAGACTCACCTTGAAGCGAGAAATATTAATTGAAGCAAAAAATGTAAACAAAATTATTCCGAGACAAACACTAAATATTAATGTAATTTTAAAGAATTCTCTTCTCCGGCTAGGCAGTGGCGTCGTTGAGGGGGAGTGATTTTAGAGGTAATAACCCCCTACAAAGATCCATTCTGTTCTAGTATTAAAATTGTATTTAGTTGGCACAGGTGTGCAATGTTCATTTTAAAATGTTTTAAAAGGAACCTCCTTAATGGGTACTTCCGAATAGCTCTCACGTCCATTTGGTGGACATTTTTTTAAATTCTCAGTTCTAAAAATATGTATTTATTTACAAATAGCAGGTCCTTCAAATATTGAACAATGGTTTAGGTTGTTAAGAACGTAATTACTAAAGCATTTTTTTAAAGCACAAATATGCACTTTAATCACGCATATAAAAACGACACTTCAATCACAATTATATTCCCAATGAAGAAATAAAATAGAAATTTTCATTTACAGATAATTTTAAAAACAGTTATGCAAGTATTTTTAATTACTGTAAACTAATGGAAGTATGCTAATATTATAAAGGCTTAAGAGCAGTATTACACATAACAACCTCCCTACTTGAGTTTTGTCATGGTCTTCCTCGTAGGGATTTCAGAAAAATCCCTAGAATGGTTGCCACTTTTGCTGATAAAGCTAGGATAGGTGATAGTCACCTAGGTCTACTCAAATAGAGTTTACCTAGCTGGCTTCAACAAGTGCCTTGTTTGCTCTGTAGAATAGGAGATTCTGGAACACATCTTGTTCTTCTGCACTGGAGAGACCTTTAATAGAACTGTTTTAACAAAATTTGTGCTTCTCTGTCTATTTTATCTGTCTTGTCCAATGTACGTTTTATGTGTATTGCTCTTTTGGTCTGTAGCAGACATCGTAAAATCGGCCGCTAATGCTTCGGACTCACGTATCAAGTTGTATGTATGTATGTATGTATATTCCCCATGGAGAAGCAGCGCATGAAAGGCAGCATTACATGTAGCAACTTCATGTGGGTTTCCCCGTGTTATACGATTTGATTATCTATGAGTTGGTTCTCTATGGAGAAGCCCACGTCAGGAGGAATATGAGAAGTTGTTACGTGTAATGCGGCCTTAAAATGAGTCTGAAAATTGCCATGAAATGTTATGGCAATCATAAATATTTAATGCACCATGAAGTACGCTTGTGTTATAAAAATCATTAATAACATTTTCTACTCATAGAAACTCGTAAACAACTTCCTGTCACACTCATAAATATCTAAAAATTAGTTTTGGACTTTCTAACAACAAGTTTAAAATGTTTACGATTGAAAAATATTTCATTTTGTTGTAGTAAAATTTAAATGTTTTAAAATTTCATCATAAATAAACTAAAGTTCGGCAAAATGATATCTGGAGAATTGAGTTCATGTTTCTGTTGACCCCCTCCCCCCTCCTAAAATTGTTTTTCCGGTGACACTACTGCGATAAGACATACGTACAAAATCTATTAAAGCGTGATCTTTTAAAGTAGTATGGAAAGATCTCTTGTAAATATATATTGGTGTATGCATGTGAAAGTTCGATAGAAACCTCTGAAATCGAAAATTGAATTCCATGTAGTATTTATCCTATTTGAAACCCTTTGAAGAAGCCTATTGTAATTTTTTTTTTAAAGATACTGTAGACGTCCATAAGTACTATGCATTGCCTGCACGATGTGTCATGAAATATTGATATATAATTCAAATTTGTGGGGACACGTTTAAAGAAATCTCTATTCCGCATCGTTACTTATTTATATGGTGACGGATTGAACAGTATACTGCTTATCTTTTTATCTGATTGCTTTGCGTTCTAACTCTATAGTTCTAGTAATAAATGATGCCAGAAGTCTTTTCTGCATTTTATATTTGTGATATCGAACGAGAATGTACGGAAAATTTTAGTGAAAATTCCAAAATGCCTTACAGAGAAGTTGATCTGACTAAAAATTAACTGGAATGTAGGTCAACTCGACTTTCTCATACCAGAATCCATTTTTAATAGCTTTTTTTTTCAAATTTTACAGGAAAATTTTTGAAAAATCGGTATCATGGGTTCAAATGATTACAATTATAGCGTGTTACGCTTCACTTTAAAGGACTTGTAAAAATCCATTCGATTGCTACTATACTTGACAATGCTATTATACTTGACAATGATGACGTCATTCGAGGGGGGCAACTTGCCCCCAAGGAGGGTTAATGACGTCATAAACAAAAAAAAGTGTATCCTTGCTAATGTGTTGTTTTCGTTTTGAACACATTTCTCGAAGTGTAGATATATGCTTTTACAAAGGTCCCGACGATCCTGTGGTCGAGCGGTCAGGGGCATGCGTTTCCGTCTGATCGCTGGATTACCAGGTTGTGGGTTCGAATCCCGCCAACGGGCATAAAGATTGTCATGTCAAGGCCAAGTCAGACTTCCACCTTTCGGGAAGCTTCTATAAAAGTGAAGCTGCAAATCTTCTCCTCTTCGCCATGGTATATCCTGGGGGGTCTTGTGGACGTGGTGCGTAGGCGCCCCTTCACCACGGGGGAATTAGTAACGAACGAACAAAGGTCCCGATTACGAAAAGCACCTTTTACGATATTGTCTATTTCTGGTCTATCCGAGGGGTTACTATTGTAAATATAAAATTTACTGGAGTGTGGCTCCACTCGACTGTCTCATACCAGAATACATTAAGTAGCTTGAGGATTTTTTTCTGAAATTTTACAAGAAAAAATTTTAAAAATTCGTTATGTTGATCCAAATGATTGTAATTATAGTGTTTTGCCCTTTACTTAAAAGGGCTTGGAATTTTTTTTTGTCAAATTGATGCCATATTTGACAATGTACTCCCCGGGGGTAACTTCCTCCCGAGGGGGGCTAATGATGTCACGAACAGTAAAAGAAAATTGTATCACGACTATTTTTCACAGCAATGTTTGAAAGGCTCGGAATCATTGAAAATTAAGTAAACCCTTTTATACATTACATGATTATGCCAAATTTTGACCTGTGTTATATGTTATAAAAAGTATAAAATTTCAAATAAATTTCCAGGTTTTCGTTCGAGTTAAAAAAAACCTATCTAGTTTTGGATTTTTTGATAACGCAGCAGGATATGAAGCTTCGCGAAAATCCATTAATATTTGTGGTCGCTATCGTGTATAGAAGAAAAAGTCCACAGACATACAGGCAGACAGACGGACGTCATTCCAAAAATGGTTAAAACCTATTCAGGAGGTCTTACAACATATATTGGCATCAAAATTTCGAAATCAAAAATGTTCGTGCAAACAATAGCTTCTTAATAATACGTATGAGAAAGGAAAAATAAAGCCGTGTTATCTAATATTGAATACATTTCTTATTTAATAAATAAATTTTCACTAACTGTTATTATACGGGTTTGGGATATATTCTTTTGCATGGGAGAATATCAGAAATGAAGAAAGAAAAATTGTTCAAAAATTTTTGCTGAATAGCAGCTAACATAATCAAGACACTTCTTGCTCAACCTGTTGTTATCCACATTAAATGTGTTTCTTCAAGATTTCTTTATTTAAAAGAAAATTTCGGAAAAAGTTATTTATTTGTATAGAAAACATAATGTTTCCCAAGCCAAGAAAATGTTTCACAAAATATCTTCTATAATCAACTAAAATATCTGTAACCAAAGCTCAATGTTCAAAGTAGATTTTGAATAATTTTAGGTATGTATGTATGTATGTACTGGTATGTATACACAGAGCTCTCTACCTGTACCTCAAAGTCAACCATGTGTCATGTAAATCTGAAAGCCAGTGAGTGAATCGCTTGGCCACAGGTCGGTCTTGCAGATCGCAAAAAATGTTCTAGTGGAAAAGTCTGTGATTGAGGCTAGGAAGTATCTTGCTAAGGAAATGTCTTGTTAAGGGTTAGAATCTCAGCTCAGAAAGCATTGTGTTTCCAGAAAGAATAGGACTGACATTTTTTCTGAGATTTCTTTAGAGTATGCTTTGTAGTGTACATTAAAATAAATGTCCCAGTGAAAGCAGTCTCTATATTAAAAAAAAATCCAATACTTAAGATTAATCCAATTCAATCCAATCTTACAGTGGCAAGCATCAACTGAAAAATTATATCTCTTCTGAAATCATGCTTTATGAATAATAAAAAACTTTCTACATCTTACAGGGAAGCTGGATTTCTGTTTAATACAAGATTTTTTTTTTTTGCATATATTTAATATTGCACTATTTTACAGGTTTTAAAGTGTTTCAGCTATTTATCATTATTATTAATACTTATCGAGGTGCTTGCATGAGATAGGTGCATAAAAATATAGTGAGGATATCTGAAACTTTTCTGGCTGTTGTTTTATTATTTGACTTTAAACCAGTCACAGAGTGGTATAAGTTTTAGTCGAACGGTCATGGGCACAATCATAGGTGCTTAAGATTATAGAAAGGCGAGTTCCGTAAAAGGGCTGTTATAGGTGACCTTGCTGCGTTAACCCGGTAATTGAATGACGGATCTTCGTACTGGCCAGCTGATGCTCTACCACTGAGCTAATGGGACAGAATTGCAAGTTCTTTTCGTCTTTGTGGCCTTTAAATTCTTCACCCTCTAATATCACCGGCCACTCAAATTGCTGCTCATGCCTTAGGGTTAGTAGAGTGATCTGGGTTTTCGACCCTCTAATATCAGATTGACGTGCGACTGGTAAGGTGACTGACCCTCCTGCTGCTATTTTTAATCTTCAGGTACATATTTTGCGTGGTCTTAGATCTCTCGATTTGAAATCGGCGCTCGATATACAAGAGTCAACACAATCCGTGATAGTCGTACTAGGGTCTCTTTCGGAACCCCCAACGTTTTTGAACTAATCTACAGAGCTCGGGCGCTATTGTAGAGAATCGTGTTATCCCAACTAGTAATCGATCTACGGATTTCCATACTGGTCAGCTGATGCTCTACCGCTGGGCTATTGAGACGGAACTGCAAGCTCTTATCGTCTATTTAGACTCTAAAAATCCGTTTGAATCAGTTCGATGTTATAATGTCGAACAAGAAAAAATCCTTGGCATTTATTTGCTAAAAATTTCGGAAATATATATCCTTTGTTTTAGAAAAACAATACTTTCTCTGTATATGCATACGGGATCATAATGATTTATATAATATTTTGAGCCAGATTTTCCGATTAATGTCGTCCTGGTGTGTATGAAAAGAGCAGCAGAAAGCAAAAATTATCCAATCCAATTCAATTCTACAGCTGAAAACATTCACCGAAGAAAGTTTACTGATCACTTCCTTATACAGCAAGAAAACTATGTGATTCCCACAGGGCAGCTAGATTTCTGCTTCCTATACGATAGTTGGAAGCTAAAGACCTATTTGATCTAGTATTCAGCTAGTTTATTATAAAAACTCACAGAAAATTTTGTAATCCTTGCAAAAAATGGGACATTTTACATTTTTTAAGCAGAACCACAGCTCAGTCTGTGTATGTTGAGAGGCCAATTAGACCACACAAAATACATGTTGATACGCGCGTTGATGACTATATGATACATTTTAGAACTTAATATCGATTTCGAAAAACTAAAGGCATCTAATTGCTCGGTGAAAAACTCGAACGTATCCGACTATATTCCTATATGTATCTATGAGAAACACTACATTAAGTATAGTTAAATGAAAAATAAATACGGCCAATTTATTTTAAAGAAATTGAAATAATTCGCAACTTTGCTGAGACATTTAGCAATCTTGTTTAAATTTTTTATCCCAAAGAAAAACGTCTTGTTTTCGAGAAATTACTTATTAGTCTGCAGCAATTTTGAATTTTTTAGTCTATGTGCACACCGAGGTAGTTTGCAATTTTTTGTAGGTGATCTGTATTAGCGTACCGTAGATTGAAGATATTTAAAGTGAAAAACACTGTTCATTAATCACATTGTATCAAATGTATAAAAATGCTCAAATGCTGTTGTAAAGACACACACACACACACACACACACACACACACACATATATATATATATATATATATATATATATATATATATATATATATATATATATATATATATATATATATTAGCTAACCGGTTTCATAAGTAGAAAACAGTCTTATTATTTAGGACAAACTAGAAGCGCAGCCTCACTTATTGAACTAACAAATTAGACAAATAGCATAGCATTAAATTCGACAATTAGCATATGTGTTTGAAAGAAGGAGGAAAATTACCATCGCCGCGTTGAGAAGACGAAAATTAAGTGAGGCAGAATATTGTAAAATAATTATAGGAACCACAGAGAAAAGAAAGAATAGCAGAAAAATAAGGAATGTATAGAAAGAAACCTAGGAGATCTGATAACGGATAGCAGAGTAAATAGAAGTAGCTGGATGGCTAGCTTTATAGCTAGGAATTATAGTTGCCCCATTAAAATGGGAACTGAACAACATGAAACTTTTTATTCAGCTGTAAAAAATACAAACAAGAAAAATAAGTAAAATATATTTAAAATGACGGCAAGAATAATTAGAACAAAACCGAAGTTTCGGAGGAAATATGAGGTCACTTTGTCAAGTAAAATATAAATATAACTAAGTTATAAAAATATAAAATATTAAAATATAAATATAACTGAAAAATATAACTAAAATTCGAAAAAAGGAAAACAAATACCCCAAAAATGAAGGAAGCAAACGAGAAGGAAAAATTCTAACAGATATTTCCAAAGGAATGGGAAAAAGGGACAACGTCCAATAGCAGCCTTTTTGTTTTTTTACTTTCCCTGCAATACATGGTAATGTATAGGGAAAGTATTGGAATCATACCGAAAATCGCAACTCGAGTCTTCGACGGATCTACACGTTTTGACACCTTCAGAATACGATAAAACCATTTTTAAAGTGACGTCTGTGTGTGTGTGTGTCTGTCTGTCTGTGTGTGTCTGTGTGTTTGTATGTCTCTGTGTGTGTTCGTGTGTCTATCTGTCTGTGCAGATTTTGTATCCACTCTAACAAAAAACTAATTGACCGAATTTCATAAAATTAGGTAGGTAAGTCACTTCTGGGCGTTCTGGTGCTAATTAGTTTTTGGTTCGATTCGGGATTAAACAACCCGCCTTTATTTGCGAAACGGCCCTCCAAATTTGCCTATATCCACTCTAGCTGAAAAACTAATGGACCGAATTTCACAAAAATACGGTTGATAAGTCGCTTGTGGGTTACCCTGGTGCTGATTAGATTTTGGTACGATTCGGAAAAAGCAACCTGCCTTTTTTACGAAATGGCCCGCAAAAATCATCAAAATAAAAAATAAAAACTACGTATGCTCAAATATATCCATTAAATGCTTGCTTTATACGTAACTTTTAACAATGAAAAGAATAAGACCAACCCCATTACACTAAGACTAACCGTTCTCGAGATATTTTAGTTTTTTTATTTTCTCTACGCCACCTTTGAAAAGAAGTCCCGTTACCAAATAAGAAAGAAAATTGAATTGAAAGTGAAGTGAATTTAATTAAAATAAAGAGAACGTGACTATAAGTCTGTAGGGAAAGTCATGTGCTGCCCACATCAGATTTTTCCGTTTCATTTCACCCCGCTGTGATGGCGACTATTTCTAACCTTCAGTTACGTGTGTTATTCTATCGTAGTTGCCGAACTTACTTGAACAACTGAGATTGAGCTTCTTGTTCGTCCTGAAGAAAAAATATGTTTTCTGCGTTCGAAGTCGGTTGACCAGTATATTTTGTGTTTATGTCGTAATTACGAAGTTACTATAAAATTAAATTTATGTCAAAAGTTTTTTAAACCACTCAATGATGTCTGAAATCTTCATAAACGAGCTACTTCCGTGCGGAATTTAAAAGATTCCAGCATTTGTGAATCGAATTGGAGTAATTTCCACAGATTTCGTGCATCCTAATATCCGAATTGATTTTTCGTTTAAATAATTCAACTTTAACCGCATTTAATGGTTTTTCAATTCAAGTACTAGTAATTAAGTCCGCTGAATTGCAACCATTTAATTTCAACACTGTTTATAAAACATGAAATTCTTTTTGCGGATTACAGTTACATTGCTATGAAAATTTTTTCGATTACTTTTCTTGCAAATAATGAATTATTTAATTGTGCATGAAATGAAATCGTGCGATGTAGCAAAATTTAATGTCTTACAAGAGGTATTAACAGCCTTTGTTACAACCTTTTATTGCTTCTTCATCCTACAATACTGAGAAAGTATTGTTTTCACGAAAATTTTTGATTTCAAGGTTTGTATGCCAGTATATATTTTAACACCTCCTGAACACGTTTTGACTATTTTCGGGGTGATGTCCGTCTGTCTGTATGTTTGTGGTCGATGTTTTGTGTACAGGATAGCGGCCATAAATATTAACGGAATTTCATGAAACCTTATATCCGGCTTTGTAATAAAAAAATCTAGAACTAGATAGATATCTTTTAAATTTGAGAGAAAACTTCGAAAGTTATTTGGAATTTTATATTTTTTTAATATGGCGGCATAGGATAAAATTTGACTTAAATATGTATTAATCATACGTTTGACATAATTATGCATTAATCATGCATTTGACATAATTATGCATTAATCATGCATTTAACATAATCATGCCTTTGACATAATTATGCATTAATCATACATTTCACATAATCGTGCATTTCACATAATCATGCTTTTTGCATAATCATGCTTGGGTTTATTTATGGCTCAGTGATCGGGATAGTTTATAGTTTCAATCATTGATGTGAAAAATAGCCGCGATACAATTTTTTTGTTCGTGACGTCATTAGCCCCTTTCGGGGGGGTGGGGGGTGGATACATTGTCTAGTATAGTATAAATCGAGTTATCTTTTCAAATCGTTTAACGTTTAGGGTAACACTCAATAATTGTGATTATTTGGACACGTGATACCTATTTTTCGAAACATTTCTTGTAAAATTTGAAAAAAAAAACGCTACTTAAAATGTATCCTGGTATGAGAAGGTCGAGTTAGTCACACCACAGTTAATTTAAGTTGGGCTGGTGTTTGTCAATGTGATACAAATATTTGATACCCTAACTCATCAAATTTCATTAATCATAGTAACATGGAATATGGTATGCCGCTGTCTTTTGTGGTACATTTTAATTCTTTTAATTTTCAACTTTACCGTATCAGCCCGTCCTGGGTCCGCCACAGGAATGTACTCGTTTCTCCTGAATAACTCGAGATCTAATGTAGCTAGAAAGATCATATTGGGCGTATCGCTGTATTTCGTAGTATTTTTTAATTTTTTGGATATGAAACCTCACAGCCCAGCCCATCCTGGAATAGCCATAGAAATGTAGTTTTTTTAGGAGAGAACATTTTGAGAACCAGAGCTGCTAGTATGTGCGAAATGTGAGGTATGTCATTGTCTTTCATACATTAAGGTTACATGCATTTTGATAAATACATTTTCATGCATTTAAATTATATACAAATAATATGTTTAAAAAACTTTTTTATTTGTTAAATTCAACGGGTCAAAAGAGCTAATTATTAACCTATGGCGCATTAGATTTGATTGGTATGTAGATCAATCAAGATATATGTTTACTCTAACTATATAACCGAATATATAAATTGCATCCATACATGAATATCCACATGACGAACCTCCTTTTAGGTTAATTATTGAAGTTAAGAGATATTGAGAGGTCGCGATTAACTTTAAATACTTTGCCTAGATGTAATGACTTATCACAATTTAACAAAAACAATTGAGGATCTTTTTGGTTTCCATAAATTAGTGTATCTATTTATTCTTGAAGTGGAGATAAAATAAAAAAATTTTGAATTTCAATATAGTTAGTTCAGTTTTAATTTTATTCCGCTTGGAACATGTGCAAATATACACTCTCTTACATAACAATATATGCGTCCATAAGAAATTGAGCTACAGCTGCAATATATATGTGCGTGTCGTTTAAAGTGATGTGCAAATAGATAGAATTTGGGAGATAAAAAAAAGTAACGATTTAGTAAGAAATGGTGGCAACAGGAAAATGGCATTTTAGTAAGTGTTAAATCTTTCTCTGGTAGCTGTATAAGTCGATATTTCGTGCAACATAGAATTAATTAAGTTGCTTATGTCTAACTGCAGGAGATTCTGATACAAATGTCGCAACTGGTCAACCAATTCAGTGGTATTCTGAGAAGACTGCAAATGCCATTCTAGCATGTCTCAGACGTGTTCTATCGGTTATTGGTCTGCGAACATGGATAGCTATGGGAGGGCATTAAATTCTCAAAGACATTGTTGAGAAAGTCGTGCAATATGTGTTCGAGCCATGTCTTGTTAGTACATGGAACCTGGGCGTTTTGATAGCATAGGCAGAGTAATCGGCTGCGGAATATCGTCGCCATACTAGCGACACGTCAGATTGGTTTGCAGTGCAATTAGAGAAGATCGTTTGTTCCACGAGGTGGCTCACCAGATTGTCACACCATGTGTGTTGACCGTGTTCTGCCTGACAGCAACTGCGGTATCAGAACGCTGGCCAGTCCTCTTACACACACGTATGCAGTGGTCATTAGCACTGAGAGAGAAGCGGGATTTATCGCTAAAGGCAGCTTGCCTTCGATCGGACACTGTTCATGCTGACCGAGTTCAGCACCAATTTCGAGGGCTCCGCCTATGTTTAAGGATCAGTAGCAGGCGTCTTAATGAACGTCAACACCTAATCTCCCCTTCTGCCAGTCGTCTCCGTACTTTTTTATTTTTTAATTCTAATTTCGTCCAATGTTAATAGAAGAATTCTGTTACTCGCATTCTAAGTTAATACATTTATTGTTGGATTAAGATTCACTGTTTGATACTTTTTATCTGTTAGGCATTTTTTTTTAATATTGGCGTATATATATATATATATATATATATAAAAAATATTTATATATATATATATATATATATATATATATAAATATATATATATGCATATCCGCTAGCATTTCATAAAATTTTGTAGTCAAGTCATTAAATGCTTTACTCTTCTGCTGTTTATTTTTTGGTATAACTGAGTAAATGGAACTGGCCTTTTCGAAAAATCTACTATATCTATGTATAATAAAAAACTAAATATGCTTAAATGTATTATAAAATGTTTATTGTATATGTAATATTTGATGCCAAACCGAATAAAACCAGCCTAATCACTTTAAAAAAATCTGATGTGGGCAACACATGACTTTTCTTATAAAATGCCATGAATTTACTACATTTACAGTAAAAAAATAGGTTATTCTTATAGTAGATACTTATATTCTTTCCAAGATATTGAATTTTCGTCAATGAGTCATCATTTTCATTGATTTAGCGTCACTTTTATCCATTTGGCGAGATTTTCAATAATTTGGTAACATTTAAGAAAGTAGCCAAGTTGGCGATATTCCATCAAATTTGTCGCCAAAATCTCCAAGCGTTATGGACGAAGAAATAAGTTATTCTTATAGCAGATAAATTGGCATTAAAATACAAAAGTATTATTGAAAGTATCTTTTCTCCTGAATGGAACGAGCTAGGTCCACGAGAATGATATCACCAAATTTACCGTATAATATTACATATGAAAAGTGCACATATTTCTCAACAGTTAATATTTTTTTTAATTTATCGGATATTTTGATAACTTTATTTGAAAAATGTGCAATATCTCGAGAGCGGTTCGTGCTAGCATTCTATAATTTATGTTAATCGTTTTCTAAGGGAAAATTACATAAGAAATGTCTAATTACGTAACTGTATTAAAGGTTTTCATTTTTTGATGATTTTTTCAAAATTTCACTCGAAAATTTAGGGGGCTTCTGAGCATTCGATTGCGTTTAAAAACAATAGGCTTCCAGTAGTCACGGATTGTAATTTTTGTTCGAATCGGTCCATCAGTTCGTCAGTTATCGTCTCCACAGTTTCACTGACACACACACACACATCACCTCAAAAACGTCTGATTTGTGTTCAGGGATGCTTGAAACTTGCTTTCCCGTTGAAAACTCGAATTCGAATTTTCGACCTTGTCACAATACTTTCCTTATACATTATATGTATATAAGGAAAGTAAAAACGTGCCTGAATTTTATTTAAAATTTGGCGACTCTGTTTTTAAAAATATGTTTAGTCGCCAAATGAAATATAATTTTGTTAAACTGTAAATTCGATCTAATTTCAAATAAATATCCATTTCACGTGTCATTTTGAATTAAAAAATTCAAATTTATGTATACAGAACGTTTCAGCATAATTGACTTCGCCTTTTGAGCTTGAAGAATAATACTTTTAAAAGCATATTTCCAACATGTGAGTTTCTTAAAATTAAAGTAAAATTCTTCCGTATATTTTTTCCGGTAGATGAAAATATTCATGAAATATATTCATGAATTTTGCGGTCTAAATGTTATATGATTCCGTGAGCAAAGAAAAAATCTGATGTGGGCAGCACATGACTTTTCCTGCAGACTTATATCCACGTTCTCTTTATTTTAATTAAATTTAATTCACGTTTAATTCAATTTGATAACTGGGCTTAATTTCAAAGATGGCGTAGAGAAAATACGAAAAAACTAAAATATCTCGAGAACGGTTAGTCCTAGTGTAATGGGGTTGGTCTTATTCTTTTCTTCGTTAAACATTACGTATTAAAAAAGCATTTAATGGATATATTTGAGCATACGCAGTTTTTTAGTTTAGATTTTGGCGCTTTTTGCGGGCCAGTTTGCAAAAAAAAAGGCAGATTATTTTTTTCCGAATCATACCAAAATCTAATAAGCACCAGGGTGTCCTACGAGTGACATATCTACCAAATGTTATGAGATTCGGTCCGTTAGTTTCCTAGCTAGAGTGGATACAAGCTTTCGCGGGGCATTTCACAAGAAAAGGCGGGTTCTTTTATCACGAATCGTACCCAAAACTAATCAGCACCAGAATCGCCCACAAGTGACTTACCTACCAAGTTTTATGAAATTCGGTCATTTACTTTTTTAGTTAGAGTGGATACAAAATCTGCACAGACAGACAGACAGACACACAGACACACACACAGACGTCACGTTAAAAATAGTTTTTTCGTATCCTAGAGGTCTCGAAAAGTGTAGATCCGTCGAAAACTCGAGTTGTGATATTCGGCATGATTCCAATACTTTCCCTATACATTACCATGTAATGCAGGGAAAGTAAAAAACAATTCAATTGGAAACAAGAAAGATCAATCATGCTTAAAGCATTGATTATGAAACACTTTCCAACTTCAATGCAATTTTATTTAAACATCTCTAAAATGCAATACATTCTTAAGTAATATTTTAAAACTTATCACAATACTATATTAATTTATTATATTTGAAAAATTAAACCCTCATCGAAAAAATGAACTTCATTCAAATGTCGGCATTGAAATATAAATTGCCAGGTTTAAACATCTCTAAAATGCGATACATTCGTTGGTAATATTTTTAAAATCATCATAATACTACAATAATTTATTATATTTGAAAACTCACAGAAAACAACTGACATTCACTCAAATTATGTCATAGAAAAAATAACACGCCTGGCTCTCTCTATAAAAGCAGCATTTCATTCATATCATTTTCCCATTCATTTCATTCATCACAGTACTAAAATAATTTATTTTATTTATAAAGTTAAGACCATAGAGCTACAAGTAATTAAACTCTATGCTTAAAACTTCATCGAAAAAAATCGTCCTTCTCTCTGTAAAATCAATGAATATTTCATTCATATCAGCTATGCTGACTTCATGAGCTAAATACTTTTGCATTAAAAAAATACAGCAATCCTACAAATACAACTCATCCTACATATTTCGCTGTTTACATTTCAAATAAGTGAAAAATAGGCTTCGTAGTAGAGACAATCAAATTTGGATGATCATTTAAACTCAAATATATTGTCATTGCGTTGTTTCAGTATGCAGATGCACAGAATTTAAGCAAAAATAAAGCGGTTTTAAGACGAATACAACACTCAATATGAATTAAAAAGAACTTTAAAAATCACGATTTTGAGATAAGATGGATGCCATATTTTATTTTGAAGTGGGTCACGTGATCGCTTCATATAAGTGGTGTAATTATTATTTTAATTTTTATTTAAAAACTACTGAATATATTTTGCTGAATTTTTTTTAATATATTTTATGGAATAATTTCAATATTACCTAAATTTTTTTGAAGCAATTTGTGAATTTTAAATCCGCTTAAAAAATGTTTGAAAAATTATGTCCTATAGGGTTCAATGTATTTCATTTTTTTAACCCGGGCTCAATCCAAAACTAATTGGGTGATATTATGCATTTCTATTCCCATACGTCCTACAGACCGTCTGAACAACATACCAAAATTTCATTTTGATTAATTCATTTTTACGGTAATTATCGTGCTAACGGACAGACAGACAGAAAGAATAAAGTTATAAACACTTTTCAACTTTGTTGTAAAGTGTTAAAAACGGTGCTGTACTGTAACTAGTTTCAAGAAAAACCCCACTGCAATTAAATGCAATGTTTGACAAGTTGTTGGTTATAAAAAATTAGGAATCTCTATCCTATAAATCTTGAGTCTGCTTCTAATAAAATTGCGCGTACATGTTGTATGCAAAGTCTGCTTTTAATTTGTTATCAATCTTTGCGGTATGAGCATAAACGAGGAAGAACGTAATTCCAATTTTTGTATTTTAGCCAGTTTTGGTAGTTAATTACGTTATTTCTATTGTAAATATCTTAATGAATATTGCAGGTAATTGTACCGGATTTTTTTATTTGACTAGTCTTCGGGAAGCGTAACTTTTTCAACTTGAACTTTAATTTTTCTCCAAAAATTAGACTCTCTATTTCTGTAAAAATACCCTCCATCTCCCCCCCCGCCCCTGAAAAGAATCACATGAAAGAATAATTTCATTTTAACAAACTATCTAATTGGAAGTCGGTGTCTAGAACTAATTACCGAAGCTCTACATGCGAGGTCAAATATGCTGAAACATCATGTGTCAAAAAAGAAAAGAAAAACAAAAAAATGAATTTGGGTGTATTGCAGAAGTCCTGTTGCTACCCATATTAGATTTGTTTTATATTAAAAACGCGCATTTAAAAGTACTTAGTACTTAAAACATCTGACGTTGGGCAGCACAATACTTTCTTTATATAATGCAATAAGTTCACTTCTTTCACAGTGGAGGAATGATGTATAAGATTCATGTTACTGTATTTATAACGTTAAACTGTACATTTGGCGCTTTTCAGGATGACAACATGTAAAACTATTTCGACGTACCAAATTGACTTACATTTACAGACAGCACTTATAAAGCGTTTATTTTCGTATCAGCGATGCTTAAAATGTGCTCTCTGATCGAAAACTCGAATTCGAATTTTCGAGCCCGTCACAAGACTTTCCTTATACAATATACTATGTATACAAGGTAGGATAAAAAGTTAGGAGACTATGCTGTTATCTCCAACTCTGATTGAAGGAGAGGGGAACTACTTTGCCGTGGCGTAGGAGCACATGTAACGCGAGATGTGAAAAGGAAAAAGCATATCCGCAGTGAAGAGTTTTTCTAGACAACGCATGTCAGTGAACTGTAGTCCCTTTGGGGAAATCCGGGACAGAAACATTGCACCTGCTGCAGCAGGCGCAACGCGAACGACTACAGTTCACTGATTCGCATTGTCTGGAAAAGCACCTGCTTCTTCCTTTTCACATCTCGCGTCACATGTGCCTCTACACCACGGTAAAATAGTTCCCCTCTCCTCCAATCAGGGTTGGCGATATCAGCACAGTCTCCGAATTTTTTGATCCTACCTTGTATAAGGAAAGTAATAGTAAATTATGTTAAATTAGCATTTATATTTGGTTAACTAATTGGAACATTGGTTTCATCAATAGTACTCCTTAACATATACGTTTCGAGCTTTAAGCAATTCGTCCGACGTATTTATTGATCTCACTGACAAACAATAATACTTAACAGATCTTGGACTTTTTGTGATTCGTGAGATCATATCACTTTTTAAAATCCAAAACGTTTGAAGGGAAAAATTGTAGAATAGAACAAGTTTGGAAAACTTTTCTGAGAAAAGCCAGTCTGCTGTCAAGAAATGACCGTTGCTGCTACAGAGAAGTTTGTTTTAATTCGAGCGACTTCGGTTTAAGAAGTTTCTTGAAAGGCATGTGCCACAAACAGTTCAATTCCAGTTCGACTTCGACACACATAGTTTGATTGACTGGCAACAAGGAACCCAATTTCATTGTACTTTTGTCAACCACTAAAATTTGAAAGTTTTCCTATCACATTCTTTCATGATAAATAATAGTAAGTTACTGTAACAATTTTAGTGCTCAGGTCAATGAAACACTATATCAATTGCTTTCAGTGAGCTTAGGTCAATGAAACACTATATCAATTGCTTTCAGTGAGAAAAGGTAAAATAAAGACAAGACATGTGCAATATTTTGTAAAAATAATTTAGTATATACTAAGCAGATAGATGCTTCATTAGCTTATAAAGACATTTTCGGTACTCACAAAACCCGCCTATTGGGCATTTTAAAATCTAGGATCACGCTCCCCTTGCAGTTAACGGCATTCATTGACCGGCCAGTTGCATGCTTTTTGTGCACTCTTCAGTACAAAATAGTCGATACAGAAAGATAATAGCTTGATATATGCCTCATATTTTGTTAAATGCTATATATTTTTTAACACTTTACAACATAGTTGAAAGTGCTTATGACTTTGTTCATTCTGTCTGTCTGTCTGTCTATCCGTTAGCACGATAACTGCCGTAAAAATGGCTGTAATTTTAGTATGTTTTTCAGACGGTCAGTGGGACCTATGGGAATATAAATGAATAATATCACCCAATTAGTTTTTTATTGAGCCCGGGTTGAAAAAATGAAATACATTGAACTCTATGGGACCTATTGTTTCAAACATTTTTTAAGCGAATTTAAAATTCACAAATTGCTTCGAAAATTTTAGGAAATATTCAAATTAGCCCATAAAATAACAAGAAAGATCAATCATGCTTAAAGCATTGATTAAGAAACACTTTCCAACTTCAATGCAATTTTATTTAAACATGTCTAAAATGCAATACATTCCTCGGTAATATTTTAAAACTTCTCACATTACTACATTGATTTATTATAGTTGAAAACTTAAACATTCATCCAAAAAATGAACTTCATTCAAATGACGGCATTGAAATATAAATTGCCTGGTTTAAACATCTCTAAAATGTGATATATTACTCGGTAACAATTTTAGAATTATCATAATGCCACGATAATTTATTATATTTAAAAACTTCATCGAAAACAACTGAAATTCATTCAAATGACTTCATAGAAAAAATAACACGCCTGGCTCTCTCTAAAAAAGCAGCATTTCATTCATAAATAATTTCCCATTCATGTCATTCATCACAATACTATAATAATTTATTTTATTTAAAAATTAAGACCATGGAGCTATACGTAATTTAACTCTATGCTTAAAACTTCATCGCAAAAAATCGTCCTTCTCTCGGTAAAGTCAATGAATATTTCTTTCATATCAGCTATGCAGACTCCATGAGCTAAATTCTTTTGCATTAAAAAAATACAGCAATTCCTATACAACGCATCCTACATATTTTGCTGTTTACATTTCACATAAGTGAAAAATAGGCTTCGTTAGAGAAATAATCAAAGTTGGATGCTCATTTAAACTCAAATATATTGTCATTGCGTTGTTTCAGTATGTAGATGCACAGAATTTAAGAGAAAATAAAGAGGTTTTACGACGAATACAACACTCAATATGAATTAAAAAGAACTTTAAAAATGACGATTTTGAGACAAGATGGATGCCGTATTATATTTTGAAGTTGGTCACGTGATCGTTTCATATCATGGTCACGTGATCGCTTCATGTAAGAGGTGTAATTATTATTTTAATTTTTATTTAAAAAACTACTGAATATATTTCGCTGAATTTTTTTTTATATATTTTATGGAACAATTTGAATATAACCTAAAATTTTCGAAGCAATTTGTGAATTTTAAATCCGCTTAAA